>JAKCOX010000024.1:10426928-11007362 GCA_022605575.1 Laterallus jamaicensis coturniculus | reverse complement strand
AGAGAGAAAGAAGAGAAGAGAGAAAGAAAGAAGAAGGAGAAAGAAAGAAAGAAAGAGAGAAAGAAAGAAAGAAAGAAGAGAAGAGAGAAAGAGAAGAAGAAAGAGAGAAAGAGAGAAAGAAAGAAGAAGAAAGAAAGAAAGAGAGAAGAAAGAAGAGAAAGAAAGAAAGAGAAAGAAAGAAAGAAAGAAAGAAAGAAAGAAAGAAAGAAAGAAAGAAAGAAAGAAAGAAAGAAAGAAAGAAAGAAAGAAAGAAAGAAAGAAAGAAAGAAAGAAAGAAAGAAAGAAAGAAAGAAAGAAGAAAGAAAGAAAGAAAGAAAGAAAGAATAGAGAGGCTGTTTTCTATTATCTCTTAACTCTGAATTAAGATCAGCAAAATTATTATTATTACCAGATTTAACAAGACATTTTTCCATATCACTATTCCCAAAAATGCATTAATCAAATCTAATCTGACCTGACCATTGGAAATAATTACCAGCCTACTGTGAGTGCTCCAAGCAACTGTGCCAAGTAGTGCTTAAAAGGGACTTTCAGAGATCTTTCTTATCTCAGCTTTGCCAGATCTCATTACACTGCACTCTTCCTTATCATCACAGTGGTCTCTTTCACTTCCAGTAAACTTCATCTCCTTTAAACCTAAGGATGTTCAGAATAGCATTTTACTTCTCTATCACTCATATCTACCTGGAAGGCATTTGCTTCAACACTATATAGCCACACTTCTCTCATTCTCCACGAAGGATCAGTTTAGCTGGGTGAAGCACTTTGACACATCGGCAGAGCTCAGCTTTCCTCCATACAACCCTGTCCAGGCAAGCAAGGGCACACACGAAGCCAGCTACCCATCGCTGTCTTAGGGAAACACTTCTCTGAAACCAGGGACATCGCTTTGACTACAACCAGCAGCGTGGTGCACCTGAAATGCAGGATCTTCACAGGTGGAGGACCAGTCACTCTGCAGTTTTAGTTTAGCTCCTATTCCCACTCCCAAGTCAATGCAGAGGTTTTCATGGCAGCAAAGGCTCATCTGTGACCCCTGAAGGACACAAGCCCACTGAACCATAACCCTGCCATTCCTTCCTCTGTCCCCTTAACCTCCAGCTGAACTACAGCAGCCTCTCAAAGCCTGCACGCCAGGCTGCATTCTTCTTTCCCAAACTGAAGGTTAACCTGCTGGTAGAAATTCACTGGAAGCAATGAGCTGTCACCTCTCAGAGATAAGATGCTGCTGATGCTGATGCAGCATCCATTTCCTCAGCAGCCAGATATCTTGGAGTGGGGATCTGAAAGCCTCAAAACCACTATATGGTCATTGGGAGTGAACATGCTGCATTCAGCTGCCTTAAACACCACAAAGGACATAAGCAGTATTCAGTAAGAGGGTCTGTGTAAGAACAGCCCAAGCCCTCCTCTGACCTCCCTCAGGCAATGTGTGATTGTACTTTTTGAGGTAGCCAAAATTTATGGCTGCTTCTCAGGTTTAGCAGAGCCAAGCCCTGTATGGTCCTCGGCCTCAGCATTAGCTGGATAGAGTAAAACACTGCAGCTGGATAGAATAAAAACACTGCAGCATTTGGTCCCAGTTCCTCTCGAACAGATCTTCATCTGATTATCTACTAAGAAAAAAGGAGGGGAAAGTACAGGCCAGAGATAGAGCTAGTTCAGCTCGTCAGAATGTTCCATGCTTTAGGCAATTTTTGAGCATTTTCTGCCAGGACTGTAAGACCTACACCCAACCTCCTCTCTCAGGATAACTTCAGGAGATGCTTGCCACCTGGAAGTCCACCACACAAGCATCAGCAGAGTCCAGACACCCACAACCAAAATGCACACTGTGCTGACATCAACTTCACTCTTCATGGATCCCAGTAGTTACCACCATGTATTAGGACACTCATTTCTTACCCATTCACACCATACACAATCACACTAAATCTTCACACAGCTAGAGGAAAGGTTTCAAGCATAGAAGTCACTGTCATGGTAGTTCTCGTAACTCTTTGGTGCTTTAAAAGACTTCAGTGCTAAATTGAACCCAAATTAAAAATGCATAATAATTATTTATGGTCTATAAATAATAATTCAATGCTTTACCTAATCATGTGTTTTTATGCAGTCACCATCTCTGCAAAGACAAGGAGCAAAGCCTGGAAAGCAAAGTCTTGCCTTTGGGCATTTTAAATATTCAAGTTTCTGAGCCAATGTTCTCACTGGGATGAAAGAACAAAAGACCAAGTCCATTCAGAGCAAATACACATAATAGTCTTTACCATCACATACCATACTGGTATATTAACCATACACTGGACTTAAAGAGGCACCATATGCACTTTCATGTATTATGCTGTTCAGATGTGTGTAACAGCAGATCATAATTAAAAGAAGCCAGGCAGGCTTTCAGAGACATGCCAAAGTTTTAAGAATACGCGACAAGCTGACTCCCCCACGTAAGCTCTCATCATAATCATTCTCTCTAACGGGGTAATACTGCTAAGGGAAAAAGACACTAAACAGAACCACCACACACCCCTGTTTTTCCCCCAAACGCTCTACTATTAAGCTCAAGCTAAAAAATCAGCCTCTTTCAAACCAGAAAAAAAAAGGAAAAAAAAAAAGAAAAAAAAGTGCTACTGCAATATTGGACTTGACTATTATACATTAAAACCTTTTTTTTTTTTAAGAAAAAAGCAAGAGCCACATAGGCAAAAATCCAGAAAAGTACTAATACTTCAAACACTTAAGCATCTATGTAACATTGTTCTTATCAACAGACTTAACACTGCATCTGTTTTATCATGTGCTTAGAAACATACTTGGGAATAGGAGCTAAAATATGTATATGTTGTTACCAGAGTATTCCCAAACATCGTATGATACATATTCAACACTCAACATCTTTTTCAGTGCAAGAAGATCCAGCCCACTTCTTCATATTTGAAAACACTTTTCTTAGACAGTTTCAACTTCAAAGTTGTCACCAGAAACAGCGTCCCAAGCAAGACATTAAGGTTCAGCAGGTAAAAGGAGGCGATTCTGCCCCTCTACTCCGCTCTTGTGAGACCCCACCTGGAGCACTGTGTCCAGTTCTGGAGTCCTCAACATAAGAAGGACATGGAACTGTTGGAACAGGTACAGAGGAGGGCCATGAACATGACCACAGGGGCTGGAGCACCTCTCCTACAAAGACAGGCTGAGTGTTGGGCTTCTTTGACATAGAGAAAAGAAGGCTCCAGGGAGATCTAATAGCGGCCTTCCAGTACGTGAAGGAGCTCTACAAGAAAGCTGGAGAGAGACTGTTTAGAAGGGCATGGAGAGATAGGACAAGGGGGAATGTTTTTAAATTGGAGGGGTTTAAATTTAGATTGGCTATTACGAATAAATTCTTCACTACAAGGGTGGTGAGGCACTGGAACAGGTTGCCCAGAGAGATGATGGGTGCCCCATCCTTGGAGGCGTACAAGGCCAGGTTGGATGGGGCCTTGAGCAGCCTGGTCTAGTGAGAGGCGTCCCTGCCCACGGCAGGGGGATTAGAACTTGATGATCTTTAAGGTCCCTTCCAACCCTAAGCATTCTATGAGTCTATGCTCCTGCCAAAGAGAGGGATTTGATAGCCACATCACTGCACTGTGTATCTAAGCAAGAAAAATCCGTTTTGGTGCTGTGATGATTAACATTTACTTATGAGCAACCCCAAGGCAGGGAAGACACAGTGCCAACAAGAAAACACTCTAAAACTGCAGCAAGAACTGCTCTTCCCAAGCAGGAAAGCTCGTGGGGAGTTGCAAACAGGTGCTAACAACCTAGCAGCCAGGAAAACTCATAGCATCAAAAAGTCATGCTCCTTCTACCCAGCACTGGACTGAGTGGGTAGACCCTTCCCTGCTTTGCTAGCCCCACCTCCTCTTGTTCTTGCAACAAGCAAACATGGACCTTATTAATCAGTGGCTCTTTTCAAATAGCTGCTTGCATGGTGCAACTTGGGCAGGGCAGGTAAAGAGAGGAGAAGCAGTGCATCACACACAACTGTAACCAGACCCTATAAATCATTAACAACCCCTTCCTCCAAAAAGATAAAAAAAGGAGGAGAGGTGACAAACAGTAATCATCTCATATTGATGGCAGAGGATGGTGGAAGAATTCTCCACTGAGACTGATCCACCATTGGAGGTGCAGATGGAAGATCACAATCATAAAGACATAGCAGCCTCTGATTATTTGGTCATCTTCAATGATCTTCCTAAACTGGCTCAAAACCAAGTGGAAATCCCATCTCATGAAGGCATTTTCCCAAGGAAGACAGGCTACTACTACTGTGGAGACCCTGCACCATCCCTGCTTTCCCTGGTGCCCCAAACAAATCTGCAGCTGCAGGAGATCAGTCTGCCTCAGAGTTCCACTGAGGCACTACAAGCAGGCCTGTAATACCTCAAACTCTAATGATGTGGTGGCACTTGTGAAACTATGTGGCAACAGCAACGTTATCAGCAGCCTCAAAATGAGCATGGCTGACCCCTCCAACACCAAACCCAGGAGGGCAAGCTCCTTTTCCATCTATCTACACCTACGTTTGTTCCATTAATTCTACTACAGTACCCAAGGCTCCCTTCAGATTGCTGCATTACTCCGTATTCTGGCTGACAACTTAGAGGATACCCAGGGCAGGAGCCATCCTGTGGCTGTGTTATGTGGAGAGGGGCAGAGACAGACCACAGTCAAAACCCTTCCCCTGAAATTATTTCTTTGGAAAACGTGCTGAATGAGACCACAAAAGACAAATTAGAAACTACAACTACAAATTACAGTTAAGACACTGCTCTTCTTACGAATTCACCTTTCATTCACTTCTTTAAGAATTATTTTTATCAGACCAGGAAGAATTCTTGTTTGACTCTCAGTTGCTGCAAAGCACAGAAACACATTCAATTGTCTTCCTATCATCTAGAAAACAGCTATTTGAGTATTTTAACTCTGCACTTTACCAGGTGAACTGATCTGGAATCACAGCATCTATTTCCCATATTAGACCACAATAGTTTGTACCTTTGTTTTCACTTTCTTTGTTCCGTCCCATGATAAAACACTGAGCAAGTATGTATATGTCAGCGTGGCACTTTATTTCTAAAAGCTAATTAAAAATACATTCTTTAAAAAGGAAATATATGGAAGTGACTTTGCAGGCCTAGATTTTAAGCTTCTTTCATTTTTTTGACATCTGTTTGCTGAGCGCATGTAATTTCTCCCTTGAATTATTTAAATGTTCCAGTGCTTTTCTCAGAAAAGAAAAACTAAAGCCAGATGCCCAGCCTCAAGATGGAAAACCCTAAAAATACAATCAAGCAGAGTTAGAGAAAAAAAACCTGGAATTTTCATCCACTGGGAAAACCCAGTATTTTAAAGAGACATATTCAATGGAAAACGAGAGGGAAACACCTATAAGCTTTTGAAAGTTCCAGAGAACTATGAAAGCTTCAAATACTCTCTTTTTCACTTTCCCCTTATCCCTGCCTTCATTCTTAAAAAGCTGAAGAGTTTGGGTGTTCAGTAGCATTCTTGCAGACATGGCCGATAATCACACATCCTTATCCTGCCAGTCCTCTCTACAAAGGAAAAAGCCCACTGTACATCACAGGGGACAAGTCAGAATGGGAGGTGTTGCCTGTTGTGGGGAACAACACCCCAAGTGCATTGCCACTGCTGGCATTCCCATGGGGAACAGCTCTTTTGTGGACTCCATGTGCTCCACAAGCAAAACGTGCTGACTGAAAATTTCTCGCTTCTTCTACAAAAAGCTTGGAAGTGTAAACCCTAACAGGAATCCAGTAAGGAAAGAAGCAGAATTAAAATAGAATTTCTTAAAACTATAATCTGCCAAGAGATGTTTTGGATTGCTTTGCTTTGAATAGGCTTGATCCATGAAGTAACAATTTCATGTTTTTTCTTTAACCCATCTTTAGCCCATCTGAGATACTCATCCCTGGGGTTTCCAGCCCTGCAGCCTTGCCGAGTCCTCCTGGGAATAAGCAGCTTGCTTATGACTTCCCTGCACTACAACACTACATTTGTAGATTTGCATCTTAAAACTGCTCATCTTTCATTAAAAATTAATTTTATTTCACAAAAAAAAAAAAAGGAGGGGGGGGGGCGGAGGAGGGAAGAGGATGCAAGCAAGCTTTTTGGACTGTCATATGAAATGAATAAAAATAAAGCAGACCAGCTTCCAGAGCAGAAGTACACCACTTGGAGAGGAAGAGGGAAAAAAAAAGCTGAAAATAAGGTTGTCCAGATACATTATGTTGCAGTTCGTAATTTCAAGATGGAAGGAGATGTTCAAGCTTTAGATATCCATGTGTCTGCATATCACTAGGACACCAACCTGGCCCATGTGCCCTTCCCAGCCCTGGGGGGAGCACGTTGCCAGACAGCTCCTCCACAACCTGCTGATCACCCTCAGCCCTCAACTCCGAGACTTGGGGCCCAAAATGAGGGGCAACAGCTTTGGCATAACCCAAAGCAGCTACAGTGCATTCAGGCACAGTCATTGCAATGCACAGAATCACAGAATCACAAAGTTGTAGGGGTCGGAAGGGACCTCAAGAGATCATCAGGTCCAACCCCCTGCCAAAGCAGCTCCCCAGCTCATACTGCACAGATAGGTGTCCAGATGGGTCTTGAATATCTCCAGAGAAGGAGACTCCACCACCCCCCTGGGCAGCCTGTCCCAGGGCTCTGGCACCCTCACTGGGAAAAAGCTTTTCCACATGTTGGTGCAGAACTTCCTGTGTCCTAACTTGCAGCCATTGCCCCTTGTCCTGTCTCCGCTAACCACTGAAAAGGGGCTGGCCAATTCCCCCTGCACTCCATGCTTAAGATAATTATAAACACCAATTAGGTCACCCCTCAGTCTTCTTTTCTCTAGACTGAATGGTTCCAGCTTATTCAGCCTCTCCTCATAGGACAGATGTTTCAGGCCCTCAATCACCTTTGTAGCCCTTCTCTGGACTCTCTCAAGGAGATCCCTGTCCTTTTTATCCCAGGGAGCCCAGAACTGGACACAATACTCTAGGTGGGACTTGACCAGGGCAGAGTAGAGGGGGAGGATCACCTCCTTCGACCTGCTGGCCACACTCCTCCTGATGCACCCCAGGATCCCATTGGCTCTCTTAGCCACCAGTGCACACTGCTGACTCATAGCCAACCTGTCATCCACCAGGACCCTCAGGTCCTTCTCCACAGAGCTCTTCTCCAGCAGGTCATCCCCTTGCCTGTACTGAAACAAATGGTTATTCCTCCCCAGGTGCAAGACTCTCCACTTGCTTTTGTTGAACTTTATTAGGTTTCTCCCCGCCCAGCTCTCCAGCCTGTCCAGGTCTCTGGATGGCAGCGCAGTGTTCCTGCGTGTCAGCCACCCCTCCCAGCTTTGTATCATTGGCACTTGCTGAGGGTGGATGCTATTCCCTCCATCAAGGTCGTCAATGAAGACATTAAACAGGACTGGACCCAACACCGAGCCCTGGGGAACACCTCTAGTCACAGGCCTCCATTCAGTTTCTGCGCCACAGATCACAACCCTCTGGGATCAGTCCAACAGCCAATTCTCAACCCACCTCACTGTCCACTCATCTATCCCATGTTCTCTTATCTTTTCTATCAGGATGTCATGGGAGACAGTATCCAAAGCCTTGCTGAAGTCAAGGTAGATGACAACTACTGCTCTCCCTCCATCTACCCAGCCGGTGATGACATCTTAATGAAGATCAAGCAAGCCAGTGTTTAGGACACCTGGCAGTGTGAGCTGCAGTGTTAATCTTTACATTTAATGCAGTAAAGGCTTCCGAGAGCAGAGATTCATTTGTGAGAGCAGACAGAAATCCAGCCAGGCTGCCCTTTTCAACCAGCACACAGAGAATCAAGAGGAGAACCGTGCCCTTGGAGAGAGGTTTTTGCTTTCTTCCTCCAAAAGATGAGTCTCAGCCTCCCCCACTGCACACACCAGGCATTGTCTTCCCAGTCATCTCCCCACTGCCCTTCCTTCTTCCACCCCCTCTTCCTACCATCATTATTTTGGGATGTTGGGATCAAAATGTGCACATCTCCAAATGCTTCCCATGCCTGAAAAGTCCCACCAGTCTGAACCACGTCAGTGGTTCAGGAGGCTGAGGGCAGGATTTTCAACCCCCTCAAAGGGCATTTAGACCCCCAAGTTCAACCCTTTAAAAGCAATAAGGAAGCAAAATTAGTGTGGGTTTGCTGGGCTTTTTCTCTTGGAAGCCACACGAAACATTTATTGTCATGAGAGCAGTGAGAAAGTAGAAATTAAAAATCTGACAGTCTAGCTCCAAAAAAAGTACAGAGCTCAAGCAGGTCCTCACAGATGAACAAGCTCCTTGCTGCAGCTCTGGCCATGCATGATGTCCTCACCTCATGTGCCCTCTAATCCCAAGGATGCAGATGTTGGCTGGGCCCAGGCTGGGCCCCTCACACTGATCCAGGAGGAAGGATGATGAGTGCACACAAGCCAGGCTGGACACTCAGCCAAGGCGTTAGGGCTGGTGAAAGGGAAGGTGCAAGACCACGCATCAGCATTGAAGAGGACAGGAGTCCTCAGACTGGTTTTCACCTCTCTTAGGTCATCAGGGGTGGTCACTGCCTTGAATGGCTTGTATGAATTGGTATCCAGTGCAAACACTGCTGTGTGCCTCAGCCTGATTTTCCCCTCCAAACATATTATAATAGCTTGCTCTCAAGTCACCTCTAATTTTTATTGCTTGCTGCAAACCAGGTTTCATGCAGCGCTGTGAACTGTCTTTTGGGGATATTAGGTTTAAAGGTCTCACTAATCAGCTTTCCATTGAATAACCAGTGAAAAAACCCTTCCTTCATTTTACTTACATCTATACCACTCATTGAACAAGGCAGCGCTAGGAAATCTCTCACTTATGTACCTGGGCAAAGCAGGTACTGAAGAGTGTGGTATCTCTAAAATCATCCATGGAGAGAAGAGACATCGTGGCACTAACAAAATCTTCTTGAAGCACGAAATATTAAGCTTTTGTTTGCACTCCAGGGAAAAAGAAAGTCTTACAAACCTAAAGAATAAACGGTACTTTAACATCACAGAAAAGAGTAACTTTTTAAAACTTATGATCTGCTTAGGGTGAGGGTGTTCCAGTGGAGCTGTGTGTGTGCTATCGTGATTACTACACGTCTTCCAAGCAATTTTCCTGGACTTACATTCAGCAGGAAAATACAAAATTAATCTCAAGACCTGCCAGCTTTAGACTTCCCATTCTCTGAAAAGCCCTTAGGCAGGGAACTTGCTGCTAAGAAACCCAAAGGTCTGGAAAAAAATCAAAGCGACTTTTTGCAGCCATGGGGATCCGGACCTTATTCTGCTCTGGCTATACATAATTTTTTAATGTCAAATATTCTTTGCATTAACATGCTTTTCTGTCTTGAGCAAGGACAAAGGGAGGTAAGACTTCTGCTTATTTTATTTTAATCTAGTACAACCATCTTCAAAGGCTGACTACCCTTTTTCTGTCAGACAAGGCATACTAACCTAGTTTGGAAGGCACCTCAACAGGCCTCTGCTCCATCTTCTGTCTTGAAATAGGGTTACACAGAGCCAGCACATCCCTGCAGATTCCTCCCCAACACATTTCTTCAGATGTCCAGCCTGCCTAGGTAACTTCTCTGGTGACTCCCACCCTTACAGTCTGAGTTTTCTTCTCTAACCTCTGAATTACTCTTTCTTTGCTGCCAGCCTGTGTCCATGGGCCATTTTCAATTTGGTGGTAGAAGAAGAGGAGGGGGTATGAGAGCTTGCATCTTTTTCATCTTCAAAATTCTTGGAAAATTGCAGACATGGAGCAAACAAAAGAAAGGACCAAAAGATACAGACTGGGCAGAATTCCTGTGTTAGTTGTATTCTCACATTAGACAACTGTCATTTTTGTTTTATTCTAAATGCTAATGTGTGGCAACACCAGATGCCAATTTAGAGAGACATACTTGGCATGCCAAGATTTATGTCACTAAGATTCACATCCCTTACTTAAGTCTTCTGATAGTCACCAACCCTTCCAGAAAGACAAATTTACTTGGCACTCTCCAAAAAACACTTACTTGATGAATGATGCTACCTCAAAGTACAAGCCTCCCAAAGTCAATGCTCTTTGTCTAATGAAAACTATTACTGCTTTTTAATAAGTTCTTCAGCATTTAAAAATAGCACTCCTAATTTCCTGCTCCACCGAGCACCACCTTGACTTCAAGTCAAATTATTCACAACCTCTTCTCCACTGGCCCTGGGGGATACAAGTCTTGCATTTTGGGGCTAAGCACTTCTCTCAACAGCTGTGAGAAGCTCTCTGAAGCAGGAAAGAGCAATTCACTCCTAACAGCATCAGACATCAAAGGTAAGCCACCCTTTTTTCCCTACTACTTTAACCCAAATGTTGCAGGGTAACAAGCAGCAACACCAGCATAATTTATTTGAAGCAACTTATATTCAACTGTGGGAGCAAGCAACTTATATTCAACTTATATTGTGGGAGAACAATAGTATTAATTCAAGAGTCCACCAAAGAGGTTAACATTGCTACACAAGCAAGATCTGGCAGTTTCAGTTTGCTCTCATTCCCACCATGCACATTTTCTCCCAGGAAAACACCTACAACACAAAACCACACAGAAGTGGTGTTGTACCTGTGGCACAGTGTCACAAGCCTTGGGACTTTGCCCAGGGGGGTGGTGGAGTCTCCTTCTCTGGAGATATTCAAGACCCATCTGGATGCCTATCTGTGCAGTATGAGCTGGGGAGCTGCTTCGGCAGGGGGGTTGGACCCGATGATCTCTCGAGGTCCCTTCCAACCCCTACAACTCTGTGATTCTGTGACTAATACTGAAAGGAGCTGTAGTATGTGGGTCCTGCACAGAGGCCTGCAGAGAACATTGGACCTTCTTGCATGGGTGTTGCCCTAAGATTCAGGTATACAGATGCTCCAGAAACTAGCACAGCCTTCACATGGGTTGAGACTTCACCCCAGGACAAGTGGCATCAGAATACATCACACACAGAGGACAAGCATCACCAGGACCAATGACCCTTAGATTCTGTCACCTTACCCTTTTTCAGAAGTTTTTTTTAAACACTTCTTCCATAACTTCTTGAATTTTTTCACAAAATTTCTTCGCACATTTTTGTAAATGACTTTTCAGGTTACCTTATGCTTTCCTGTTGACACTGTATGCATTTCAAATATTCTTACAGGTAATTGAATCTCTTAAATGCCTGGTCCTTTCCCAAACTGCCTGGCTTCCTGGAAATTCATCAGATGCTTTTACAAATCTCCCTGTTAATTGGTTCATTAAAATGCATCCTTCTATGATTACATTTTGGTTTGTAAGCCACAAAAAGAAACTGTGCACCCTAGTATGACCTGCTTTTGTGTAGAAGTAGAAAAAATGTCTTTAAGAAAGATGGGAAATAAATTCTGCACAATAACTGCCTTATTAATTTCAAAGAGATTTTTTCTAAGGACTCAAGGAAAATCTCGTTTTTCTACCAAATGCTGTTGCTGAAGGCTTGGTCAAATGGCAAAGTAAATATTGAAGGCCAAGAGAGCTTCCCAGCTTCATCCTTATGGTTGTCTTGTATTATTTTTGATTCTGCAACCTATGCAATGGGAGAAACAAACACTCAAGCACAAGCTGCCAACAGTTTGGGAATTGGTTATACAACATCACTGGTAAGAATTTGTGCTCTGATGCTGTCTATCTGTGAAAGAAATACCAGCGAGGTATCAAGTTTTATTTGGACTATTGACCCATATAGTTCATGCAAACTCCTTTTTCCTGAGCACACAAGTAGTGGATCTTGAGAAAAAATAAAAATCCAAACCCCTGGCTTGCCATGTGAATAAAACTCAAGTTGACTCTAAGGAACTACCTGCAAAGGTAGAACAACATTCAGAGGGCACTGCAGAAAGAGGGCACATGAACACAGTGGAAACACATACTCATAAAACATTAAAAGGTCCCTTTGCAGTATTCAGTCCTGACCCTCAAAAAACATTCAACAGTCCATTAGAAGGTTTTATTCCAAAAGTTAAAAAAACTACTCCATCACATTAAATGGTAGTGTCTATCCAAAGCTTCCAGTAAATTCAAGCACTCCTTAATTTTCCCTTTTCCAAACTGAGACAACCTTCCCTCCATGTGTATGCATGACTTTCCTTTGCTAAGGACACAAGTGATGCAAACGGGATATGAGCTGCTATAAAACAAACAGGACACCAGCATGCAATTCCTAAGAGATGGCAGGTCCTGCCTTGTCTCCTCCTTCCCTGAGGATTATTTTTTCCTCTTTGCTGTAAGCAGTCTTGTTGGACATAGACTGCTGGGAAAAAAAACAACCAAAAAACTAAACCACCAGACTGTTGCCATTTTCCTTCAGAGTTTTCTTCAGAGTATCTGTCTTTAGGTAGGTAGATAGATTTGGGGATGGGAAAATCTTACTCTATGTTCTAAGAGTACTATGAAGAAACAGCCTCAGGCAGCTAGTTAAAAGCAAACTTTTGACAGTGAGCCTAAATATATATGTGCCTTTATATATACATATGAAGAGAAACCACAAACAGGACAACATATTCTTTTAGAGAAAAAATATTTAAAATCCTAATAGTTCCATAATAAGGCTAAAATTGTGAGTGCAGGACTTTTTTTTTTTAATAACATTGCTTGGGAAATTGCTTCGAATAATAATTACAGGTATGTGAATTCCTTAAGTAAACAGCATATTCCCTAACTTTTTATGCTAACATTGCCTTGGCCATACTATATATGCAAAAGAATCTGGACTTTGGCCACAGAGCGTTTTTGTACTGCCTTTAACCAGATCTTTCTGAAATCAATAGCGTCCATACGGTCCACTGCACCAAGCTTGTTTCTCTGGGGTCAGGGAAAAGGCCCAGTTTAATACATACTTAATTCAATTAAGAGCAACACAGCAACAGCCTCTAGTAAATTTTAACCTCTCCTCCACGCATCGTTTACTAACCTGCCATTAATTAAACACAGTTATTAAACTAGCATGTTTATAATTACTGTATTTTCTATGAATGAACAAAAGCTATTTATGGGATCCAACCAAACGGTGCCTGTTCATTCATGGTGTGGGACGAAATGCAGATGCCTGAAGCCAGCTGGCATTTCGACAGCACAAACAGCAGTCAACAGACACACAGAGGCAGGTCAGTACACATATCTTCTGCCCAGAAGAAAACACCATACTGGAATATTTAAAATTCCTGCTTTGAACACTTACTGCTGAAAAAGGCACCAGTGCCAGGTGCCTGGATACCCAGAGGAGCCAGCACATGCATTAGCAAGCCCAACTCACAGGTATTATTTGGGGACTCTAACAGGTTGTGATCCATCATCTTTGTAAGTGCATTTGAAATAGCTTGGCACAAAGTGCCATTAGATATTAGGAAATATTAAATACCAGTGTTACCAACCACTCTCAAACATGTGTCTCCCATCAAACAAACTCCTGGAAAGAATGTGCTTCGGGTGATGAGTGATGGAAAGATGTGGCTACAGATGGCTGTCTGACAAGCCCTCTGCATAACCAGTGGCATGACGTCATGAAACACCCAAACCTGCACAAGTGGACAGGGGTACAGGACGTGCAGCCCACACCTTCCTGCTAACTCATGTTCCACTCCTCCAGGTAAAAGATTATGATTCTTCAGGTGAAGCAGATCACTTGGCACATAGGTTTGACATGGCACGCGGCCCAAGGCAGCTGCCTCTCTCAGCGTAGCCACAGGTCTATCATCATGCACTATCAAATTTAAACAAACTAGTCAAGTGACAGCAAAGCCAGAGAAACAAAGGGGTTTTCACCTACACCACTAATCCCAAGACATGTAACAAACACTTGAAAACTCATGTACAGCTCTGAACTAAAAGAAATGGGAGGTTTTGTCTGTCCTTGCCAAAATAAAATGCTAACGTGTTTTGTGTGTGTGGTATTTATTCATGTATGGTATACATGGCCTAAAAACCCCACATTGTTTCTATCTGGAAATGTTTTTAGCATAAGCAGAGCAAGGGGAAAGGAAGACATAGGGTCAGTGGGCAGAGGGGGATGATGCCATCTGATGACATCACTGCAGATCTTCCACACTGATTTCAGGAGGATGGTTTAGCAAATTGAGAGGCAGCTCTTGTCCCAAGTCATGTCTTGCAATGGATATATGGCTCAGCAGACAGATAGAGATCAATGACAAGTGGTGTTCCTCAGGGCTCCATATTGAGACCTGGAATGTCTAATAGCTTCATCAGTGGGATCAAGTGCACCCTCAGCAAGTTTGCCGAAGACACCAAGCTCTGTGGTGCAGCTGACTCACCTGAGGGAGGGGATGCCATACAGAGGGACCAGGAAAAGCTCAAGAAGTAAGCCCCTGTGAATAACAAGACCAAGTGCAAGGTCCTGAACACGTCAGGGCAAACCCCAGTTAAAGGGTACTGATGGATGAAAAGTGGACTTTAACAGCAATGTACACTTGCAGTCCAGAAAGCCAACCACATTCTGGGCTGCATCAACATCAACATGAACAGCGGGTCAAGGGAGGATCATTTTCTGACCGTCTGCTCTGCTCTTGTGAGACCCCACCTGGAGTACTGTGTCCAGCGCTGGGGCCCCAATATAAAATAGACAACATAAGATAGACAGTAGGGCCACAAAGATTAACAGAGGGCTGGAACACCTCTGCCATGAAGACAGGCTGAGAGAGTTGGGCTTGTCTGGCCTGGAGAAGAGAAGGTTCCAGGGAGACTTTAGAGCAGCCTTTCAGTACCTGAAGGGGCTTACAGGAAAGATGATGAGGAATGGTACGATGACACAGAGAAACAGGACAAGGGGTAATGCCTTTAAACTGAAAGAGGGGAGATTTATATCAGATATTCTAAGAAATTGTTCGCTGTGAGGGCAGTGAGGCCCTGGCACAGGCTGTCCAGGGAAGCTGTGGCTGCCCCCTCCCTGGCAGTGCTCAAGGCCAGACTGGGTGGGGCTTTGGGCAACCTGGTCTGTTGGAGGGTGTCCCTGCCCATGGCAGGGGGGTTAGAACTAGGTGGTTTTTAAAGGTCACCTCCAACATAAATCATTCTGTGATTCTATCACTGGCCAATAAACACCAAAATGTCTGCTATGTGGAACAAGACCATCATGGCTGTAGACCCCATCCTTGACTTTGGGTTCTCTGGTTTTACAAATGAGGACAGTTTTACAAATGTAAACAATTTGGAAGAAGATGGGTCAGGTAAGAAGCACAAAAACTTTCTTCTTAATCTTTATTTTAAAAATTATTATGAAATCCTTTTCTTATTTTGCTTAATGATCAGAAAGAAGCATCATTCTGCTTAGCCAGCAGCATTAAAAAGCTTTCACACATGTTCACAACAGCACTGCCACACAGCCCTTACTCACTGAACACATTTGCAACTCAGGAGCAATTACCCGTGGAGCATATTGCATTTTGGCCTGCTCATTTGTCTTCTAAGAATTGTTCGGCTTTTCAAAGGACAAACTCTTCCCATCACACGAGCAGATGGGGAAATGTCATTTCTTGTTCTTAGAAGAGCTTTGACCAATGTTCTGACTTGGGCATTAAATAGAGCAGAAGTCTGCAGAGCTACCTATGCTTTATGGCATATTTTTTTTTATGCATGAGCTCTGCTGTCAACAATGTCAGCAGGAATATGCATGATGTTACGTGCAGTGTTTGTCAGCTGGTCGCTTACTATGCAGCAAGGGCCTGGGAGCAGAGAAGAATGGAAAATCAGAGCCCCCTTCATTTAAATTTATAATCTGCAAAATCAGGGCAAGGAAGGAAAGTAGCAGAAATTGGGCCAAATAGTAAAATTTAGACCAGAATTCAAGATGCAGGAGAACTCAGGAGCACCGGTGATAACTGACAGCCTGATAAACCTGGGGCAGCAGAGAGGCATACTGCTGGAACAGAAGAATACACCCAGCTTCGAAAGCTCTAAGGCAGCAGAGCCTGCCCCTGGACTGGGTGGAGGACAAAAGCATCTGAGTGACAAGGAGCACAGGGAAAGGGGCACATGCAAGGTGCCTCTACTCAGTGAGGGCAGTGAGAAGATGAGTGCCAGCCTTCAGGACACACCCCAGACGTGTTCCCCCTCAGAGGCAGGGTGTGAGGGGATGAGCCTGGCACCATTCATAGCATTGCTGGAGATGACAGCAGGCTCCCCAATGGAGGGGCACAATAGTGCTTTATTGCAGCCAACAGCTGGCAACAGCCGCTACACTCAAAGTTTGCAAATCAGTTTGCATTATAATCTCCTGAGTTTGCAGGCTCGTAACAACCCGTATTTAGACTCCAGAGAAAGATCTACCACTATTGCTCTTTTGTTAGAGAAAGAAATACTTTTCATAAAAAACTCTTGACTGCATTGTGGGTGAAGATGAGTGGGAAATGTGTAGTTTCAAAAATAAAGAAAAACTATAATTGCAATTCAGCTGAACAAATCCCCAGGAAACCTGGGAAAGGCATGATCCTCTCAAGGAAAGGGGTTCTGTGATAGTTGGGAAGGGGGGATGCAAGCAGCTATGGGAAAGGTGAGTTTCCACCCTCCTGAAGGACGTGCTTGTACATACCACTAATAACTCTCCAAATCAATATGTATCAGTAAAAACAAACATGAGAAGAATTTTCTTATCATGTGATTCTCTATGCTCACCATTAGGATCTAACCAAAACTTTACCAGCACTGTTTAAGTCCCTCTCCAACAGTAGCTGGAAAGACACTCAGAGCAGAGCAGCCAGATTTAGTTCCAATATAACGCATACCTCTTAAAAGCTATCTGTTAAAGATGTATGCTATAAACTCTGTACATCAGAAGGCAAACTGTGGCATGCAGGCCACTATCGTTACTTACAAACTTTGCTATTCCATTTACAGGCTGGATGGGTTGGGTTTTTTTGTTTTTTACATGAAGCATCAAGTAATGGGCAAAACAAACAGTGTGAGGCAGTTAGTTAGCCAAGTTTCAGTGACCCAAGAAGACTTCTCAGTGATGAGAGCTTTGGCTCTCAAACCAGACTACTGGAGCATGAGAGAAATGGTAAAATACTAATTATGCATAACAATGACTGAAGAATGCGGTTGCATATGCAGCCGCAAACGCATCTTTTAATTGTTGTCTTGTTGGCAAAACAGGTCCTTAGAAAAAGTGCAAATTACTGCAAATGCTTGGGCTGACATCCTTCCTTGCCTCCCCAAGGGAATGAAGCCCCGTGTGTCAGTATGGTTCAAGTCCCTTCTTGGGTGTAGTGTTTTTATTTCCTCTGCGCTGTTCTTGTAGCGTAACTGTTGTCCTCTACATACACTAAGGGCCAATGTGAGGTTATGCTCCATCTTTCTGGACAAGAGATCAGAAATCTGGTTGGAAACTTGCCCTCTTCTGAGCCATGAGGGTCTACCTAAGCAATTATATTCCCTCTTGTTTCCAGCCCTTCATTCAGGGACTTCCTGCTTAGACACTTCCTTGCAACCTGATTACACATCTTCAAGAGAGTGTTTACTTCACCAGTGGTGCCTGTACTGGTTTTGGATGCCTAAAATCCCTTTGTTTACTGGGATTTGGGCACTTCAAGATTTTACTTTTGAAAAATGAAAGCGCCAAAAGGTGAACTTAATCATGCCAGCATCCTCACTCATCCAGCACAAAAGCAAGGCTGGATTTGCCTTCTGAAACTCCCATGTCTGTTCTGCAATCCTAACTTGGCTGACACCATCACCCCCTTTCCCAGGGCACTGAGGTTACCATGGCCCATGTGAACCTCCCTGCAAGGCACAGAGGCTTCAGATGAGCAAAGACCATGGCTGGAGAGTACACCCTACCTGGTCCAGCAGCCAAGTCCTGCCAGGGTGGGGGACATCCCAGACACCTCCCTGATAGCAGCACTGCCTCCCCAGCTCCAGGGTAGATTGCCCAGTGGAGAAATTCAGACTTCCAAAGTCAAAAAGCTTTTTTTGCTGTTTTCATTGGCATACCGAGCATCACTCCTGGTGCAAAGCAGGGGACAGATCTGCACAGCCTGGGGAGGATGTGGATATGCCACTAGCCATTGCAGGGCTCAGCTGCATCGTGGGACTGCACCTGAAATACCAACAGGATGCAGGGTACTCACCAAAAGGCTCTCCTCGCAGATAAAGCAAGAAGCTGTTCAGACAGGGTATAACCACTCTCACTCTCAAAGTGTTTGGAGCATAAAAGATATCTCCGTATCAGACAAGAGTAAGAGACTCTGTAGGGAGGCTAGGGAGATGGAGACAGACTTAATTTGTGAAGTTAAGCCATTTCATTCATGGAACTGCTATGCAGCACTTGCAGTATTGACATCAGCAGACAGTAATTGCCAGGATTGTTTTCTGCTGAGCTCTCACTTTCCAAAAAGTCATTACCCAATCAGTATGGAAAGTCATTAGCTAATCCCCTTAGGATCACGCTGTTAATAGAATTTGGTGAACTGCCTGGACACTAGCCGAAAATATTACATATGAACAGACAAATGAAGGAAACATCTTAAGCATTACTCAGTGGGGACATCAGCTGCACTGCACAGAGCCCCATGCTCATACACTGGGCATCTTTCTGTGACGAGTTCAATCCAACCAATTTCCCAACACAACTTTGGAGAATTTCAGAACTGTCCTAAATTGCATTAGTCTATAATTCCCCATAGCTGCTGCTGCATTTCTAACAGCGTGTCCCCTGAGCCAAGAAGAAAAGCTGCCAAGGTGGCTCTGCACCAGTGGAGAAGGCAACCATCAATGAGCAACTCAGAACACATTGGGTGCCAGAACAGAGCGTACAAGAGCTGTCCTCTCTTAGACTTCCAGAGAACAACTTACAGAGCATCTATGCTAATTCAGCAGAAGCAACAATATGCTCATTCTTGATCCAAATTAAAATTGTGCTGCAAGATATACCAGTCATGTGCGGAACCCAGATTAACTAATGCAAGACCACAAGCTAAAGAAAAAACAACCTGAGGATTAAAGATTAGAGCATAGGGAATTGTCCAAGACACAAGGAAGCCGTAATAGGCAAAGGGTATCAAGGATACCTGGATTTAGCAAAATCAGAGAAACTAGGGAGAAAGAGATGGGGATTTGCAAGGATTACTTCTTACAAGAGCAAATTCCAGGCAGAGTCCTGGGGCTTGGTGGGAGACCTTGCTGGCCAGGGTGAAGGCAGCCTGGGTGCCACTTTTGAGTGAACAACTTGTCTAGAAGTAATGATTAAGTTAAGGAACATCTTGTCTCTAAATGCACGGCAGATCTTGAGTTTTGTTGTGTTTTGGGTTTTTGTTTAACACTTGTATGTCCATAAAAATGTGTCTTCGTATGAAAGACAGTGATTTGCACTGGGTTAGTTGTCAGATACTGGTGGTTACCATGGGAGAGAAAACAAATTTCAGTTCCCAGTAGGTCTGCAAGTCCCAAGTACTTCCCTAAATGAGCTGCACACATGAGAAACATCCCCCTTGGGTCCCTGACACACGGGAGGGTGCATTGCTGTGCAGATGGGGATGTGGTGGTGGTTTGATGATCATCTGCATTTTGGTGGCATCCATGATATGATGGTGATGGAAAGAGGCAGAGATAAAAAGGAAAAAAACCCCAAAACTTATAAAGTACAATTTCACGTTTCTAAGGAGGTGGGAATGCAAAGCTAAGTACATGCACTTAGTAGATACTGAGGGTTTTCTGGTTTTGTTATTCGAAGTTCCGACCTTTTATTTAATAGAAGCCCTCACCCAAAACTGTGAGCACCCTAGGTGTTGTGAAGGTTCCCCCCAGGATTTCTAGGCACCATGAACACTAATATGCAAAGCACTGTGGTTCAGATGCAGATGTTACTCTCTGCATAGAAGCTATTATCCCAACTGTATTGCTGTGACCGGCACCTGTGTCAAGCAAAGCAATGCCTATCAGCATCCTTCAACAATGTATTTATTGTCTGCAACAATGCAATCAAAAGCTTTGGAGAAAACATAACTATAAAGAAAAAAAAATACTCTGCGCTCTACACATACACATCCTTAGCCTGGGCTTCTGTCATAGTTTTGTGTAGCTGGGTGCTGGGAGAGAACGGGGGATGTAGAAAATGGTTGTTGTGAGGGGCTGCTGGAATTCTCTGCGGCCCGAAAGTGTAAACATTGGAAAACTGAAGGCCAAAGTCGCTTTTGACCAGGGCTGAGCCAATCAGACATGGATTCATAGCACCTCTGTGAATCACATAAAGGAGAAAAAAAACCGGAAGCAGCTGCATTTCCCCCAGAGAAGGGAGTGAGAAGACGTAATGAGCTGTGCAGACACCAAGGCTGGGGAGGGAGGGGGAGCCAGAAGCTCTCTGCAGGCCCCACAGAGCAAACACCAGCCGGCTCAAGGCCGGACCTGCCACTGGCCACGGCTGAGCCCATCAGCGACGGTCACAGCGCCTCTGGGAGTCACATTTAGGAGGAAAAAACCCACAAGCAGCTGCTTTTTGCCCCCAGAGAAGGGAGTGAGAAGATGTACGGAACTGTGCAGGCACCAAGGCCAGGGAAGTGGGGGATGAGGTGCCCCAGGTGCTAGAAAGATGCCCCTGCAGCCCCTGGAGAAACCCATGGTGGAATAGGTGTCCCCCCACAGCCCATAGAAAAGGCTGAGACCTACCTGCAGCCCGCGGAGAGGCTCCATGCTGGAAGGAGCAGGTGGAGACATAGAGAAGATGCTGTGACCCTACATTGGAACAAGCCCCTGCCAGCACTTGATGAGCGAGAGAGATTTGTGCCGGAACAGGTTTGCTGGGGGGAGGCTTGTGACCCTGTGGAGGACCAGAGACACTGTGATTTATTGCTGACCCCCATAGCAGTGACCCACGGCAGGGCAGCTGATGAAAGAGAAAGCCCTGTGGGAAAAAGACTCAGATTGGAGAAGTTAATGGAGGACGGTCTCCTGTGGGACCCCACGACACAGCAGGGGGAGGGTGTGGAATGAATGCCCCCAACCCCAACCCCCCCTTCCCCATGGCCAAGAAGGAAACCAACTTGCAAGGAACTGACCAAAGCCCTGTTTTTTTCCCAGTCCCTGTCCCCCCTGTGCCACAATGGGGGGGAAGAAGAGAGTGAAATCATGACTAAAGTGAAGTCTGCTATGAAGGGAGTGGTGGGAGGGCGGGGGGAGTTAGAGGTGTTTTAAGATCTGGAAAAGGAAAACAGCTCATGAAGAAGTAATCAAGAACCCCATTTTCCCCATCCCTGCCCCACTGTGCCAAGATCAGGGGAAGGAAGGGAGCAAGATCATGACTAAAGGGAAGTCTGCTGAGAATGGAGGGGTGGGGGAAAGGTGCCACTGAGAACCCCATTTCCCCAGTCCCTGCCCCCCCCCCATGCCACAACAGGAGGGAAAAAGGGAGCAAAAACCCTGACTAAAGTCTGCTAAGGAGGGAGTGGTTGGGGGAACATGTTTTAAGATCTGGTCACATTGCTTTAAGATTTGGTCGTGCTCCCAACTCTGGTTTCACTGGGTTTTTTCAGGGTAGTGTAATAAATTAGAGAGTTTTCTTTCCTTCATTCTGTGTTGAGTCTCTTGCCCACATCGATGACAGAATGATCTTTCCCTGTCCTTATCTTGACTCCTAAGCCTCTCAATATATATTTTCTCTCCTGTCCAACTAAGAAGGGGAGTAATAGACTGACTTTGGTGGGCGTCTGGCCTCCAGCCAGGGCTAAACCACCACAGCTTCACTTCATTACATACAAGCCAGCGAGACCTGTCTCAGCTGGAAGAGCAGATCCTGCCTGTACACCATTGCAATGCCCAGGCCACAACCCTTGCTTGTCCTTGCAGGGCTGCATTTCTAGCCCGTTGATGAAGGAAGCCATGAGGGACCACCACATCCTTCCATGGTGGTGCCCAGACTCCCTACGTAGGGAGCAAGACCAGCAGTCCAGGCGGGCAGATGTCCACGCTGTACTTTCTGTACCTGCATCCCAAGCTTTGTGGTGCTTAACATGGGAAGTCGAACAAAATGCCATGCCAGGAAGCTATCAAGCTGGGCTGGCTGCAGCCTGCATTGCACTGGCAATTAACTATGTCTATAATTTGAAGAGAGGATGCACCACACTACATCTCACAGCACAAATATCCCCCCATGTGGTACTGACTGCACTTTTTATAAACTAGGCACCAGTTTCTGCTGCAGTGCTTCTCCCAAGAAACTAAAGCAGAGTGCAAAATAATGCTTGAAAAATGCTGATTTTGTACATATGGAGAATTGGGACAGCTACATCATAATATTTTGCTGAAGTGAAATATTAATTGCAGATCTGTGGCACTGCCTCCTTTCTTTGTTGGAAATACTAGCGAGATAGTCTGTATCCATGGTATGGAAGCTGTGATCTGTTGAATAAATTTGGAACTAGGATTTACTTAGTGGGTTTTTTCCCTGTTTTTTCATTGTTTTTAGGAAAGAGTAACTAGAAAACCCAGTCTCACAGCCAAATATTCATCTGCAAGGAAATAGCCTCTAGTCATTCAAATCCATAGAACAACCCCAGCTCTGGTTACCCCAACATTTAGAAAGTTGCCCTGTGGTATTCTGGAATATGCACAATTTCTGCAGCAGGGATTAGAGGTAAGAAGGGAGAAAAAAAAATACCAATGATTCCCTGGATCTTTGCATTTTAAGATTTTGAAAGGAAGAAAGAAGAAATGTAATTGCTATTTATGAAAAGGATCTTCAGCAATGTTTTGTGTTGGAGAAGATGTACTCATATCTGTTAAAGTCATCTTTATAAAGAGGTTCAAAAAGAATGAACTTCTTAGAAGTAAAGATAGTCATCACAGATTTTAACAAGCATTTTTCCATGAATCATCTTCACTGTACACAGTAAGAAAGCTTCCAAGACAACACACTAGGTGACCAACAGAGATATTCCAGATATTGGATATTTTACTGCGAGGCTGCATGTCCCTCCAAGGAAAGGTTAGAAGGAAAATAATTATTATTCTCAGAAAGAGAGGTCTGGACATGGTAACAGTCTTCAGAGCTGTGTAAGGTTATAAAAAGGACAGCGGTCAATTGTACTCTGTGCCCATTGACAGCAAAGGAAAAATGAATTAGCACAGCTGCCAGAGAGTAACATTGAGGCTATGCACTGGAAAAAAGCTGCAAGGTGCATAGGAACAAGGGACTAAAAGATATTCCATAATGCACTCCCCTTAGGTTTTTAAAGGAACAGGCTAGGTAAGCTAGGATTTGCCCATCAGAGATGGCCTAAGTATACTGATCCTGCTGCAGGATGGGCAGTTGGGATCCTACAATCTCCAACATCCCTCTGGTCCTATATTTTTTTAAAAATTTCTGGTCTAGATGTCTCCTTGGAACAAAAATAGATACCCAGATAAAAACAGGCACAATTCCCCTCAAGGGCTGAGAGCAGTCCAATGGAACGCTGTATCCCCACCAAGAAGAGAGACATATTTTTTCTATACTTAACCCAAAGCCCAGTGGAGGAAAACATATATTCACATAGTGGCACTCAATACCCATCTAAGGTAGCTAGGCCGGGGTAAAAACATCAGTGGAAGGAAAGTTTCTGCCCTCACTTCCAGACTAAAGCAGATGCCTCCAATCCCCAAGCAAACAAGCTTGGGAGGGGTCATATCATAGAATGGCATGGGTTGGAAGGGACCCCAAGGATCATAGAGTTCCAATAATATCATTCAACCATTCCTGTAGTACCATTCAAGGCAAGAAAATCCACAAGTGAAACAGGACAGCCAGCACCACCAGTAACTGTGACATACTTTACCTTGGTTACAGACCCACACTGAACTGAAATCACTTGTGTCAGCGATGCACCGGAGACGGTAACTCCAAGTCAAGTGGGAAGATCTCCTGGCTTCCTACTGAGCTCCTGATGTATACGAGCACTAACTCAGTGTCCAGAGGCAGCACTTATGTCTGGGATCCTCATAAGTTTCTGCAGTTTGTACAGCAGCAGATTGCACCAAAAGGGTGAGTATTTTCAAAGAAATTCCCTGAGGCAGACGAAAACATCTGGCACCCCCCCTACAAAGTCTTCCCTGCCACCCACTCATGGGCTGGACACCACATTGTGCTGTAAAAAACCTCAATCTGTTTTTAACAACTAGGGAAAAACATTTCCTGCAAAATGAAACTTAACCTATATGTTCCTTTGCCAAATGATGCCTCCTCCTTTCTGGTAACATTTAGGGTAGGGGGAGGAAACTCCAGTGTTAGGAAAACAAATGAATAAATCACTGGTTACTCCCATACCACAAAAGGCCTCCTATCCCCGAGAAAAAAGTGCTTTACAAAGCTAAAACAGAACAAAAAGGATCAGCAACACACCCTGACAAACGCTTTATAGTGCTAACCTAAGTTTTATCTTGCCTTGGTTTTTAAATGATCTAAAACTTCTAAGCCTCCCCCATGTCAAATGACAGGGCACGGAGCAAAGCAGGACACTGAGCACTTCCCACCCCAGGGACACACAGACGCACCAAGGCAGAGGCAGCAGTGTATCTTCAACCAAACCCCAGAGAAACCAGCTGTGAGAGGGAGCAGCTCCTCCCCTGAAGAACCACACGGCAAAAGTCAGCAAGTCCCAGTTCCAGCCAGATTTTCATTTTCAGGGCTGAGCTCAGTACAACACAGTCAAAACCAGAGACGTAAATGTCTTCTCACTGCTGGGGAAAGTCAACTAATTCACAGGGAGAAGAGAAAGCTTTAGGTGCCTTCGAGGAGGCGGTGGTTCTGGTGCACTGGCTGGCTGATGGGGTTTGTCAGAGCTAAGTACTACTTACCCTTTGCAGTCTTTCATTGCAACCCCATCCTCTAAGTATTCTGTGCCTACACACTGCATCTAACACCACATCCAAATGCACATGGCTAGGTATGCTGGGAAACAGAGCTGGATGAGGTTATGTGCTGCTTCCTGCAGCTCCTCTGTGTCCTTTTTTCCCTTCTAACCTATGTCTGAGCATACGGAGCCAAACCATTAAGTCCTTCCTCCACCACCAACACTGCCGCTCATCTCAACACTTCTGCATTAAGCCTTTGCTTTGAGTTTTGCAATTGACATATACTTCCCCCTAATATTTAAGGAAAGTGATGAGGATAAACAGAACACAATGTAGCCCTGACACTCCAACACACTCCTGGCCAATGCAGGGACACGGAGCTGTAGCATAACACTTTCAACATCACGTAAGTATCTTAATCCCAGTTAAGGATTCTCAGTTCCTACCCTGGCCATGGGAAGTCTGACTGGTTTAGAGACACCTGGCCTTCCTGTCCTTCCTTTTCCAAGTATCTCAAAAGATTTTAATGAAGTCCTTCAAAAGGACGTCAGTAGCACATACTCAAATAACAAGCTCATAAATGAGCATGTGAATTACTGTTTTTCTGTCTGTCATACTTACATGACAGTCAAAGACAGATGGAGACACAGACAAGAACAAAAAGGCAGGCCAGGACACCAAGCCTGCTGTCCATGTAGGTGCATGTTAACACCAGGCACATGGTACCACTCTGAGCATTAACCTCCCCCATCAGACATCAGGGTGAGCCCACGCTCATGTCTAACATCACAAAATCGTCAGAAACTCTCATCATTCCAAATACATTCATCCCCAGCTATAACTTTTCATGTACCTCAGACAGGGATCTCTGTAGGTCTGACTCTGCAGATACAACCTGATATTGTGGATCTTCTTTGCATTAATTCCCTGTTATTGAAAGGGTCTGATATTATTAATCTTTACATCCATTTAAATACCTTTAAGGCAAAAGAATTCAAAAATCACTACAATTAAATCCTCTGTGATGGCTCCCGTTAAAAAAAAAATAATCAAAGGCATGAGAGCAAGGCAGGCATTCATTAATAAAGGCATTCACAAGGCCATCTATAAACCCCTAACAAGACTTGGCCAGAAATACTCAATAGCCATGTTTCTGATGAGAGCTGCATTAAGTCAGCTTGTAAATCAATTCCAGTTTTCCCTCTGTAGCTCAAGAAAGTCTTTGGTACTCACAGAAATTACAGAATTTGGAAAGGGAGAAGAGCAGCCCAAGGCCACAAAGCAGAGGAGTCTCACACCAGATTTCCTTGGAGCTATTACAAATGTCTATCACCATTTAGCTTAAAACCCCTTCACAATATAGGCCAGCTCAACAATAATCATCATCACTCTTTCTGCAGCAAAGCCACTTGTCAAAGCAAAAGCAAATGGACAGTAGCTTGCTTGTGGCTAGAAACAAGCCTTTTTAAGTCTAAAAAGGATCAAGCCAGGACCACTCTACAAGCTGCTGTTTCACTGGCTGATTTTCTGTTCATCTTAGTCAGCTGGTGGTAGCTCCTCCAGATGAACGTTTTGGCTAGAGATGCTGAGCATCACACTTCAGAGCACACCATTTCAGCCATCAGGGCCCCAGCGTGTCCCCTGCCGAGGGCTAGGTGACAGGGCTGAGGACCAGCACGGAGCCTGGAGGGCAACTGACACCCATCCAACATTGATAAATACAGAGCAGACACACACACATGCTTCAAAGTAAAGAGAGAAGGGAGCTTTACATAGGAGATATTTTTGAGACAGAAAAAAAGTTTGCCTTCTTTTATAAGCAAAAATTTAGTTCTCACCCATCTCACCTTCCTTTTTTGTCTTAGCAACTTTTCTGCACATGCTCTCTCCAGTAAATACAACACAATCATCCTGGTGCACACTCAGAATTTAAAGCCAACAGTTCCTTGTACCAAGGCAGAAATACAGTTTCATAACCACCGTTAAATAAATTACTTAAGAAATCATCCAGCTCAAGTAGGTTTTCCACAATTACAACAAATTATAGAAGTGATTTGTTGGCATATTAGTTAGAGATGCATGTGTCCCGATCCGCTGGCCAAAACACTTCAAGATCAAAGGAGAAGCTGAAAGGAGACAAGAGTATTTATTATCTTGATGAACACCACGTTCAAGGAGTCACCAGCATGACTGTGAGCTGTGCAAGTACAGAACAGACCGATACTGTCCTCAAAAGCAGAGAGCTGTGTCAGGGGCCATGAAACACATCCAAGCAGGTGATACAAGTCAGGAACGAACGAACGAATGAATGAAGAATGAATGAATGAATGAATGAAGGCATCAACACCTCGCTTTTTAATTTTGGTGTATTAAAAATGCATACTTAAATCTCTATAACTTCATCATGCTGCCTCTGTCATCGTGTAACCATTATGTAAGGCAGTAAAATTAAAAATAAACTTCACTCCCCAGCAGCAGTTATGCAATAACTTTTAATTAACTGAGATCTTTTATGTTTAAGAGAACGTTTAAGGAGTTTTTAAGTTATAAGTCAATGCCTTTCCTTATAGCTTCGTGTCCAAATCCTTCAGCAAAAACTATCTGTATCTCCCTTCTCATCTCCCCAGTGCAAAGATGGTTTGTCAAGTTTTATTTGGTTTTATCTGCTCGCAAGATGCTGTCTCGGGGTCCTAAAAATGCACAGACATATTTTGTGCAATCTGTCAGCAACTGTCTTCAGATCCAAGGCTACAGGGAGCTGATGAGCTCTTTTCTTATCAGAATGAGTCACAAAAATGGATTATCCACACTTAATCCTCCTCACGCTGGTGAATTTCCTGATATTTTTGTGCAATACAAATAAAATAAAATGAAAATTGGCCTGATGAAACCTTGTAAGAACAATTTTCCCTTGGGATGCCCTGGCAGAGCAGAAATATTGCTCTGCCATTTTAGAGGACCACAGAGCTTCTAGCACCCATTCCCCCCTTTTTTCTTTTTGTTTTTGATCACACCACGTACCCCAGCCTGATGTTCAATAGCTGTATTTCAGGGATTATTTTGCCTTTTGGGTGAAGTTCTCTTCTCCCCACAAAATAAATAAATAAGAAACAATTTAACTTGTTTTATTTGCAAAACATTTTCACCACAAAAGTCTTACTAATCTGCAGTCACTTGAAATGGAAAATTTTTTATAAAATTATTCTGTTTATTTTCATGAAAGCCAGCACCTTGCATGATCAGAACCCCCTCTCTGAAACTCTCCTTCAGTTAAATCTCAAAAGAACAAAACCTGAGCTTGGGCAACCTCCTTCTCACTTTAAACAGGGATTTAGAAAGAGAAGTGTGAGTTTTGCTGCTGGCTGCTAATCCCAGCAGAGAGAAAAAGGATCCAAACTGCCTGAAAGCTCATCCCTGAAAATAATGTGATTTTCCTATAAGATTAAAAAAAAAAAAAAGAAAAAAAGCATCTGTTCATAGATTCAAGCTTAAAGAGGGAAAAAAAGAAGTCTCCATACTTCTAACGTATGGTCCAAAGCCAACTTTCAGCACAAAGCTGGCCCATCAGGCAGCGAGCTGATGGACAGAATGGAAAAGGGGGTTTCGTCTTTATGGTTATTTCCTTGCTTATTGGATTTGGGTTTTTAGCTTCACTCTGAAACGCTGCCATGCTACATTTAGTACGTAGTAGCTGGCATCACTTTAAAGGCCCCAGCAGAGCTCAGTCAGCAAACCAGATTAGTGACACCGCGCAGGCAGGAGGGCTTGCGTGTTTTGGGGAGCAGTGGGGAAGCAGGAAGACATCCCATTGCGGTGGTGAAAGCAGCAATGGTGGAAGGAGAGGGAGGGGAGGGAAACAAGCCTACTCTTAAATTTTGCTTTCATCTCAGACAGCGTGCTCTACTTAACTGCACAAGGCCATTATGCACGGGTACGACTCAACTGTCCTGGGAGACTTCTGCAGAGCCTACTGCACGTGAACTGTCTCCCTGCCGGAGCAGAAGCTGGTGTCTTGTCATGCCACATCAAATTTCAGGTTAATGCACCCTGTCAAAGCTGTGGGGCAATGCAATCAGTGTCTGCATCAGCGCAGCCAGCGTCCTTCGGGTGACACGTGAAGGCAGAGGTGGGCGAGCATCCTGAGCAAACTGACAGCACTCAACAGAGCAGCAGCATCTCTGCCCAACATCCCCTCTCCTCCAGAAAACATTCTGCCATTCAAGGTTTCATTTTCCACCCCTATGAAGAAGGCTGCAGTAGGACCCACCTCTGAGTGCCTGCACTGTGCCTAATTTGCCAGCCACTTTGAAAAGGGTTTGGGGCCAAGTGCTTCCTGCAAATTACTCCTTTCTCTGCAAAACCTGCTTAATGGAATTAAACAACGGATTGATTTGGCCTGTGGAGTATATGAACTGCAGAATTAGATTTCATCTCGTTCCATTACAGAAAGTTCCACAATGGAGAAAAATTTTCAGTCGTAGGCTGATAAAAGTTATTATAAAAATACAATGCAAAAATAGTAAGCTTTCTTTCTTTCTTTCCTTCTACAAACCATTTTAAAATATATGGTTTATTCAAAGCATGTACATCGTTAAAGAATTAGAGATGACAGCTACAGAGAAAGTGGATAAGGAGAAAAGTTTAATTATTTTAAAATTTCCTTCTTCAGTTTTCCAGCCAGACAAGAATACCATGAAAGTGGAATCATAAAGATTATCCTGCAAGGAGGAAAAAAAGCCCCTCATGTGTGACTTAAGACACGAAACAAAGTTAAACACATATTTGAAAATCTTCTATTCATAAAAAAACACATTTGGTTAATCCCCTTGTGCTGAAGAATTTCCAAAATTTATCTGTAGCAAAAAGTTAAGGTACCATATTTTTTTCTTTATCCCTGTCACTTTTCTGAGTATTTCAGCATTTCTTTTCCTCAAACATAGGAAGAGGAAGGCAATACTCACGTGCACTCCTGTCAGCTCTGGCTTACTCCTTCTTCAGCTCCCCAGGAGAAGAAGTGTGCAGTGTTTGAATAGTAAAAATGGTCTTTTGCAACCGTAATATGACTTTAGTATGATGTGCACACAGAGTGACACCATGGGGTAACCTAGTATTAAGCTATCCAGATACTTTGTCACTATAGGAACTGCAGACTGGGTTAATTTCGGCTCACTTCCACTGCCTGTATTATGTATCTGAATGCACGTTTTAGCTGCTGGAAAAAACCCTGGCTTTTTTAAGGAGCAATTCATCAGGTTTTTCTAGGTATCTATTTGAAGGCTACCTGAAATGCCCAAAGCACTGCCAGATTTCATGCACAGGATGCAAGTGCGAAAGGTCTGAGACCATTCGCATTTGGTCAGATGAGCACAAACCTAGACACCTATGCACTGATTAAATGAATAGAACCACAAAAAACCCACACCCTGAAAGAAATGTATCCTCTGTTTCCAAAAAGGAAGCTACTGCACAGGGGAAACAATGCAGCTAATTCTTGGAGAAATTACTAAAAAGCACTATGTAACTGGCATAAACGCTGAACTGCTCCTACTCTTCTCTCCCTGTTGTGGAGGAGGTGCAAAGCACCTGGTCTCAGGGCTTGGCTCTGCTGAAGTTAGTCCAGGAACAGTCCAAAACTGTCTTACCTCTGATGTTCAGCCTTAGCCCCACACAGCAAGTACAGACTCTGAAACCCGTGTCCAAGAAACACACAAATCCCAGCGACGATCCTACAAATGCAGCAACACGCAGAGGGGTTTCCAGGATCTGTGTCTAACCCACAGGAGTACCATGATCCAAAAAAGACCATCCAGCCTCAGCATCAGACAGAGTTATGAGGCATCAGTGGGGAAATGCACAGAGGAGAGGAAGAATTGTGTTTTAGTAACTCTTCTACCCTTCCAATAATTTAATACCAACAGGAAAAAATACCAGCCGTTTCTATAAATAGACATAAAATATTACTACCATGTGTGTGGAGAAGGGTTTTTGTAATTGCCTTCATTGCAGAGCTTAAATCCTGGAGCGATCTCAAAGGAAAAATGAAACTGGGGGTCTGCTGCACAGCCTGTGTGTGCACACCATAAAGCGCCAGGCACCCTGGCACACTCAGCCCCATCAGCAGCTCTGCTCCAGAGATCCAGGACCAAAATACCCAGGGTGGGAAAACTTCCAGAGCTATTACCTATCCATTTTTACTGTACCAAATATGATTCACACAGCTTCCCTTTTAAATCCAGCAAATAATAAAGCTACATGAGGAAACCATCCATGGGATTTAGAGGAAAGAAAAAGGTTCAGTGTTAAGAGTAGCACCCATGAAGATGTAGAAGGAGAAAAGAGACAGGCAACAAGAGATGTTACAAAAATAAAAGTACATCTTGTCTGTAGAATACAGAAGCACTTTCTGCTTTTATACACAGTGATGGCATCTGCTACAGGGTAAAGCCTGCATACAGCTGTCCTTACACAGAGCCTGAACAGCAAAGCACGCAAATGGGAAATGCCCCCATGCTGGAACAAGCTGGTCTCTACCTGCCAACTGAAAAGCAGATAGCCCATAAATCCATATTTCTACGCCCTTCCTTTATAGGGTTGAGTGGTTGGATCGAAAGAAGCATTTAGGAGAAGGACAGTGGGCTGTGAACATCTCTGCATCACAACCACAGACCAAGCAACAGTGTGCAAAAGGCTGAGACCAGGAGTGCTATCAGGACGGCTTCCAGGAGACCCGATCTGTGTGACCTCCTGGCCATAGGGTTGAATTTACCAGCCATGCAGAAGTCATGTGGCAAAGAAACACAAGCCTCTGTCTCCTGTGCTGAAGGGTCAAGGAGGCTCAGTCAAAGGCAGCTTGGCTGCCACAGCACCAGGCCAGCTTTGTGTAGACACAGACCCTCTGACACCCCAAAGCACAAGACACCGCTGACACCCCAAAGCACAAGATTCATCCAGGTTAAAGTAAATTTGGATGCAAAACAGAATTGCTCTTCTTGGTTTAAAAAGACATGAAAAGAAATAAAACCTTTAATAAAAACTAAATAAAAACGTTAATAAAAGTTACCAAAGGCCAGCTGACAGGGTATTCATCATGAACTGCACCTCATGAAGACAGGCCCTTAGTTTCCCCCTACACCACCTGAGATCCTCCCACCAGGTGGGAAACCTCTAAACACCAACAAAACCAGTGTAAACAAACGGTCTCAGGTTTCTTCTGGAGACCTTTGCAGTGGGAAGCAGGGCCTGTGCCAAGCAGAGAGAGTGGTGACTCACGGCCATGTGGTAAATCACTCACCGACCCAAACGACAGCTTTTCGGAGGGATGTTTCTGCAGCCTGCAAGGAGAAAGTTAGGCCCCAGACTTGCGTCATCCCACCCCTGAGTCATCTCACCATGCTGATCCTCTCCCCTACCACCACTCCTCAGCCGGGCTCATGTAATTACTACTGCAGAGCTGCAATTATCCCCGTGCAGTTGGAGCAAGGCTGGCATCCCCACCCACACACTGAGAAAGAGCTGCACTCACCCCAAATTCAGCAGCTGAACATGAGACTGAGACCCCAGGATATGATGGGGAGTCGGAGAGGGCTCCCCCCAGGGCTCCTGCAGGAATTCAGGCAGGGGATGCTGCCTGGGATACAGGATGCCCTACATACAGGGGACAGGAGCGGGGACAGAGCCGCGGTGGGGGATGGATGATCCATGCCGTGCTCATGCCTATGACCAGGTTATGTCAGGTGCTATTAAGGCACGAAGAGTGAGCACGTGTGTCAGAAACCCCACTGCAGACCGCTCCAGCAGCCTTGAAACAAAGCCTCCTTTGAAAAGAGAGCGGTGTGGGGGGGGGGTTAAACACACCCTAGGCAGCAGTTCAGAGAAAAACATGCAGCCAAATAGAGGGGAGCAAATTGAGGGGGCCTGCCCGCTCCCCACCCCACCCTCTCCCTCCCCAAGCCCAAAACCACCCTCCTCCCATGGGTTTGGGGAGCACCACTGCTGTTTCGTCTGCTCAGCTCCACCACCCGTCCGTGTCCCCCGAAGGCAGAGCCGCAGCCGCGGGGGAGCTCCGCAGAGCCTTCAAAGAGCCTAAAGTGGGTCAGCAGAACGGAAAGAGAAAACCTGATTTTAGCACGAAGAAAGCGGGCAGACCGACTGGCTGAGAGCTGGCAGAAGGCAGGGAAAGGCGCTCGCAGGCTCTGCATCTCAGTGAGGGCACAGGAAGGCAAAAGGCTGCTAGCTCCTGCCAAAACTACAGGGAGGGGACTGCGCTCCCCAAATCTGTAATGGGACGCAGGAAACAGAAGCCCATTTGGGGATGAGGGAATGTAAGAAGATAAGGATGTCCCTCTGTCCTCCATGCAGCAGTCTGCCTACAGCCACCCTCATCACTAGCTCCCAGTTACTGTATTCTGATTAAAACCAAGTGAGACAATTTTCATCTATCTAAATTTAAAACCCTTCATGAGCCTGATGGCCATGTCTTGCACTCTCCCTCCTTGCACCTAAACAAACTCAGAGACATCAGAGGAAAAGCCCCCTCAACTGCCAAACCCAGGCAGCATCTTCCGGAAGCAATCGGAACTGCTAAATAGGATGAACTGGAGACCGTAAGGGGGAAGCCTTGTTTCCCCTGTTGCTCTAACAGAGACTTTTGACCTTAAAATACAACAAACCAAAACCACTTCTACATTTGTAGGGAGAGTGCAGCAGATGGGTTTGGAGGCTGACAAGTTCTAAGGGTGAAGGGGACCCATAAAAAACCCACGACTGCCAGAATAGTAATTGGGATAATGATTGAAAAGTAAAGAGCAAACCATGAAACTCAGAGCAGCTCATGCCTCTTGCTTTGTCCAGGGCAGGTGATGGTGGGTAATCCAGACCTTGTTATACCCCAATGCCACCAAAAACCCAAGAACTGTGCACACCCTTTCCCCACCTGGGATTTCTGAAATGTAGCAGGAACCTGACCTTGCTCTGGCAAAGCATCTTCCAAGGCACATCATTGGAAGCTGAGCAGGTTTTTCTCTACAAGTCCTGGGTAAACCAGCTCAGTTAAACCTCTATGGAGCTGGAGACCCACCAGTGTGGTCTGTGGCCCCACACAAAACAATCTCACCCTTGCTCTGACCACTAGCTCCAGGGTGGGCTATATATTGACTTAAAGACTTCCAATGAAAATATCAGCTTAAGAAATCACAGCAACAAGGGATGGGTGGGGAGAACATTCCCTGTGAAAGAGAATCTGAGCTCTGTAATTGCACATATCACATCGAGGTATTATTGTAAAGAGGTCTGCCTGCAGAAGGAATAGGAGATTTGATCTAATACACAAATAAAAGTCATAAATGTCTCCTGCCTGCCGTGAAAAAAACTATCAATAATTCATTTTAACAAAAAAGGAGATCAAAGAAAAATGCTGTGTTAGTTTGACATTTTGATATGTTAGTTCAGGATTCTTCTTTAATGTAATATGTAACAAACAGCAGAGTTCAAATATAAATGCCAGGCACGCTTGTAAATTGTTGAATATAGCACGTTCTATTAATATTCACTTAGACATTTTTTAATTAATTCACTTTGACTGCTTTCACATCTCTTTTTTTGCCTTTATCCAGCAGTTGTAGGTCAAGTGGAGCTCTCAAAAATGCCACACAGGGTTTCTAAAGATAAAGTTTCAAAATTGTAACCATATTTCCCTCTATTTCTTCATGTTACTCCCCACACAGCCTAATGTCCAACCCAACTTGTTTTACTATTGTGTATTTGCTGTGAATTGCTTCTGAAAGTGTAACAGTCAAGGGCCAGAATGAGATGCTTGTATCCTAAATCATCTGTCTGTGCAAGTTTGCTCTCATTTATAGTAGTTTAATTTCACTTACAGTTTCCTTATGGGCATTTGGTGGAGGAGTGGATGTATATTATAGCCCAGAAAGCACAGGCTTGCAATCCACAGATTTCAGCATTATGTTGCAAGAGGTATTTATTGCAGTGGGGACCTGTTGGCAAATCTAACATGCATTGCTCAAGCTCAGTCTGCATTCCCTTTGGTGCACAGGAGACACAAGGGCACTTGCATCTTCTAACTTTAGGAAGGGTAAGGCAAATTTCTTCCAAGATAAAATCCTTGCTTAAAATGCAGAGGTCAGTTAACTATGTGTGACCTATCAGTTCCAGGAATGAGTAGAAAAGTAAATACTCCTGTTTACATCACTTTGATTAAGGATTCTCTTTAAGGTACATTTTTAGGCAATACACAAGACAGTTCTTTAAAAAAATCTGTTTTCATACAGGAAAATCCTTGATAGTAACAACCTTCATTAAAGGCTGACACTGCATGTGCTGCCTTTGGAAGGAAAGCAGTTGTCTCTCAGGTCCTGACCATGGCTGGATCCTACAGCCTCTTGGATCTGTAGATACGTGGGGTTTTTATGTATTGCAGCTTTTTAATTACTATTTACTTTGGCTGTTCTATCTACAAAAGAACTGTACTTAGATGGAGGGAGTAACAGTTACTGAATGTGATGACAGTCCAGATGGTAAAGCAGTTATCTAATCCAGATGATAAAGTCATCTCATCTCTGCTACATCCAGTCAGTTGTGAACAGAAGGAGTCAAAAGGATCTATTATTTTATTTTACCAGCTGTTTGCAGAGACCTGTGCTGACGGTTTCATCTATTGGAATCCTATGGCACTGCTGGTTGTCCAAAACCAGCACTGACAAGACTGTGCATCCCTTGGTGGTCTGCTTTTAACCATGAAAATGAGGGTGGGGAGCATTTGCATGTGTGTGTGAGCTCATGTGTGTGATCTTCCCTGCCAGAGAGCGACCTGCCAAAGGGGTGCTTTTCCCCGACCCCCCCCCATCAATCCCAAGAAAACCCATCCCCAAGAAATCCCCATCCCCCTGCACAGAGTCTCTTGGCTCAGTTCTATTTCAAGGGGAGCATCTCCACGGATGAGGTCTTCACAGCTGGGCCACTCTCCCTCTGCCCACATGGCTGTCACTTGGGCATCCCCCAGACTGTGCAGGCATCGCACCATGACTGCTCAGGAGAGCAGGTCCTGGCCATGCTTGCAGAAGGCATACCTGCAGGTCAGACTGCCTGGTCCCAGAGATGGCCTTGGGTCTTCCCTTAATCACGTGGGGAATACACATAGGGATGAGGTGAATTGTTCAAGCCCAAACCAGCTCTTAAGTCCCTCTTAAGGCCAAGATGATTTTTTTTTTTGTGGATGGCAATTTTGTTAACTCACTTGGATTGCTTTTGAAAACTTTAGTCACTGTTGGGATAATCCCAAAAGGGGAAAGAAACCCCTGCCACTCAATCAAAGGTCAACACTGCAAACTGCAGCTCTCTAAAACCTATTCTACAAAAGCCAGCCCAGCGCAGGAGATGAAGAGCTGCCACAGCCAGCCGGTGTGTGACAGACTGACATGCAGAAGGGTCCCGTCTGGCAGTGTAAATTTTATTGCCGATTACAAAAAACAAATCCCAGAGGCACAGCAGCTGGATGAGGAGCTGTGAGCTCAGGCTGCAGGCTCCCACAGACAGAGACTGCTCCCAGTATCCAGGGTGGGCAGGTATCCTGCCCTGGTCCCAGCCCTGGGTATCACTGAATGGAGAACAAGGGCATTGCACTAAATTTACAGGGGTTTGAAGCACAAGACCTGGCTTTCCTTAAGCCTGTTCGCTCTCAGATCTTTACTTGTATAATGAAAATCAGGGTAGGGGGGGAGAATGTTTCCCTGGCATGAAGTACAAGTACAAACATGCTATTATTTGAAAGGCTGTACAAAGGTTAAGTCTTTAATCCCTTTAATCCAGACGACAAACAAACAAAACCCCAAGAATGGGATCACAGAGCATGGCTCGGCGCTGCCAGGTCTCTTGTGGGGGCTCTCCATTCACTGCTGCAGCAATTTAAGAGCCTACAGCTAAAAAGTTGCTTCAGAGGAAACAGATGCATGCACAGTTTTATTCCCAGTTCTTTCAAGCTTATCATGAGCAATTTGGCAGTCTGAGCTTATGTTTCACCAAGAAGGGTTTAATCTTCAGGTCAGTGGTACCAGGGTTACTGGATTTCTAGGTCTGGCTGTTGTTGCCCTATTAGTGACACCACAGCTCTCCAGTGCAGTCACCCTTCTTACCTGTTATTCATGCACAGAGAAAATGCAGTTTATCCTAAAGGAAATCAAGAGTGGTTGGAGCAGAGGAGTGATCAGGTGTTAGAGCCATATCATTAGGTAATGGCCAGAGGGGGCTCCTCTTTCCATATGCCCTACAGAAAGCATTTTGGTCAGTGCAGTGCATGCCAGTGTTTGTGCAGCTCCTAGAACATGGTGCCACCATCAGACAGCAGTGCAGGAGCCCGAAGGGTTAACCAAATTTAGGCCCTGAACTGGGTTTTTCAGAATAGTGGTAAATGCTTCCACCTATTTCAATGGGAATTGGGTCACGCTGCACCCACGCATCTTAACTGAACCACAGGAGGAGCGTGGCTAATTTCGGCGGCAGTCCTCGCATGATTCAGACTAGGTGCGTGGCTACCCACAGCTCAGCTCTGTGCTGAATCAAGTCTACGAGCAAGAGTCTAATTCACCTGCCTAACCAGCACATGGAAGATGCCGCCACACTTTCTGCCACACAGCCCATCACAAACTGTGAGCTACCACGGAGTGCAAGAGGCAGCCATTAAAATCCGCATTTCCTCTCAACCCATTCCTAGCCTTTTCCGTGCCTGTCTTACCAAGTGGAAGCCACCCAGACTCTGTTAGCTTTGGTAAGAGTTGCCAGACATGATCTAAATGGCCACGGCTTCAGCAGCTCACAGACAGGCCAGCAGAAGAGTTAACAGCATTGATGAAGCCCAACCCTCAACAAGAACTTGTGACAGTCTTTTTTGGAATCAAAGAGCTCCCTTTCCCCTCATTTTGGATACTCTTTGGGATGCTGCAACAGCTCCCTAGTCTCACTCTGCTTTACTATACTAGAGAAGTTGGACCTCATCTCACTCCGAGCAGAGGTCGGGCTGGAGCTGTGCTGGCAGAGCAGTGAAGCACGTGAAGGCTGTAGGGCTACGAGATGTCCTCTGGTTATGACAGCAGACACTCTGGTGTGTTCCGAGTAAACCAGATCCACATCAGTAATTCTCACAGTAGTACAGGGCATCACAGAGTCCTGCTCACAGTGTCCCCACCTCAGCCAGGGCTGCAGGTCACACGCAACAAGGAAAACACAAAAAGCACTGGAAAGATGTAGACACAAACTACGTGATCCAGCCTGTACATCTCAGTGCACAGGCACAGAGAAAGGAGAGTGCAAAGGCTCCTATCCCAACCGACGGGACTAACGCTAACCAAATTCAAAGGGATGTGCGGTGGCACAGGGAGCTGTTGCTCTGCACAAGCCTTGATCTGTCTCTGCACTCAGCAAATTCTGCTAAAGCACATTATCAGTTTGAGATTATGTGCACAGTAAAGGAAAAAACTAGATAGGGGGGAAGGAAGAAAGAAACAAACCAAACACGCAACACATTCCTATTTGTAATGGCTCTGAATTACTGCTAGAATGAAGCTCCCTCTGCCAGGAGGGCACAGGTGTCTGATCTCATTTTGTAAAATAGCAAAGGTCACTGCAAAATCACAGCACATTCTGGATTTATTTAAAAAGAAAAAAAAATCCGTTGCCTATTTAGATCATTTTGGGAGCAGTCATCCCTCTCCCAACTCCTTCTCACAGTTTTTCATCCCATCTCCGCAGAGCCTAACGGTTGTGTTTTAAGATTTCTTACAAAAAAAACCCCAAAAGAAAAGAGGCAATGGCTGTAGCAGCCTGGAAAGGGTGAAAGGAACCACAAAGGCCAATATAACCCCTTATTTAGACATCCTACATGAAGGCCGCTAGTGCCATTCGCTATCGGGCTGCCAAGCCCCGTGCCTGCCTGAGTGCTGACAGCCTTTCCATCCCTGGCAGTTCACAAGGTCATGGTCCCTACAGGCACTTCATTCCATTTACCAGCCTGGTTTTCCTTAGTCCCATCAATTTCAGCTCTGTTCTCCCAGCTCCCAGCTCAGGAATATGACAATTAAAGATTAATGCTATAAACGCACGGAAAGTTGAAAAATCCAAATTTTTTGAATGTCACGCCAGACATGTTCATTTTTAAACCTTACCCTTGTGGTTTGAGACACCAGACCAGGAGCGTCACTTTTCCCCAGCTGACTGCAAATGCTTTCTTCCTTTCAACTGCCAGCTAGATTTGTGGGCTTAGATATTTTTCTTTATTTAATTATTCACTGTAACGCATGAAACATTAAGCAGCTTTTTTTCCATGAAGAAATGAGCACTGCTTCCCAATGACAACATACTAAGTATCCTTAATAGCAGGAATAAGGAAATGAGCTTCCTAGAACAAAGGGGGAAAGGGCAGGGAAAATGAGAGAATCTCTGAGCAGCTAGAATTTACTAACAACCAAAAAAAAAAGGGGGGGAAGGGGGTAAAGCTGAGACTTCATTTTGAAGAAAATACACATTATCAGCTGTCCTAGGAAATAAAAACAAAAAGAAACAGACTTTTAAAGTGTAAAAGATATTTTCTCTGATACAACTTCTAGGTTAGAATTTTTTTTTTCCTGGACGTTGGTGAAGATTGGTCATTGAGAAGGAAACTACAGATGCAATGCTAAGATATGTAAAAGTTGTATATTCTTAGTGGTATTAAAACCCTGATAGCTGTGAGAAACGTCTGTTCTTCAGAAGAACAGAAAGTTAAAGGCTGAAGTCATTATTGAAAGCCATTCCAAGCCACAGTTTTTCCTGTAAAAGCAGGTCTGTGTACACAGCTTCTCAGCGTAGGCTCTACTTAGTGTTTTCTGCAGCAGCAGCAAGAGATGGTCTCATCGTGGCCTCCTGACAGCACCCTGCACCACTGCACGGCCACATCTCAACATCGACCCGAGGCAGGACGAGCCTGGTGACCCTGTCACTGCTGTGGGTTTTGATGAAGCCCTTCGCCCTGTCCTTGAAAACCTGGGTAGCACTGTGTGGGCGAGAGGATTTTTCCTGATTCTGGCGTTTATTTGTTGGGTCACAGAGGTAAAATTATCTCTGTTTGATTACTTAAAGCTGCTGGCTGTGGAGATAATCTGTGCATTAGCAGCTGTACGGTGGGTGGTTAGCAGTTTTGAACCTGTAGTTGGAAGCAAAGAAGTAATTTTGCACAGCACTTTAAAGCAGAGAACAGAGCACACAGGACAAAAAAACCCCATGCCCCACACAGAAGTTGCTTTCTGCAACTAGAAATCCTCTTGCTTGCTGGCAAAGTGGAGGGTCGGAGGCCCCCGCCATGTCCTCCTGTGCTGACCCAGCTCCCATGGCTCTACCATGGGAGAAGAAAGACCCCAAGCAACACCAGTAAAGTCTTAATGATTGCAACATTTGGCTCTTCATGCCTTCTCAAAGGAGAGTGATTAGGAGAAGGACAGCCTGAAACAGTACTTCCTAGCAAAATGGGTTAAGAGTTGCAAACTGGCTACCATGAAGCTGAACCTCATTAACATTGGCAGGAAGAGAGGGCTTAAATCTCCTACCTGGGCATGACTTCTCTGGGAAAGGTGGAACAATGTGCCTACTCACCATGGATAACTGTTCAGAGTACAAACACTGCTGGGAACAGTTCTCTGTCAGAACTGTCTGTCTCCCACAACATCCTGATAGAGAAGCTGAGGAAACAAGGGATAGACGAGTGGACAGTGAGGTGGGTTGAGAACTGGCTGTCCGACCGGGCTCAGAGGGTCGTGATCAGTGGAGTAGAATCTGAATGGAGGCCTGTGACTAGCGGTGTTCCCCAGGGCTCAGTGTTGGGTCCAGTCCTTTTTAATATCTTCATTGACGACCTTGATGAGGGAATAGCATCCACCCTCAGCAAGTATGCCGATGATACAAAGCTGGGAGGAGTGGCTGACACGCAGGAACACTGCGCTGCCATCCAGCGAGACCTGGACAGACTGGAGAGCTGGGCAGGGAGAAATCTAATGAAATTCAACAAAAGCAAGTGTAAAGTCTTGCACCTGGGGAGGAATAACCGACTGTATCAGTACAGGCTGGGGGATGACCTGTTGGAGAAGAGCTCTATGGAGAAGGACCTAGGGGTCCTGGTTGATGACAGGTTGGCTATGAGCCAGCAGTGTGCCCTGGTGGCCAAGAGAGCCAATGGGATCCTGGGATGCATCAGGAAGAGTGTGTCCAGCAGGTCAAAGGAAGTGATCCTCCCCCTCTACTCTGCATTGGTCAGGCCCCACCTGGAATACTGTGTCCAGTTCTGGGCTCCCTGGTATAGAAAAGACAGGGACCTTCTGGAGAGAGTCCAGAGAAGGGCGACAAAGATGATTAGGGGTCTGGAACATCTCCCCTATGAGGAAAGGCTGAGTGAGCTGGGTCTGTTCAGCCTGGATAAAAGAAGACTTAGGGGGGACCTAATTAGTGTTTACAAGTATCTTAGACATGGGTGGCAGGGGGAATTGGCCAGCCCCTTTTCAGTGGTCAGTGGGGACAGGACTAGGGGCAATGGCTGTAAGCTGGAGCACAGGAAGTTCCGCACCAACATGCGGAAGAACTTTTTCACAGTGAGGGTGACAGAGCAGTGGAATAGGCTGCCCAGGGAGGTGGTGGAGTCTCCTTCTCTGGAGATATTCAAGTCTCGTCTGGACGCCTATCTATGTAATATGAGATAGGGAGCCTGCTTTGGCAGGGGGGTTGGACCCGAAGATCTCTTGAGGTCCCTTCCAACCCCTAAGATTCTGTGATTCTGTGATTCTGTGATTTGTGTCTGTAGGAGAGCCATGGCAAGCTGCTCCTTCCCAAGCCAGGAACATCTTTGCTTTGCACGTTTCACTCTGGGAGGTTTGAAGTTTTTCTCCTCCTCCCTTCACTTTGCAGCTGCTGAGCTTTAGTCCTGGCAAAGAGGGATGGGAGCCAGGGTGGAGTCAGTGATGGGCAGATTGCAGGTTTATAAAGAACAGACATCAAGACCAAAGAAGGGGAAACTGATAGAAGTTAGCAAGGGATGTGAACCATCCCAGGGATGGGAGTGACAAGAAGCAGAGAGGCATATTTTTCTTATTAAAAATCTACATATGAAAGCAGAGGGGAGTATCCTCACACACAGCAGACCTGCCCCATGCTACCTCTGCGTGGCCTGAGATGGAGCAGAGACACACAGCTTATGTTACAGTTTAAAATATCATCTATATGAGGTGGTTGGTTTTGCTGTTGGCAGTGTGTGTGTGTGTGTGTGTGTGTGTGTGTGTGTGTGTTTAAACAGTTTTAACACCACTGTCTATGCAAGTGCCTTAACACGGTGCATGACTGCACAGACACTGGCAACATCCACACAGCCACAACTGCACAAAAGATCTGCAGGCACAATTGATAATATCTGGAACACATTAAAAAATTAGAATATATAGTTCCCTCAGCAGCTGTACTACTTTTCTCACGGTCCTTACTAATTAACATACATTGAGGAGGTACCAACAATTGCAGACCCAAGGTCGTCTAGCTTCCTTTTCAAACAAGGCACAGCACAGTATCTTCAGTGTGACAACACTGCAGTCTCAAGTGTCACACAACTAAAACTTCAAAGAGGAGTTTCTTTGCCATAAGCCCTCCTTTTCTTTATTCTTCTTTTTTCTTTTCCTTTTTCTTTTTATTTCTTTTTCATCTTTTGTTTAATCACAGAAATTAATCGAACATGGCATCTTTGTGGAGTGGTCTGTCTCATCCACATGGCCATCCCTCTGGTTTCCCAACCCCACCAGTGCAAAGCCTTCCTGGATTTGGGAGCTGCAAATCTGAGTGGTTTCTCACCCTGGCTGCCTCCCCTGCCCTCCATTCCCACCCCTCATGAAAACGAGCTGCCTGTTGGCTGCCTTCCTTGATGCACATTTCTCAGAGTGCTAATTTGCATTATAAAATACACAGGGATGAATTCATTTAAGTTTTGCTCCCAAAGGCAAGCATTAAAAAACATTCTGAGGCACTCCCAACATTCCTGCTGCCATCTTCCCCACTCATTAAAAGCCATCTCCTCTGTGCAACCGATTTTTATATCTTAGTAAATGATTTAAAGTGATTTAAGGCAGCTTTCTCTGCTCATTACCTTAAAGAGTTAAAGGTTACATGGTCTGTATTGTCCCGTGACAAGAAAGAGATAGACAAGGCAAATGTTTTATTTATGCTTTAAAATTGGATGCGGAAAGCTTTATAAATAGATTAATTTTAATTACTGTCCTCATTTAATTTAAAAAAAAAACAACCCTAAAAAGCATGCCTTAAAATTAATGCACTGCTATCCTGCGTGTTAACAAATATGTCAAGTCTTTGCTTGTTTTAAAGCCCTTTTGTTTCTTAGAGTTTTTTTATTATATATCAAAAGCAGTTCCTAACTAGTTATTTTTCTCAATCATGCTGGAATAAAGCTTGGAACAACCATTTTTCTGGCTGTTTAGCAAGGCTGCCCCCCTAAGTGTTACCCTACGGGGTAAATGTTTGCATGCTGGACCTTGTGTCCTATCTTGCAGCATGGTATAGGCAGCTCCTCCCTCGAAACTCATCCCCAAAATCCTCTTTGCTGTTTGGTAAGTTAAAACTAGGTACCAGCCCCAGAGAAGCAGCATTTGAATAATGGCTTTAACATTTGCCTCTCCTTGAACACTTTTCCTAGGAGCTGTAGAGATTAGGCTCCTTGCAGATGAAGAGCAGGTGTGGTACCTAGGAAGAATTTTACAAGGCTACATTGGATGTCTTGACGTTCCCGTTACATTTCACTAGGACACAACACAGAAGAGGAATCACTGAAACCCAGCAAGACCAAAAGAAAAAAATACCAATTTTGTCCTGCTGGAGCTCAGTAATTCACATCCAGGATGTATGAGTTCCTCCTGCAGATGCCGTGACCCCAGACAGGAGAGTTACCAACCACCAGCCTTCATCCCCACCTGTCTGCACTGGCTCGTGACACACACAGCTGCCAGCCTCAGAGGCTTCACCTACAGCAGTAACCAGACAAGAAAGACTTGAGCCACTTGCTGTTTCCAGGATCCCAAGACTCGACCCCTTATATTCCTGACATTTCAGGACCACCTCTGAACACATCCTCTCTCCCAAACACAGGGTCCCATGAGTAAATTCTCTCATCTGAGGTGCTTCCTCCTGCATAACCTTGCTGACATTCAGCCTTCTGCCACCACACACACCACCAGCCCCCACGTTGTGGTTCTCCTCATCTCCCATCATGGTCACTTCAGCTTCTTCCTCCTCACAGATAGTCTAACTTGCTTCCACTCCAGCCAGCACCACAACTGAAATAATAGACTAAAAAAAAAAAAAAAAGAAAACAACATTGCTCTATTCCTGGGATTTTTTTTCTTCACTACTTGCTGCAAATATCTCCCAGTGTTAACCTTGACACATATTTGCATGCACTCTGGCTTTATGTAGAAGCAGGGCCCACAGCAGCCCACGTGTCCCATTTCCCAGCCAAGCCCTCACTATTCTTTCCTGTGCTGGAAAGGGATGGAGAGCAGCTCCCTCCAAAAGCCCACGCAGCCCTGATGCCCCAGGCCACCACAGCCACCGTGTGAATCCTCTGCCCACATCATGTAGACGGGGCAAACAGCAGACATGATGTTCACACCTACACAAACCAGGCACTTCCAGAGGAAGAATGAGACCTCTAGCTACTCACACATCCCCTTCATTGCCTTCTCCTCATCCATGTTCCTCTAAGCACCTCAACCACTCCGCACTGGCCAAATGGGTGACCATGACTACTTAGCTCCTGGCAACTTAAATCAATCTCCTGCTGCTATCCCAGCAGGCACGCAGGCAGTACCAGCAGGCATGAAATTAAACCCCTGGCCATTTCGGAGGGTGTGTGTTGCTGTTGTGACAACCTCAACACAACCTGCCTGAGCATTGTAGGATATCACAGCTGTGAATGATGGACTTGTGTAGGATGAAGTCTGGCACCTTCCTGTGCTTCAGCCAAAGAAAAAAGGGGGAGGGAGAAAGAGAAGTGACACTTTTCCCCTTCACTTGATGAAAGCAAAATCTGATGGAGGCAGGAGGAGAGAAACAGACTGGGCACTAAGCCCCTTATTAATTAATGCATGTATTGAAAAAAGAAATGCAACTGTGTGCTCGTTTCTGCTGGTTTCTAGGAGCTTTTGTGACCTTAATAATTCATGTTTATGCAAGCTGCTTATAATGTTAAGCAGTTGTGTTGTGCAGATTTTGTCCATTGCATTTAATTGAGATGAATATATCTGGCTTTGAAATGAGGCTGGCCGTAACAGTCAAAGGGAAGCTTTAAAAAAACACAGTGTTTTTATAAAGACAAACAAAATTCACAGCTTTGTCTGAAATAATTTTCCATCCATTACTGATACACACCATGTTAAGAAACAGAATATATTTTTCTTCCCCATATTCATCCTTTCCCTTTCCTTTTCATGCTTTGGCAGCATTTCCAATACCATAAACTTTCATTGTTTCTCAAACATGTAATTGGCGTCTCCTGCCTGTTTTGCTTTTCTTCATAGCAACAGGAGAGAAGGGGTGGGGGGATGGGGGCTGTTCACAAATACCTAAGTGATCAGGAAAACTGAGAGGCAGGTAGAGGTCCTGAGACCACCTTTAAGCTCAGATTTTGGCTAGCAGTTTGGGCTCCTGCAATGCACAGTAGGGCACAGCAAGAGGACTATGGAAGCACAGGAAGTTACGCACCAATATGCAGAGAACTTCACGGTGAGGGTGACAGAGCCCTGGGACAGGGTGCCCAGGGGGGTGTGGAGTCTCCTTCTCTGGAGAGATTCAAGACCTGTCTGGATGCCTCCCTGTGTGAGCTGTCCTAGGGAACCTGCTTTGGCAGGGGGGTCTCGAGGTCCCTTCCAACCCCTACAGTTCTGTGATTCTGTGACTGTTATCACAGAGTGTTCAGTTTTCCAGGTTTGTGCCCATCACCTGTGGACACGTGAGTCCTCCAGAACATCACTTCAGTCAGCAGCCTTTCAGCAGCAGCTTATACCTTACTCACTGGGTGATCAGAAGGCAGTATGCAGGCAGGTGAAACAGCTGCTTATTGTCCAGAACGCTCTCATAAGCCTTTTCCCAACACACCAGGTCAGACCATCTCTACGCATTCTTCACTGAAACAAGCAGGAAAAATCTACATTTACTTTGTCTCAACACAAGTTAGACCACTTCTCCCACCCTCGCTTCAAAACCTGGCCAGATATAAGGGGAACTGAGACCTTGCTCTTTCCCAGGCAGCTTTGGGAGGGAGACAAGGACACCGTTGTGAAGGGTCACTTCTCCCAAACGCTGGCAAGCTTGTGCATATCCCTGCCAGGCTATGCATAAACTGGAAGCTCTTCCATAAAGACTTCTAGCTATTTTTTTATCCTGATTCCATTTAAACAAGTTCCTATTTAAGGGGGGAAAAAAAGGTTCATTTCAGCTGGAATGGCAGTTTGCTCTGCCAAGTACAGGTTGCAGCTGCACCTCCCCGCAAACACAGAGTTTCCGTCTGCGGCAGAGGAAGAGCAAACTGTCCCTGCAGTGCCAGCAGCTCCATAAAACAAACACAAGTGAGAGCTGAAAGAGAAAAGATGACTGTAAAAGCCGTGGGGTTTTTGTTCCAGGTTTACTCTGGCTCAAGCAGACGTGAGCCCCAATGGATCATTATTTTTTTTTCCACAAATAAGGGATGTTGACACTTAACCTGCACAGGCACTGACACTCAGAGCCGACACAATGGACTTGATGTACCGGCCACTTTCCACAGCCCCTGTAGCCAGGCAAACGCTGGGCAACTGCAGACCAGACTGAAACCGGGTGTTTTTAATGCAAATATTAGGTCTTCCACAGAAAAGCTCAAGCTCGGTTTTGATAGACTAACAGTAGTTTCTGTTGTGTTTCCAGCCTTCAGCGAGTTGATGTGTCAACTAACCATTAAAAAAATAATAATGTAATTGGTCTTAGGGTCTTGCAGTAGTTTTTAGAACAAGCTGCAGCACTCTCCCTCCAGCCCACAACAGAAATCAATGTATCCAGGCACAGCCCCATGAGTAGGGGCTCATGACAATATCATTGCCAATAGCAAAAATAATGACCACTGTGTTGACCTTCAAACAATACATAAAATTCACAGAGTATCCTAACTTTATTCTGTGTTTCTTTGCATGCTTACAAGAACCAAATCAATAGCGTTACTCACTATAGATTATGTACCTAAATCAGTTGGCATCTAAGCCAAGCTCCCTCAAATTTAAGGCCATCCATACCCCAAGGTAAAATAATCCCCAATAAACACTGAGGAGAGATATTAAAAGATGCTGTGTCATGTCTCCCAACCAGTAATGCTTCCTGCATCCCCACCAGACTGATTATCTCTGAGCTATCATTCCATCTACAGGAGGCATTAAAAGGCTACCAATACAATCGTTAACCACAAAGCAGGATATTTCAAGGTAAGGCTTAGGACTCACACACTCCATTTTCCCAGAGTCTCTGTACACCCCAAAAAGCTGCTATCATATTAGAGGACCACTTCAAACAAGAAATATCAAATCTGAAGGTTTTCCACGTGTTTCTCATGCTGAGCTACCATTTTTGATGCTTGCCCAGATCCATGAAAGAATGGTGTAGGACATGTGGGGCCAAGGACCAACTAACTGCCAGAAATGAGTTCATCTGGGAAAATCACTACTGTGGTATCTAAACCTTTCCCTGCTTCCTGCCCCAAGATGCACATTACAAGAGGGCATTTGTCACCTCTCTGGCAGTGTACAACTGGTGATTTCACATCCATCAGACTGGAGCACTCAAGCTGCTTCCATGCTGGGAGCACCACAGTCAGCCAGCCATATGGCTCTGACAATGAATGCTCTTTCCTGCAGTTGTAACTACAGGCCATTACCTTTCACTTAGAATACATTTAAAAGTAAACAAATTCTATAAAATAGCGGTGTTCCCTGGACAAACACTAATACCTCACCACCAAGAATCAAAATTAGTTGGAGGAGGAAGGATATTTTAATTGATACAGCTCTATGTTGTAAAATGGCACTTGAGTGGCAGGCAATTACACATCGAGCAACTGCTACTCCACAGTGTGTAGTGGAACTGATACAGGAAGGAGCAAAAAAACCCAACAAGCCTAAATAGGCCAAGAAATAAAATTTGTGTGCACTGCCTGTATGATCAATGCAAACATAACCACAAACATTTGCATTAGAATGGTGCAGTAAATAACCACCCCACAGCTGAGACATTTGCAGCAGCATTCGTAAATACATGTTCACTTCTCGCAGAGAGGATGGCAGTTTATTAAACCACTCAAACAAGACATCTTGCAACCAAAAATCTTGCCCTAATTAGGAAAGACCCTTCCGAAAGCAACGCACAGGGCTAGGTGACCCAGCAGGTCCTTTCCATCCTAGCTGCCCAGGAGCTGTGATTTGCTGCACTTCAGGCTACTGACTGTATAGAGGTTTAGATCCTTTGATTAGTGTGTGTGCGTGGACTGAAAGACAAGGCTGTGGGCCAAGACAAGCCCATCACACCCAGCTCCCCACAGACCCACACCTGACGGCAGTGACAGCACACCAGCCGGAATAACGGCGCGTTTTGGAGCGGTGCCACCCATTTGTTTGTTGCATTTATTTATTTCCAGCTGAGCTGATTTCTCGTACAGAAAATACTTGTAGTTTAATTCAGAGGACAAAGAGGAGGATGTCTGTTACTCCATACAAGAGGGGAGATAGATTGCTGCTGGAATAGGACGTGCCACATCTCATCCACCAGCCCAAGCCCCATCATACCAACAAAGACATTTCTCTGCTCAGCTCCTCACGCCAAGAAATGGAGGATCCAACTACAACATGTATGGAGGAAGGTTGCTTAGTGTTATGGATGAGATAATCTGCTTTGCTGCTGCAAGGCTAGAAGACTAAAGGATGGGAAAGATTATTAAGGGAAGGGGAATATAATCTGTGCTGCTAGGAGCCTGGAAGGCAAACTGGAAGCTAGCCTGAAGACAGCTCACCTACATGTCAGTTCCCATAAAAAGATGGCAAGCATGTTCCTAGAAGAAATATTGGGAGGAGGGCTTGAAAGCCACAAACTGGCACTGTAGATCTGGGATAGAGATAACCACAAGATAGGTGGCCATCACTCATGAAAATCTCAGGTCCTCGAAACCCAGGCACAGTGGGTAAACCAGGTAAGAGCATAAGATCAGGATTAATATTTTAAAGCCGAACAGCTGGTTAATGTTTAATGTTTAATACTTGTCTCACTTGTCATCTGACATCCTTCATGATGCGAACTGAGTTCAGATCAGATAGGGACTTCAGTCTTTAATATGAGGTCAGTTGCCATCAGAGCTCCTGCCAGCCCAGATTAAAGCTGATGGGCTGACAGCCGGGTGCTACAACGAGCCGAGGTGGCTGTTACGGGTCCCCTCCACCCTCCTCCAGCAGCGCAGGGGACACCAAGGAGCTGCACCATTTCCATCAGTGTTAGGCTTGCATTAAGTAAGTAAAGCCACTGGGGTTTGTGCTTTGGACAGAAGCTTGCTCAAACCCCATATCATTTTGAAGTCTCTTTTTGATCTTTGATTTTATTGAAAAGTACATAATTATCCCACAAAAATATCCCAACAGATCACTCCTGGGTCATCCCAAGACCACCACAACCAGTAAAATACATAGTTCACTACTAAAACTAGAATTACCCTGTGCTATTGGACAATTGCTTTTGCTCTGGGAGCAGAGAGAGACACAGCAGCATGTTAACCCATTCCCTTCAGGTCACGATGACTGACTTAATATAGCTGCTATATCTGGATACAGCTGGAGGTGTGGAGAAACCCTGCTCCAGTGGGTCACAGGCTGTATTTTACCCAGATGTCCTGGAGGCTGAGAAGGCAAATCACTGAACGTACAACTTGCATTGGGATGGTGGCACTGGTAAGATGGTATCAATGAACTCCGAATTATTTAAGAAGACCAAGCAGTTGGGCTGCTCTTGTGCAGATGTGTAACACCCAGGAGACAACAGCAGGATGTTCCCTGGAAGGCACCAATGAGCTGAGTGGGTTCAGTGTCCTACCTCTGTCAAAGGTCAAGCCTGTTTGTCTGAGACTTCGCAAAGAGTGAAGTGAGCATCAAAGCTCTCCTCCATTTTGTAGGTCAGGAAGGCTTTGGGGTTGTTACAGTGTTAGCTCACATGTATTCTGCAAAGTGTTCTTTAATTTTTCATTATAACAGCACCTACAGACTCTGATTGAAATAAATAATGAACCAATTTGTATCATGAATCTAAGAACCACGCTCTTCTGGTCCCCATCACGGAGAGGATTTTCTTCCCAGTGACAAGTGTTAATGCATTTGTGCCCTAGTTTCCCACAGTGGATGTCACTATTGAAGTGTCAGCAAGGAAGGTTAGAGCTGCTTTTTCAGACTGCTCCCGTCAGCTTCAGCAGTCCGTTTTGGATGAAAACATCCCGGCAGAACACTGGCTGAAAGAAGGCTGGATTTTAAACAGCACAGCAAAAGTCTTTGTGCTGTATATGATTAAAATGTAACACTGAATAGTTCTTTTTCCTAGTCTGAGAGAGGGAGGATGGCTCCACTCCGGAAAATTACAGGGTTTGGGTTGGGTTTTCTTCAGAATGGTGAAAGTTTCACAAGTCTTTAATGCTGTTAGAAACCATGTTTTACGCTTTTCTCATTTTCCAATCCTGCTCTTTCTGGTAACTCCCCCCAGCACAAAACCCGCCAGGTACTGCTCCATCTCTGAGAGCTGATGGAGGAGAGAGCTGGCTGTTCACCACAGCGAGACCTCAAAGCACTGCTTACGGTCACTTTGGGTGAAGCACAACTGGCCAAGCCCAAAACCCTGTGGGATCCAGACGCTCTGTTTGATTCGCACCACTCTGTGCGAATCGTGATAGTTTTAGTAAGCGTCGGTTACTTGGGGGGGGGGAGGGGAAATCAATTATCAAAAGCAGCCTTACTGTAATTTCAAAGTTTTGCCAAAATACTTTAATACAATTCCATTTTCAAGAGGAATTTAGATTACTTGCACACAATAAACGTTGTAACCCGCTCAGGTGCTAATCCCCTTTGCAAACGGTCTGACACTGCAGAGGAAGTTAATAAAATGCTGGCCAAATCAAACAGTAATGAAATTAAAGCACAACTGGCATGGCTTACAGCAATGCTCTAGCAGCATCTTTGGGAGACTGCACCAAAGAGGAGCCGTGGCAATTAGGCAGGTATAGCAGGAGAAGTATTAAATTGCGGAATTAGAGCTGCTCGCACCTCCCTGACAAAGCTTCGCAATGTCAAAGCAAGGCAGCTTTGATATCAGCGCATTGATAGTAGATCAGGAGCCCCTTTTAAACGGCAAAGGATAATTATGCCAGAGAGTAACTACAAATTAATTTTATTCAGCCGAATCACCTTTGTCATTGCTGGAAGCTGCTGCTGAAGGACCACAGACTCTGCCCTAGGTGACACCACATCGCATGCAAATCTCCAGCTCAGTACAGTGGTAACTGGGTGAGATATAATGTCTTGTGACATGGCGAAGGTCAGATCAGACTATTTGACCTTCAGGCTAAATTTATCAATTTAGTGGAATATATTAATATCGCCGGTTTTAATTAAGACAACATAATACAAGGAGCCACACTGCTTGGTCCACTGCAGAGCTGTATTAAAACACCGTGTTCATGTAATCACTTTTTTTATGTGATCTAGTTAAAATTAGCCAGGAGAGCTGTTACTGTAACGTGTGGGTAATTGGAGTAGAAAGCCCAGACTCACCAAAGCAAAGACACTGCACTTCATTACAGCCCCAGCAGCTTGAGCAGGGCTGGGCACGCCAGCAGGGAGTAATGAAAGAGGGGATGCTTAAGGACCTATGGAGTACAACACGCAGACCTTAAGGAACGAAATGCAGTTCATTAAAATGACATTGTTTCAACAGAAACAAAACCCGGATTACTCATCTGCAGCTGTTATTTTTACTCCATCAGCAATGAGGTACGCCTGAGTCAGTGCTGGATGCGCTGCCCGGCATGGCACAGGGCAGCACCAGGCTTTCCCCAGCTCCACACAAGAGCCAGCTGTCACATGGACAAGGGTTCACATCCAGAAAAACACTCTTTTCTACTCTCTCTCTGCATATCTTAATCTACATGCCTATTCCTGTTTACATTATGAGATGTATGTAGTAAAAGAGCTTACAGGATGTATATTGCAGCCAAATTAATATTGCTATTGGAGCCTCAGCCTCTGCATTTCCTGACTTAGCACTGGCCAGTTAAAAGTTTGGGTTTTTTTTTTATTCTGCATTTGTCTAGTGGCGTTTATTAATAGTTTGAAATCGTTTGAAATAAGAATAGTCTGTAGAGCACCTATTAATACCTGCAGAAAACCAAGAAAAAGAACAAGCTCTATACTAAGGACACTAAGCATTCACAAATATTAGCTGGCATATAAATGTGTTCAAATGTAACCAAAAAAGAGGTACTCTTAGGAATAACATTCATAAACAATTTAGAACTGTGCATGCATTACAAGACCTTTTCATATATTACTCAGATAAAACCCATGGCTTTTCATTTAGGGCAACCCAACTAACCTTTCAACAGTCAAAGCGTGCCGTATACAAGCAGTAACAAAAAAAAACCCAAACTGTGTTTTTTTCACAGATGTCACTACTTGGAAGACTTTTACTTCAGTTGAACAAAACATTTCACAATGCTTGAGCAGGCGAGCTGAGGAAGACAGACCTTCTATCACAGCCTCTTCCTACCTCCCGACACACGCTGGGCCGTCTTGCACGCAGCCACATTCCCGCCCAGAGCTGTTTCTTTACTCCAAAAAGCTAGTGAAAACCCAGCAAGACACCCACAGCAATATCATGAAGACATGCAACACTTTTTAAATTTGGCCCTTACGACACGGAGGTTTGATGTCATCGGCGTTGCCAAACAAGCCCTGCAGTAGATAACCTGCCACACCAGACAGCTGCAGCTCTCTGCAGGGCCAGGAAAGCCTTTACAATATCACTTGGGCTGTGACCTTCTCTCCCTAGTTCATGTCAACTGAGAGAACCAGAGTCTTCATTTCTGCTCCAGGACTCCTGCATATCCCTGGCTGGACTGAGCCCTGCTGTGCCCCTGGCAGAGTTGCTGGTGGCTGCCTTTGCCAGCTCCGGAGCTGGTAAACCAGACTAAACATCTACTCACACATCAAGTTTTTTAGACTAGCAATCTCCTGTAAAGGAAACACAACAAAGACCTTATGTCATGAAAATGGAAGGACTTTTAGTTCTTCTTTTTATTTTGTTTAAAAGAAGAAAAAAAAAGAAAATCACATCCTGTGCCTGTAAAATGTTCGCGAGTTTTATAAAAGTTAAAAAAATTGGTTTCCTCCAGGCTAAGCACTGAATGATTTTTTTTAAAGACATCAAAGACACATTTTACACTCTTTTTGCATTCATGCATTTTGTTTTTCAAAAAATATAATCTTGGTAATATTGCAGCCTATTTTTCCATTCACTGTGTGTTTTGGCTACCCAGAAGATAATTAATCCAGTGCAAGACCCATGCAAGAGAGGGAGAAGCCAGTCTCTTAGCCTCAAATGGCAAAGTTAGTGAGTCATCTTGAAGGATAGCAAGGACGTGCATCCTGGACATGAAAGCGAGCATCGCAGAGAGCGTACAGGCATCACAGTTTGCCTTAAAATGAATGCTGAGAAATGCAAACCACAACTGTCGAGGGCTCTGACAAGATCTGCTCACAGACGTCCCTGCTGTCCCTCTGCCAGGAGAAAAACGAAGCCCAAACCCCAGTGGCTCCACTAAAATCAAGACACTAAGGCAGGGACAGTGCTTGAACCTGCTGCCACTGCGTGGGTCAGAGCACACCTACCCCTCACGTCAATCCCCCACCAGCTCCTGCAGCCCCTGGGGACCACTCCAGGCCACTCCAGTCAGGGACATGTCCTCTTACACAGCCCCACCGTGCTCTGTCCAGACAGAAGCGGAGATCTGGCAGCCCCTTGAGAGAAATTCATGAGGGTTGCAGTTCATTAAAAGGCTACCAAGGGAAAGCACTGAGGTTAACGGGATGGGCTATATTAAGCCCATTTATAGCTTTATGGCACTTTAAAAAGGGGCATCAGAGCCCTCTGCAGCCAAGAGTAATAGGTCACGTAGTTACAAACTGAGACAGGTTTAAGAGAGTACCCCAGGCCATGCGATGGAGAGGCAGCACAGTTAACTTCAGAGTTTGAGGTCAGCTCTTGATGTTTTTCTCATGCGTCTCTCATCCACAACCGCTCCCAGGCTTACAACACTGCATATATCATAGCCTGCTTTGTGTGGACAAGAGTATTTAATGACACAGAGAACTACTTTTTGATGTTCGGGGGGGTGGGGGGGAAAAAACAGCCAGATGTTTCATGCTGTCTGATTTTATTAGACTGCTGCATACAGGGAAGGCTGTGTGTGTATGTGTGTGTGCGTGTGTGTGTGTGTGTGTGTGTGTGTGTGTACGGCTGTTTTTATGTGAGTACCACTCCTCTTGCTCATATCCCTGGGCCTGCTGCATTGCGAGACAGTAACACTCACTGTCACAACATGACACGACCTAATCCACAGCACATGGAGACAGCACAGAGCAGACGATGGAGCTGCCCCTTGCTCTCCACGCAGGCACGCTGACATCAGCAGAACAAGGTCAGGGCAGAGAACCCCCAGACCAGCAGATGCACCCCACTGACCCCCAGATGAATGAAACCCCACTGGCACCTGTCCCCCCGCCTCCACTGGCACCTGTCCCGTGGACCTACAGAGGGATGTATGCCACTGGCACCTGGGCATAGAGTCCTTTTGGTCCCTGGGGGATGCACCCCACCAACCCCCCCGGGAATGGAGCCCCCAGAATCACGGAGTAGCATCTCACTGCAGATGAGATGCACCCCTCTGGCCCCCAGAGGACGGAGCCTGAAGGGTCATGGAGGAGGCAAACCCCCGGCACCCGGGGCGATGCACCCCACCAACCAAGCGGAGAAAGATGAAGTGCCTCAACCCCAGGGGCTTATTCAGCCGACCCCAGGAGATGGAGCTCCCAGGGTAAAGGGGGAGGCACCCACCGACTGCCAGGAGATGCAGCCTCGCTGGCGCCGGCGGTGAGGGCTGCACCTCACCGACCGCCGGGGAATGAGCCCCCCCGGTGCTGCTGGCGGCGGGCGGGCACGGTTTCCACCGACCGCCGGGGCACGAAGGCTCCTCTGCCCGCTGCGGCAGCGCGGGGCGGGGGCTCAGAGCCCAGCCCAGCCCCTCCGTCCCCGGCCGGCGGCGGTCAGCCCCGTCCCCGCAGGAGCGAAGCCACCGGCGGGGCAGGCACCGGCCGCTCGCCGCACCCCCCCCCGCCCTTTCCCCGGCACTCAGCCCCGCGTCGCCGCCGCGCTCCCCACTCACCTCGGCAGGGACGGGGCGATCCGGCGCCCCGACACCTGCCCGGCGTCCCCCGGGCAGGGCGGCCCCCCCGGCCCGGCGCCGCTCCCTCGTCGCCTGCCGCGCCGCCGCGCAGCCCGCCCGGCTCGGCCCGGCCCGGCCCGACCCGGCCCGGGGAGCGGCGGGGGCGGCCCCGACGGGGCGGGAGGCGCGGGGATACCGTGAGGGGCGGCCCGACGGGGCGGGCGGCGCGGAAGCCCTTCGCGGGGCGGTGCCCGGGCGGGGTTCCCCCACCCTCCCCAGGACACACCGGGCGGCACTAGCAGCGCCCGGTCGCACTTCGGGCTGCCGGCGAGCCGGGGGAGGCCGGGTGGGGGGTCAGTCACCGTGCCGCGGGGGGTCGGCCGGCCCTCGAAGGGTTGCTGGATCCCTCCGGGCCCCAGAAGCGGGCGTTGTTCTGTGCAGGGGTTTAGTATTTTCGGGCACGTCGGGATTTAATTATTTTTTTTTAAGTCCTTTAAATATTTTCCTTGTATCGCTTTTATCTTCTGCTCTCACTCAGCAGGCAGTTCTAGCTCCAAAGAGGATTTAAGTGAACACTGAATTACCCATTTCTTTATTATTTTTTTTTAAAGGGAGAGAAAAAAAAAAACCTTCTTAATTTAAAAACGTTCCCCTTTTTAACTAGAAATTCAAGATTTTTAAAATGAAAGTACGTTCTAAAAGCTTTGGTGGCTTCTTAAGGTTAACTTTTCCTAGGTATTGCCAAAGGAAATTGGTCAGCAGCTCTGCTTTCTTTCAAGCCTGAGTCCCTTCCTGACTCATGCCCCTGTACAAGGCTTAGGGAACGTGTTTCCAGTGCTGCTGTTCTAAAATTAAATCTGAAAAGGGGAAGAAGAAAAAAAAAAAAAAAAGAAATCAGATCAACCAAAGCGTCTCTAAAGTATTGTCTTTATTAAAGACTCTGTCAGGTAATCACGTTACAATTTGGCCCAGATGCTCTGCCTATCACTCTTTTGAAGATGATTGCTCATGACTGCAATGTCTGGGCTGATAACTAAATCAAGCCCAGCGTGTAAAGCGGAGGGCTGTCTAGAGGCACTTGTTGCAGTGACAGGCTCCGCACCACGTACCAGGCAGTGCCTTAGGACTCCTCAACGCACAGAGGACGCTGTTAGTTGAGCCGAATTGTTCTGCAAATGCAGAATACTCACATGCAAACAGACTAGTGTCATAGAGCATAGGGCGCACTCTCGCCCACCCTGCTTGCAGAGCCAGCAAGGTTTTCAGTGGTGCCAGCCAAGCCAAAGCATGCAGTGAGGAAAGAAAAAAAACCCAAACCCCTTTCCATGCTGCTGAACTCTGGGATTAGGCTCAAAAAAATAGGTGTATGATTCCTGCCAGGGACCTTGTTTCAGGGAGGAAACCCCAGGCACACAGAGCAAGTGATAACTGCTGGGACTGGCAGCTGCTGGCAAGGAGCACGCAGGGTTTTCTACCGGTGCTGTCGGCACACATGCCAACACCATGCCAGGTTGCTGTTAACTGAGCAGCCCTCAGGAGAGCTGTGTCCCTCCACATTTGATACCCTGTGTCACAGTGCAGTGCAATCCCATTAGGTAGTTCCCTGCAGGGACGGGGTTAATTCCAGAAATTTCATGAAATTCCATGGAAAACAAATCGGGGGGTGTGTGTGTGAAGTTGTGGTACCACTCAAGGCACCATCAGGCTAATGCTGCCCAGTGCTCCTGCCACTGTCAAGTCACAGTCATTATTTATCTGTGTGAGAACAGCCATGCTTGCAAATGGTTCTTCCATGGTGCCCGGTAGCTCTCTGGAAAAGTTGCTGGCTCACTACAGCAAGATGGATGATGGGGTGAAGCAAGAGAAACTCAGAATTATCCCCTTCGACTCCCAAGTTCAAAAATGTGATTATCTCCCAGCAGGACATGAAAAATCCCCAGAGGTGCCACAGCACCTTGGGATACTACCCCAGAGTGCTGAGTCCTTATTTCAGAGCATGGCTGTCCCCTGCGATCAATTCTTGCAGGAAATAATAGCTGGTAGCCATGCAAATGTGGTGATTAACTTCAGCACCAGCATATGGATCAGAATCATCAAAATATACATGCACTAACTTACAGTTATCTGTTATCTTCACTCTTAAAGGTCCACAGTCCAGCCTACTTGTATGGCTTGCTGCTAAGACAAGGAAAGAGATTATGTCTAAACCCCTTCTCATTCAAATCAGAGGAATTCTATTCATTTCAGGGGTTGCACCAACATAGAAACGGCATGAAAAGGGTCTTTATCTTTCTTATCCCCCCACATAACAATATCACTTAAATCTCTCTATAGTCAGTCCCTCATTTTCTCTATCAGTTGTAAGATAACATTATAAAGCACTGAATGTTTGGTGCTCCTGCTGCAGAGTGTTTGGCATCTGTCAGGATTACACCATGGAAGCAAAGCTGATGTTCATAAACAATGTCTTTTGCTAACTACTTTTATAGGCAGCTGTTGGCATTCAATTTTGTAATGTAAATCAATCATTGCCTATGTCTTCTGATACCAGGCCAAAAGGTAGAAAAGATACTGTGTTGTATGTGTGTTGGGTTTATTCTGCAGACCTCTATGGAAAGGTCAACTTTATCCACAACCAAATCAGTAATTCTGCAGGCTGCCAGCAATACTTTATATTCTCCTCTTACACATCTGAGAAATATTATTTTTCTACTGCTCTTTCTGAAGGTTATGCACCTCTTCTGCCATGTGAACATCAAAATCCTAATTATATGTGGTTTCCCAGGATTGATATATAGGAATTGCAATACTTGTATATTGCAACCCGGTCAGATGTTGATAGCATCAATTGCATTCTATGTTTCTCACAGACACCAGCTGAGTAGATATTAGGTATATCTCTCAGTGTTTTCCACACTTCACCTCCCAGAGAGTGCCCCAAATCTCATTTTATTTTGCTTTAGATAAGGAAAGGATGTAAGAAGTAAAACAGATGGATCCCAGAGGAACCTGGAGGAGTAGCTGGAGCCCAAAGAAAAGGGGAGAAACCAGAAAACAGGGAGAAAGATCAGATTAAGCCGATGATGTAATATTCAACTTTTGGGATTGAAACACTGCAGCCGATCATGTAACTGTGTGTGGCTCTACCAGCAGGACCAAATTTCAGTAGTGTGTTTTCAGAAACCTGGAGTACTTTCAGAGTAGTTACACAGCAGATTTTAGTCACCCTAACATCTTATCCTGATGCCAGCTTCAGCAATCTGTAATTTTGTCACAGCGCAAGCAGGGTTTTCTGCCCTGACCTGTGCCACGCTGACAGTGTGTGTCTTCTGCTGTGTTCTGGGGACAGCTGGACAACGTCCAGGCAGACCTGCTGACCTATCGCCTCCCTTCAGTTCATCCACAGATGTGGGGGGTTCTCATTATTCTGCAGCTGATTTGGCACTGCTTGGGAGCAGGGTAGCGGCCTGGGGGACAGACTGCCTGGCAGTAGGCAAAGCAGAAATCACAAATGAAGAAGCATGTCATCTTCATAACCAGATGGGATGTCCATAATGCTGCCATCACTGACAATATTTGATAAGTGTCTGGGGCTGATTAACCTGAATTGTGACTGTCCCTCAGCAGCTTCCAGAATTCAGCCGGAGATTTAAAAGGTGCAGCGTGACTCCTGACACACTGCGACCTCCACTAGCACTGAGTTGTGTTTTCCTGTGTTTATGGAACAAAACTGTGACCCTTCATCCTCTCTCTTCTCGTCGCTGCCCTTTACACAGGTCTACACCACACCCTGCTGTGTATATAGCTGGTGTAATACAGACCAAGGACAAGCCACCATTTGCTGTGCTGTTACAATTTCCATTCACAAGGAGACTAAAATGAACTATCCCGTTGATTTCTGTGTCTAGGTGGAAAAATTAACCAGCACGATTACAGTAATAACCTAGAGTTATCTTGGTCCTCAGGTGGGCCCAGTGTTCCAATTTTATTGGGAAATAATTACTTCAAAAGCAGAGCGATTGTTTTCCAGGACTGTGTCTTACCCTGGAAGAGCGTATCTGCACGGCTTCTGCTGCAGCAGCGGTGACAGTGATGTGCTTTGCATAAGCAAAGCCCAAGAGAGGGAACACATTACATATGTCTCCTCCATAACATGCTGCAGTAAATACGAGACTGAAAGAGCTGAATAAGAGAAATCTTGGAAGTCAGATGGAGCTGTGCACAGAAAGTGAACAGTCACGCCAGGCTCAGCGCCACAGTCGCAATTTGGCTCTGCACAGCCTTATATCATCTGTAATAATGACACTCCACTTTGTCCCAGCTTTAGTTTGGATCACTGGCCACAGATGGGAACAACAATAACAACAACAAAAAGATGCTGATCCAATACTTCTTTATACCTTTTTGAAACCCACTACATCTTTACAACCAAGGGGAGGGGAATAAGCTAATAGCTGTGAATCCATCAGCAGGGATTTATCTCTGTTTATGCCTTTCCATCTGTATATTCACAGATTAACTGCAAGCCTTACTAGTATGTAAAGTTCCCCAGATACGGTGGATTTCCCTCAGAGCACAGAAGTGGGCAACCCTTAAGAAGTAGTGTAAGTTAGTGTGAAACCTAGAAGCATAACTGCCTCCGACATACTAGGGAGAAAAATGCCCTACCAACAGGGAGCAAAAATGCCACTGTCAAGACCTAAACTTTAAACTGAGAAAGTATACGCTTAGATACATTTATTATAAATTGTTTGTGGGTACCACCCATTAAATGACTTGCTGACTGCAAAAGTCTAAGATACGTAATCTATATAAATACTGTAACAGACCAAAATAGCTCAATATTAAGGGTCAAACTGTCTCAGATTCAAACGCTCAGCTACAAATCTTTGTAGAAACATTTGTTTTCAAGCCCCTGAGGGTAAAAGCCTCTCCAAGATTATTTTGCAAAATGACAGAGTTCTCTAAAGACCCTCTTCCTTCTAATTCCAGAATCAACATTTGCTTCCATTTCACTGATATGAGATACCAGAGGTCAAATTCATCCATTGGATGAACTTGACTGTAGATAGAATATTTGTAGAGACCAAAGTAGATACAAAAAGTCTCAGTCAAAAAAAAAAAAAATAATAAAAGAATCAAGTAATAAGGATCACCTTAGAGCATCCCATTAGATAAGATTTTTTTGCTGATTTTTTTATCAACTTAGTCGTCTTCATCTTTTATTGTGCAGTGGTTATCAAACCTGCTCTGATGTTTTGTTTATTTTTCTTTGAAGTAATGAAGTTTGGATTTCTTAGATTTCTATTATTAGGCAATCAGTTCTTTGTTCCTTTCTTTGTCTACAGCAGTGCTTCTGTGTGTTTTAGGATTTATTGCATTTTCTTGTTAAATATGTGGGCAGATACAGAGTAATTTATAAAGCATCTCCTTCAATTTGAACATCACCTTTGCACAAAAAAAAAAATAAATCCCTATCTGCACCTATTTGTTGAAGAAAGCAGAATATTTTACTCACAATTGTTGTTGACTCTCTGCTGTCTTGCTGGGATGGTAAGAAAAGCACACATGAAACCCTTTTCTTGTGCAGAACTGGCATCAAGGAGTTATAAAATAGCTGTGGGATATCAAATCCTTCTTAAACATTGCCAAAGCAATCTGTCGCCAGGAGAATGTCCACATCTTTAATGTACAAATAGCAGAGTCAGTGCCTAATCAGTATTACATTAATCAAAGGCTGTGCAAAGAGAAGTGTTTTAAGAGACAAGCCAAGTTTTGGAGAAGCGCTGCACCGTAGCTAGCCAGCAGCCAGCACTGCCCTGTTCCCAGGTCCTGGCATTGCTCCTGCTTTCCCCAACACAACCATACGTTCAAGGTCCAGCAGAACCGAGGGGATCAGCCTGATTTCATTACACAAACCACCAGCCTGATGTTCACTCCTGGCAGGAGCAGGAAGCACTTGCCATGGACAAAGCCTGTAAACAGTCTACTCCTTCTTCAATAAAATACTCATCACACATGTTAATCATTATCATTTTCTGCAGTCAGATAGTAGCACTCATCCGATGAGCTCAGCCTACAAATTTAGCTTGAATCTGGTCTGGCGTCTCCCTTGAAGTATGCTTTGATTTGAAAATTACGTTAAAACTGCCTAGAATTGTTTCTGCCTGTGCATGTGGGTCTGCCTGTGCCTGGACACATGGACAGAAATTCCTAATGTTTCAGTACTCTGTGCATGAGCGCTGAGCACCACAGGCCATCTGCCAGTGACTGTATTTCTAAACTTGGAAATAAAAGAAAGGAAGAGATATTTTAATCCTTTTGCTCCTAACAGCAGTGATTTTGCTGGAAATTCAGGCAGCTCTCACTCAACAGGTTTTGATTTCTCCATAAATCAGTGTCTTCATATTCTACCATGTCAAATAAGGACAAAAAAATACATCTTTATCTAACCAGAGTCCATATGGCAGGTGTTTTCTAAGACATTTGGAATCTCAGATGTAAAGTGCTCAAGAAAGGCAAAATAATCTTATTAAATGAGGGCAAGGCAGAAATGAAGTGGCCTGTCAGAATGTCTGTGTGGATCATGAAGGTCTCCTAATACTACATACAGAGATCTGATGTTCATGAGAGACTTACTCAGTTTAGCTGACAGTTTTTACTGCTATGGTATGTGCATTATCCTTTTCTTTGTTCCCAGAATTGCCCAGGTTTCTCCCCAAATTATATTTGTTACAGTTGGGAATTCTTCATCAGAAGACTTTTCTGGGGAAAAAAAGAACCCAACCCAAACCCACCACTATCTGCTTGTGCTGCAGTTAATATTTCTTTCTCACACCTACACTGTACAGCCACAGCAGCTTCTTCTGAACATCTTTTCATTTAGACTTTTGCACTGTAATATCTCTTCTTTTTTTTTATTCCCTGTACTTATTTAAAGAAAAAAAAATAGAGAGACAGAGAGAGAGGGATCCAAGGCTAACAAAATACAAACTGGCTAATGGAAATAGCCGCACACTTCAATTTTTTTTAGTGCTCAGAGCATGTGATGTGAAATCTTGTGAAGCAGCAAAAGTCTGTCAGAAGTGCTCCCAGATCCTGCTTCAGTGGCCATTTCAAGCTACTAATATCTGGTTTCCTTTTTTTTAAAGTAAATGCTGTTATTCAGCTTGAACTACCTGGGGTCTCAAATTCTGAAAAAGCTAATAAAAAAAGTTTTCTACACAGTTCTATTTTTGTATCAAATCCAAAGCACTGCAAGCCAGAGCTGTTACTTCAAATGAACATTTTTCTGTGTCATTGAGACACAGGTGCATTGTTACAAGCATAAGAAATCCAAAGGACCGGTGAATGAAATAAATCACCAGAAATCCTGATAGAGAGGGAGAGACAAAGAGACAGACCTAGAAAATTAAACTGCTACACTGCTCTTGAAGAATTATGATTTACAGTGATAAAAAACGTCCTTGCAAATAACATCATTGAAAACTTCCAAGAGCTGAAATGTCAGATACTACTGTAATTCCGCTAAATATCCCCTGTATAAATCCCATTTCAGTGACATTAAAGAGTCAGAAGGCAGAGAGTTACCATCCAGAGAGCAGAGCAGTGGAGGGGAGGAATGGAGATAGGCCTGAAGAGTGCAGGATCTAGCTAAGGGCCAGAATTAGCAGCCCATCACCCTCTCTAGCCTGGTGAATTCGCACATGGAAGTGAGTCAGCACAATAGCGGTTTATGCTCCTGTTTCTTTCCAGGAGCAGTATATCAGGTTTAATGGAAGGCCTAGCCTGATTCTGAGTTAATTTGCTTGGAGCAAAGCAGTCTAAACGCCACAAATGCCATGAACATCCAAGGGGTTTAGGTGACGCTTGTGCAACAGAAGGGGCTGTTACCAGCCAGCCAAAGGCTTTTGCTTCAATTCTTTTTTTCTTTTACGTTTTTTTTTTAATGATTTGCAATCTGACCAGATACCTGGGGCCAAAGGGCTGCAAGGGGCACTCAGGTGCAAACCCATTGGCCCCCACTGGCAAGGTACTGCTCAGCGTGCAGCTGCTCTGGCTTTGCTCCATTTGGGAGCTGGCGCACTGCAGATCTGTGGCACCACGGATCTGCCTGCAGGAGAGGAAGAGTTAATGCAGTGATGTACACTCCCAGGCTACGTGCTGTGTGAGCTGGGGATAGAACAGAGGCATGGGAGCCACCTGCCTCGTGCTTGGTTTCTCAGATGGAGGCTGGCAGAGAAATGGTCTCCATCAGGTCCTTATTGCAGGTGGCTGGATCTGCACGGCAGCATCTACAGACTGGCAACAGCTGTGGCTGCTGTACAACAGCCTGGTGGCTCCAAAGCCTTGCAAACCAACAGGGTCCTGCCTGCATGGAGGCCACTGGAACGTGGTTCATGTCTGGGTACAGACACAACATTTGATAATGATGTTGATTGCCATATTTTTGAGGTTGTAATTACAGGGTTTGTGGAAGATCATTGAGCAAACGCCATTTGCAATGGTGCCAGATTAACTACTAGTAGATCCACTTATGACACCTGCCATTGGTGACTTTGGTGTTTCTCCCCTTGATGCTTCTTAAGGCAGAGCAATCTACAAAGTGCTATAGTCCTCTTCACACCTCTCCTTAACTCGGCATCCCCTCTGCTGCAGGGCATCTCTGTGGTCAGAAGTGCTGCACAACCATCTCTGCCCAGCCTCCTCTCATCCCTTCCCTGTACTGTCACTCCTACCTCTAGCCCATTTGAAGAGTGCTTGAGAAAGCACACGAGGCCCTAAGACCATGTTTCACCAGCTTAGGTCGACACAAGTATGGTCATGAGGTCTGCTGGCATTCATTTAAATATAATAGATGCAAATATTAACTTGCATAGTTAGTAAGTTGAGTTGCAAACAACATCTGACTGGGAGAGGAAGAGTCTATGTTTCCACACAGTGTACAGCCCTGGAGGACCCTGGTCCAAGGTAAGTGGTCTGCTGTGGACCACCCCTGCAACAGAAACACCATACAGACTGGGATTCAGTGCTCTCTCTGTTTCTGCCGTGATGAAAAAGCCAGCGTTTTGCAGAGAAGATCTCACGGAGAGCAATACCAAAGTTGTTACTGTCAGCATGTCCTTCTGTTGGGGGATGTATGTAGCTACCCAGCACAGCTGAAGTGGAGGAGCCTGCATCGGCAGCATCTTTCTTTACAGCTTAGCTCCCAGCAATGTAAAAAGCAAGAAGATACCAGGGTGCTTCTCAGATGAAGAACTTCAAGAGGAATTCACTGCTCGGCAGCCTAACTCTGCCTGTCTTCCCTCTCTCCCAGCAGCACTCCTGCCCTCATCTCTTTTGAGATGCTGCAGCTCTGTATACTGTGAAACCCTGACAAAGGAGAAGGAACTAATGGGATATTTCTATTTCTGGAATTGCCCATTAGAGAAGCTATTCTGTGGTACACAGCATGCCAGCACACTTTAAAAAATAAATAGGAACAAGAGTATTAGCAGAGGAAGCATATGTGGCCCCAAGACCATGACTCATTGGGTTAAATCGACCAGCTGAGGTCAGTGCTTCTATTTATCAGCTTTTAGTTGCAAATATGGCGATGGGGACAGCGATTCTATTACTTAAATTTTACATGCTGTGTAAAATACAGTAGTGATTAATGTCTGTAACTAAGGCAGCAAGCTAGCTAGATGTGCTTCTTTTAGAATTTGGAAGCTATTTCAAGGTCAAGAGGTTTAGTTTTCTTCCTAAAGTGGGTTTTCAGCTGGTAAATTGGGCTTCCTACAGATTTCAGGGTCCATATTTATAGACAATAAAGGTATTTTGTGCTCTTAGCAGCAGCCAAAAACAGAGCTAAACTGCACCTTGATGAGAAAAGCCCCACTAATTGCACTTCCACAGTCACCCATCCTTTGTGCATTGTGCAACCATGAAAGTATTGACTGTAAGCTGATGCCAAACACAAGGCTGTTTTGACCAATACAGAAAACATTTCTATGATGTGTTGTTGGTTTTTCTTTTGGTGTACCAAATTTTGGATACAAAGCATCCTCCCATTTGTCCTGTCTGTACCTTGGTCATTTATACCACTGGTGTACAGGAGTTTGTCTTAGATGGTTCAGGTAGAGGGCCCTCATCCTCAGCTTGCTCACTGGTGGCTGCATCAGAGCACATCGAAGCTCAGGCTCCAACAGGCAGTGGGAAACCATCACTCTGAGGATGATCCACTCTGTGGATGATCCACTCTGCTTGCCAGGATATCATGTGCAGAACACTAGAATAGGTGCAGAGAAGCTTACAACCCTGCTGTCTTATGTGTGAGTTCTTACTGCTTTCACCATAAAATTCTGGTTTTTAATGTCAGTTAAAAACAATAAATAATCAGAGGTAGTGCTGATGAGAGGACACTATTTCCTTCTGTCAAGCACCCAGAAGCCCATACATGTGGCTGGGTGCAATGCATTTGAACAGGAAGAGACACCCTTCTCTCCTCTCTTTGACCAGGGAACCACACAACGATGTCAGGGCAGGCCCAGAGCAGAGGAATAACTGCATTATCTCCAGTTATCTCCATTTCCCAGCCAAGGTAAGTTTTAACTGAGCATCTCACCTCTCTGATTCAATCCCGCTGCTGTGTGGGTGAGCAGAGGCCTAGAGAAAGGCAGGCTGCTCAAGCAGGGGAGTTCATCCAGGGGCTGATATGGCAGGCAGGGCCCAGATTATCCACAATGGCACAGTCACATCTCTGTTGCTCAAAACTAAGAGCAGCAACACAGGGAAGTCCCAACCCAACAGCTGTACTGCAATGTGACCTCACCTGGAGGCAGGTGGTTCCCTTTGTCACAGCAGCGTGGCTGGGGAAAAAATACAAACAGAGCCACCACAGGCATCTGCAACCCATCAGCAAGGCAGTATAAACAAAGGGTGCATGGCTGGGCCAGGCATGCCAAGGGTTTACCAGCTGCCATCCCCAGCAAGGAGATGGCTGTTAGGAAAAAGAGAAGGTCTGTTAGCGTATCATTTAACCCCTCCAGACCTTTGGGATGGGAAAGACCACCTCCTATCTCTCCCTTACCAGCCAGCCGCCTCCTTCACGCCTGACTGCTGCAAGCAGACACACTCAGGAGACAAATCTCAGTCCTTCCACGTTGCTCAGCCTCGCACACCCACAGCTGTCTGTCTGCCTGCAACCTCTTAACAGTCCCAACCAGTCACCAGAATATGTAAAACTAGCTGTAGGAACCCTGTAGGCCCACTGTAATTACAGACAAACTGCGGTGATGGTTAGGCTTGTGCTGTAATTACCAGCAGCAAAGATAAAACCTTCAAGCAAGGTTTTATCTCAAGCTATTTAGATTAAAACTCCTCTCAAGCTATTTAGATTAAAACTCTGCTCAGCTGAGCAGTGGTCTCCACAGCAGTATCCCTCTTTCAGCAACGTGAGCTGGTCACCATGCAAGCTTTCACACAGTCTTACCTACTCCCTGGTTCTTCAAGTTTTCTGTTTGTTTGAGCCCTTTTGTTATTTTTTAATTTATTTTTTTTTTAAGGCCAGCTTCTGTATGAAATATTTGGTAAGATTTTCTCCCCTAAAGCCCTCACTAGACACCACTTCCAAGGTTTGTGCGCATGAATTTCATTATTTCTGATGAAATTGTGTGCATCCCAGGTCCCTAGAGCCTTGAGGGGAAGTGATTTAACTACTAATGTCAGTCTGATAATTTTGTGCCTAGGTTTGGAGGGATCATCTGCAGCCGTTTCTCCACTAAGTGCTTGGCATCCTGAATTTTTCATGGCCAAGACGTCTATGACTAAGGTATCCAGAAAGATTATTTTTTTAAATACAGGTTAGCTACTCTTTTATTTGATTTGTGTGGGTGTTATTTCACTCAGCGCTTTGGCGTCTTGTGACCCACTTACAGGCTGCAACAGGCTCTGGTGAACTTTCATGCCTTTATATTCAGGTTGCTCTAAACTTACAAAAACCCCAACAGCCCCAAGCCTCTGAGGTAACTCTGTCCTTCAGTTTTAAATCAGAAGAGGCTATTCTGTGTAAGTGAGTGTAAAAATACTGTATCTGTTCAATTTGTGAGTCTCATGGACTAGGAAGGGCCAAGTGGGATCTTAGTAGGCCTCAGGGTGCTGGGCTTGCCTAGAAGGATAAGAAGTGCCAAGGACTGCTGTGAGCTTTTGCTAGCACTAATGAAAGCTCGCATCCGAAATCCAAGAGGGTCGGGGACCTGGGGTATCTCCTGATTTACACATGGCATTTGGGGAGAAGCTGCTGCAAAGGTTCTGGTGCTTCTTGCCCACCTCCAAATCCTCCCCTGAGCAAAAGAGAAAGCTGGGACACCTTCCAAGATCCCTTTGGAAGGAATTTAAACAAAAAGAAATCCTACCTCCAAACAACAACAGTGTCCTTGTGGGGAGCTCTGTTGGTGCCTGGCACTTTATCTTACTGGTATAATTGTGCCAGGAGAACGTGTCTGCTCTTCTGTACTGATGTGCCCTTAAGGAGCTTAAGCAGTTCAGTCTGCCTTTGAAGACATTGTGAGGTGACTTAATTACAATGTAAATGCATCTTCAGAGGGAAGATATCACAGTATAACGGCTAGGAGTTACAGTCAGAATACCAGCCTTAGAAATGTAGGACGCTTGCACAGCATCAACACCAGGTTAACCTTACCCAAATAAAGCTGGTGAAGCAGGAAAAAACAGCATAAGGCTTCCAGTCTCTTGTTATCCTCACATCAAGGCAGGACGTCTTACCAGAAAATTCTAATTTAGCCAAAACCCATGATGCATAGTGGGAAACAGGTACAACTCTTGGTCAGGAGGCTGGACAAGATTTACTAGCAGTCTCTCCTCACCTTCAAAGTCACCTTCATTAACAGCCACTTCACAAGCTCCTGCAGCTCAAGGAGAAACTTAGGCATTTCAGAACAAGGTGAGTGAAGACATAGGTATGTAGAAATTTCCCAGTGACTCTCCACAACTTGGAATATTTGACATACCTGGTATGCTAGGCATTTTAGCTTTTAAATTTTTTTAAAGAACTGTGCAATATAACAGATCATGAAGGAAAGCCAACAAGAAAGCAAATTCACTTATTTAGAGGCCTAGGAGAGGCACCAAAGAGGCCTTACCTGAGTAAAAGCTAAGGTGCCTTCTTTAGTAAAAACTCAAGAAGTCGAGCTCATGCATTAGAAAACTCAGCAACTTATGCTCTTACTGAAACATCTTAGGTGCTTCCTGAAACACACACATGGTCTGTCCTGTGATAAAAGCTAGTTGGTTGTAAGAGACCTCACATCCTTATAAACAAAGGCAGTAAAAGAACAACAAAATGCTTCAAAGGCAACAAGCACTTGCAGAGATGAGGATTTCCCTGGGCTCTGGGGTCAGTCTCTGTTTTCAGAGAGTTCAGGTTGCAGTTCAGCCCCTTTCTTCCTGCTCTGTCCTGTCCCTACTGCATCCCACCATGTGTCCAGAGACGCTGGCTGGCAGGGAGCTCTTTCCATTTCTTGTAACAGCTGTAAATCATTCTTTCCACTAACATGGGACACCTGTCTTAAAACTTTGTTTTTCCCTCCAAATATTTTAACGTGCTTCAGAAAGGTTGTGTCACATCCCCTGGGACTCAAAGCAGACAGACAGCAAGAGAAAGTGGTGGGTAGTTTCTAAAGAAGTCTAGAATGCCTGTATAGCTTTTTAATAGCTCTGTGCACACCTAAATATAAAAAAAATACAATTACCACAATTTATTATATGTATCCACCATTTTAGGAGACTGGGATTACAGCTGAGTTTGCTTTTTACTCCTTTTTTGTTGATTTTCTGTACATTATCCTGGCTGATGTTTCTTCTTATGTTGACATGACAACGTGCAGTTTTTGGTGGGTGCTCTGGCTGTTCATTAGACTTTTTCTCTTCTCCTGAAGGAGGTTGAATAGAGGTAGCAATTTGTTTATTGGATTTAAATTAAGTTGAATTGAAAAATAAGAGCTGCCAATGAACCATCATGAACGCTGTGGTGTAAGTGAGAGAAACTCTTACTATATGGATGGGTGCAGTAGTAGAGATCCCCATAGGGAATCCAAGTTCGTGCTGCTCCACTAAGTTCCTTGATATTCATTCATAAATATGGAAGGATTCATAAATACAGGAAAGGTGAGCATTTCATCAATGTAGCTGTGTAATCCCACCTCTGAAGAAAGTGACAGGTGTATGTATTTGCTGAAAATATCATGGAATTTAGTGCTTTTGCAAAGTAGTTTCTCACCTCCTTTTGCTTAACAAATAAGGATCTGCTTAACTGCCACGATAAGGATCTTTTTCTTAATTCTTGAAGTAGTGAAACAACTTTATAAATAATACCCATAGACTTGCATGACTTTGCAAAAGCTCAAAAATCTTCTCAGCCCCCACCATTCTGGCAGCAGCGGACAGATGTGCAGAGCTTCTTCCCCTCCACACATGCCACGCTACAGGTACCTTGCTTGGTGTTTACTGCCTGGATTAGATGACCTTGGTGCATTATCAGCCTGATATTGGCATTGCCTTGCAAAACAGATGTTGATTCTGGTGGTTTGGCAGGCAATATATCCAGTTCTTCAGTCAAAATAGGTATTAGAAGTCTGTATCTAAATTCAGTCCTGTGAAAGAACTGAATAATGCTTCTAGTACATGTAAAATTTTGTGGGACTCAGGAAAAAAACTGAATAGTACTGTAAGATCTGCATTTCTTCTGCTCAAACAAAACAAGAGCAGACCACCCTCTATTTCCCAGTCTCCCCCTCTGCTATTTGACCAGCCTGTTGAGTAGGAGAACTTACTGGAGTATCTCAATGAAGCTGATTGCAGGATTACAGCAATGTTAGCTGAGAAGGACCTTTGGAGGTCATCCAGCTCAACCTCCCACTTGGAGCAGAGTTTTTGCCAATGCCGGATCCGGTCAGCTGTGGCTTTGTCTAGACAACTGTGTGAGACCTCCAAGGATGGAGATACCACAGTGCTTCTTGTTAGTCTGCCACAGGACTGTACCACCCTCCTAGTGAAGAAGTTTTCATAAAGTCCAATTTGCAAATCCGAAAGTGCAGCATGATGGTGTCACCCACTGCTACTGACACCAGTTTGTCCCTGTTATTTTTGTAACTCTCCTTTCAAGTAGTTGTGGGCCCCTAGGTCTTCTCTTCCCTAGATCAAACAATTCCAGCTGTCTCTTCCTCTTCTTGTAGGCTATGTCACCCAGGACCAACCTTATAGCCCTTTGCTGGACCTTATTTTCTCAACATCCTTTTGAACCAAGGAGTGCAAACTTGTGTTGTAGTTTTACATGGCTGGGTTCTGTTAGAGAAGAGGGCTCAGGGGTGGCTTCTGCAAGGAGCAGCCAGAAGCTCTCTGCAGGCCCCACAGAGCAAACACCAGCCGTCTCAAGGCCGGACCTGCCACTGACCAAGGCCGAGTCCATCAGCGACGGTCACAGCGCCTCTGGGAGTCACATTTAGGAGGAAAAAACCCACAAGCAGCTGCTTTTTGCCCCCAGAGAAGGGAGTGAGAGGATGTAAGGAACTGTGCAGACACCAGGGCCGAGGAAGGAGGGGAGGAGGCACCCCAGGTGCCAGAGAGAAAGATGCCCCTGCAGCCTGTGGAGAAACCCATGGTGGAGCAGGGGTCCCCCCACAGCCCATGGAAAAGGCTGAAACCCCACCTGCAGCCTGTGGAGAGGCCCCACGCTGGAGCAGGGGGAGACATGGAGGAGATGCTTGTGGAGCGAGCCCCTGCCAGCACTGGGGACAGTTTGCTGGGGGAGGAGCTTGTGGCCCCATGAGGGACCAGGGTGGTGCAGTCTGGGCCTGAGAGGCTGAGAGCCAGACTGTGATTTATGACTGCACCCATAGCAGTGTCCCACGCTGGGGCAGCTGGGGAAGAGCTGAAGCCCCGTGGGAAAGAACTTAGGTTGGAGATATTCGTGGAGGACTGTCTGCCATGGATGGGGCCCTGTGGTGCAGCAGGGGAAGGGTGTGAGGAATGCACCCCCCCTCACCCAGCTAAGGAGAACATCTCCTGAGGAACTGACTGAAAACCCCATTCCCTCAGTCCCTGCCCCTCTCCGTGCCACAAGTAGTTCCCTCTAACTACTGCCTATCTTCTTCACATTGTGATGACAGTGTCCTCATGGCTCACATTCAACATGGTCCACCTCCTTTCTAGCAGCATCACTTCCACTTGGTTCCCAGTTTGCACCAGTACATTACTTTTTCCCCACCTTGGGCTCAGGACTCTGCATGTCTCCTTGCTTAACTTCCACAGCTGCCTGTTGTCCCAGTTTCAAGCTTCTCTATGTCCCTCTGAACCGAAGCTCTTCCATTTGGCTCGTTAACCGTTCTCATTTATCGTTCACAAGAAGGATAAGCCTTTTCTCTTCTTATAGGTGTCTGATGCTGCTAGAGAACAATATTAGTCCTGGCCTACTACTGGAGCCCAGTGGTCCAGCCAATTTTCACTTCACCTAACAGTCCAGTCTTCCAGCCTGTATTTCCATAGCCTCTTTCCAAGAGTGCTCTAGAGACGGTGTTGAAAGCCTTCCTGAAGCCAAGTGGTCTTATATCCACTGCCCTCCCCCCATCCCCACAGCCAGACATTTCCTCAAAGAAAGCAGCATTGTTGGTCAGGCCCAATTTGCACTTCGTAAATCTTTGACCATTCCCTACTACCTTCCTGCCCCGTTACATGTGTGGAAGTGGACTCAAGAGGCTGTGCTGTCCGCACTTGCCCAGGACTTGAGGCAAGGCTGACTGTACTATGTTTTTCATCTCAAAGGTAGGTGGAACACTGGCCCAGTCCTCAAGGACTTCCCAAGACACTGTGATTTTTTTCTAGCTGAAGCTTGCTGTCACTCTTAGCCCCTTGAGGAGAATCCTATCCAGCCCTATAGATATGTGTACATCCAGCCTTTGAGCAGTCCTACTGCTAGCTGCCCCACTCCATCCCAAGCTGTTGAGGCACACACCAAGCTCTGATGCAGGCAAAGAAGAATATGTCAGCATTTTCCATATTTCATGTCGCTTGGTTGTCTCCCTCACTTGTTGACAGCCCAACAGAGTTCATTATAGCCTGCCCCATCCGAAAACACCATATGTGCAGCTCCTTTGCGAACCCTCTAGATCTCCAGTGCTGAGTGTGGGAAGCTTACGGGCACAGGGCTCCCAGCCTTCGGAGAGGAAGACGAGCCTGGGAGAAGAGCTTCCAGAGCAGCCTTGACAATTGGCTGCACATCTGAAACAGGCAAGTGGCAAATCTGTAAAGCCCTGAGCAGCTCAGAGACACTGACGTGGGCGAGCTGGGACTTAAATTTGACTGTACAACCAAAGGGCTAAGGACCAAGCTGACTCGAACCCTATTCATTCCTGTAATCCCACGGGGTGCACTTTCAGCTTTCCAGACTCCGTTCTGTGCCACTGATTAACATAACCTGCAAGATACACTAAGAGCAGGATAGTAACCAACCTGCTCATACCTCTAGCTATCTTCTAAGCAATTACCTTCTGAAGATACACTTCAATTAAGGATGCAATAATGGTTGCTTCTCTCCATCGCTGCACAGAGCAAATGAAAGTGTGCCAGACATTTCTGCTATTTGTGGCTCACAAATCCTTAGCCCCTGTTCTGATTGCCAGCCATATGTGATCTTGGCAGCAGGTCCTGTCCATTCTCTACAGAAGAAAAAACCAAAAATATAAAAGGATACATTAGTACAATCAAAAGATTACTTTGTTTCCTCTTAAAGAAAACTGTAATTAGTTCAAATGTCTATAAATGCTGTGTACAAGTTCCCCTGCATGTCAGTGCTGCTTCAACAGAAGGGATTCTGTACGTTTTTGGCCGAGTGTCTCAGATTTGGGTATATTAAAATGCGTGTAAATCTTCAGCTGGATCTCAGAAGGAAGTTCTCAATAGCTAGTGCCTAACAGCAGGCAGTGTATTTGCAGCAAGGCATTTATTAATGCAATGAATTTAGCTCCATTTCCTGTTTGCAATGAATCCGGCCAACAGACCTTAGTTGTTATTCCAAATGTGTTTATAATTGCATTTTATTTCAGGCCTGTTTTATTTGTACATATTCCAGTTTAAGGAAGGTCACACGCACTCCCTTGTTTCAAGTACAACCACCCAACCGCATGACGTGGTGCTTTCCTGGATGACTGAAGCCTTTGTGAACAGCCGGCTGCTCCTCTCCCACGCAGGCACAAGCGCAGCCCCAGACACATCTGCAGCAGATTGGCTGGTGGGGGCACGGGCCAGTCCCCTCAGTGCACAGCTTTTCAGTTTCCTCTGCCATGTTCAGAGAAACTCTTCAAGCCCAGAAAGTCTCCTTTGGGGCACATGGGGTGGGACAACTGGGAGAGTAGCCTCAAGGTCTATCATGGCTATGACTGTTTGTGGCCTGGCTGGCTGGAGAGCAGCCCCCACATCACCCAAGCAGCAGCAAGGCTTCCTAGCCTCTAGGCCATGGGCAACTCAGATTTCACTAAGCACTTAGGAGCAATGAAGCATGCATCCACACAAGGTCTTTACCAAGTGTCATTAGGAACGTTGTGTTAAGATTAACACCCTCAGGAATCTCAGACCTTTCTGGAAGGGAAGCTCCCTTGGGCCGGTTTTTTGCCTGAGCCCACTCAGGGCTCTGCTCACTCTCACAGCTGAGGTGGGTTACTGCAAGGTTGTTCCTTGGAGAAACTGTCTGGTTTTCCTAAGGTCCTTCTGCAAGTCCTCTCACTACAAAGTCTGAGATGTTTAATGGCATGTAGGCATCATTCTGTTTAGCATTGCAAAACTTATACATGACTTAGCTAAATCTTATTTTCAGAAGTGACTGAGGCCCTCAGGAGCTTAAGGAGTTACAGCAGGATTTTAAAAGCTGGTTGAGACATGACTTTGTTTCATTTTAACAGATAGGAAACAAAGAAGGATGCCCTGGCAAGGGCAGAGAAAGCTTATGATCTGCCTGTCATTTCACGTCATGACCACTGAAGTCTTCTCCTAACACCTACCTTCAAGATCAATCCCTGGGCAAAAGGGGGTGGGGAAAGTCCAAGACTTGAAGAATTGTAGAAAAGGAGGGGGCAACACATGCTAAGTCCCAAAGGGCCAGTGCCTTGGATGACGGCAAATCCATTCTGAGCAGACACCAGATGCACTAGATAGGAAGGAACTGAATGCGAGCCGAGAAAGCAAATATGAAAACCTAAAACATTTCAGGCTCTTTTGCCAGGAAAACAGCTTATGTGATCACATCCTCAGCTGCAAGCCCTCCCTGCTGCAGGGACAACAGCTTGCTTTTGAATCAAGGAATGGTTTCAAGGTAAATTAGCACCAGGTTGTGTTCACCTTAACAAACCACATGTTACAAGCTGTAGCAGGCAGACAGCTGCGTGGCGGCTCGCACTGACACACGTTATTTGTTGAAGATGGGGAGGTTCCTTGTGGCATTGGCAGGGAATCAAAGCAGGGAAGAAAGCAATGCTGAGGACAGGGTAATGGAGAGTCAAGCTTAAGATGATGGTAAAAAACTGAAAGGAACAAAAGGTTAGTAATAAAAAGGCAAGTGGAAACACCTAGGGTTGGATATTAGTACAACTCATTGATGAACAGGGAAGAGGAAGACACTAAGCAACAGGGAAAGGAGAAGAAACAGAGACCAAGAGAAAAAAAACCTGCTGAAACTACAAACTGTTTGGAAGTACAGAAAGGTGGTAGTGATAAGTCAAATGCTACTACTCATCATTTCTTCCCATTCTTTTTTCTTAAGAGCTAGCTTTTCTTCCCAGTTTCTACAAAACCTTTTTCCTGATTCAGGAGGCATTTCCTACCACCAGCTTCTTCACAGGCTGCTGCTCTGTATGCAGAAGAAAACAAGACCGAACACAAGGAAACTCTAGATTTTGTTTTGAGATTAACACGGCCAGCAAGTCTGACCATGCTTCTTCCCATCCAGAGATCTTTCCCTCCTACCCAGAGAGGCCACCTCCTACATGCACCCAAAATCACCCTTTACAGTTGGCACTTACAAAGCACTTGACAGGATCGCATCTCCCAATTAAAATGCTGTATAAATTAAGCATTACCACAGTATCTATTAGCTATTTTTTTCAGGAAAAAATTCCTTTACTATGAGGGTAACTGGGCACTGACACAGTCTGTCCAAAGAGGCTGTGGAGTCTCCTTCTTGGAGACTTTCAAGACCTGCCTGGATGTGTTCTTGTGTAACGTGCCCTAAACAATCCTGCTTAGCGAGGAGTTGGACAAGATGATCTCCAGAGGTCCCTTCTAACCCCTACCAGCCTGTCATTCTGGAATTTTTACTTCTGAAGCTGGACACCCCCTTCTGTACAGACAGATGGACAATGCAGGAAAGTGGGACATAACCGACTACCTGATGTGGCCAAAGCCCAGCTGAGGCAGAACTGATGTTTAGATGGAAATCTTAAAAGTTCTGTTTCCCAAACTGGTGAAGACCAGTCTCAGGAAAATCTGGAAACCACTTAGGAAGTGGAAAAATGTAGTTCCCTTTAGGCATTGCATGCATGTGATACGCAGTAACCACTTGCAGCTCATAGCTTGAAAGGGTGCTTTATTTTGTTTCAGTACAGACTCAGTCCAGTTCACAGAGAACATGTTAACACATATCTTCGCTTTGCAGGAGAAATGGGCATGAACACGTGAGCAGTCACCAGCCTTTCCCAGCCAATTTGTGCAGCCCTCACCTCGAGAGCATCGTGTATGGCACACAGGTTTCACTAGCATTCCATATAGGAGCACTGTAACATTGTCTCTAAAACACAGGAGGGGAGGATGTAAATCTCAAGGGCTGTAGAGCTGTATCATTCATATATATATATATATATATATATATATATATATATATACACACACTGCTTGGGGATTCAACTTTCAAAATCCTGGTTTTGATATTAGCTTGAAGATGTTTTAAAGGAACACACTCCTGAATAATGTAGGTTCTCCCTTGAGGCAGGCATTCAAGTTCAAGTTATGGATAGCATCTCTTTCAGCATCCACTAAGAGCTGAGGACTGGGGGCAGCCAAAAGTGTCTTAAACCCAGCTCTCCATGAGCTGCAGTAGCAACTCACAGGAAGAAGGGTACCTGAGTCTCAGCAGAACAAAGCAGCCCCTCATGTTTAATGGTTTTACTAGAACCTGAAATGAAGGCAAGAATGATTGCTGTATCAGTCCCTGTTAACCTACCAAACTTACCTGCCTTGTTAGACATAAGGTCTGGTAGCACTTGTGAGGCTTTGTGCTTTCTAAAGCACAACATGGGACTGAAGACTCCAAAAGCTCATCTACTCCCCCGGCACATCCAGGGTGGTCTAGGAAAGAGACACTGTTGCTAATCATAAAGCCATATATCACATCAAAGTTCTCCAGTGCACCCAGTGCCAACTGTCCCCATCACAGACAGAGGGTCCTCTCCTTGAGCAAAACAAAAGGGATAAATACTGTAGCCAGTTACCTTTTATACGAAGGGAAGCAAGGAAAAAAGGAAAAATCCCACCACCTTTTTCTGGAGGGGATTAACAGGTGACATCTTTTAAACCATGCTGGCTGTATAGGTGACAGAACCCCAGCATCCTCCACAACCTATCATGCAAAATACAGAGCAAAGATGAGAGGACAGAAAAGGGATTATGAAAGACACTTTCCATCTTTCAAGTAGCTTAGATTTCCAAAGCCATTTAAAAAGTTTTGTGTCCTTAAATTGCTCCTAAAGACTTCACTATTTTTCTGACCTTTCCACTTAACTTTTTTCTTCTCTCAAAGAGCAACAGAAAATGAGAAAACAGATCACAGAAGTGAGACAATGAAAGCAGTGAGTTAGCATATATTATCAAGTACAGAAAGTTTTCTAGAAGCTGTTGAATATAAGAGCAACAGAGCAGCTTTCAGTTTTCCTCTACTTAAAGCTATCACATTTTGAAATGTTTCAAAGAAAATGTCCAAAGTTCATGCCCAAGCTCCTCAAAGTCTTAAACAGAGCATCTTACAACTGAAAACACTGTTTACCTTTTTATTTGTAAACCAGAGTTTGAAACATCTTACAGTATACTTTTTAGGTTTTTTTCTAAAGAAATAGCATTTAAGAACTGAAAGAACAGTGTGCTATTAAATGTTAAGGACTGCATTTTAAAAACCTCTGTTTAAAAAAGGTCACAGTTAAGATGAATCTAAGTTTGTTTGGTTTTTTTTTTTTAAGTGAACTACTTCAGCATCTAAATGATTGAAAAAAGAAGTGCAGAACTGGAAGTCCAGTCACAGATGAGGCTGTATAGTTGTGCTCACGATAGAAAAGGACTACCAATGGCAGGCACTGCTGCACACTCACAAACTGTAACTCAGTCTGTGTCAGCCATGAATCCTGCAGATCTGAGCGACACCACTGATTAGGTCAGTTTCATCTACTTAATATAAACTCTCCCCTTCTAATAAGAATATTAACTAAAGCTTTCAGTTAAGCAATAAAACCTTTCTAATTAGCAACAACAAAATAAAAATGACATGCTTGCTCTGTTTCAGGCACTTTTAAGATCATAGTTTATTTACTGTAGGTAAAAAGCTAGTATACAGATTAAGGGATCCCTTAAATTTTAACTCTACAGTTATACACCATCTAGTATTCTTGCTCTGAATATTAACCAAAAATGTTGCTAAACACCTGTAAGCCCCACTATAAATCTGTATTATGAGGAAAAAAAATAGAAATCAATGCTTAATTTTTTCAATGCATAATATTTACACTGTGAAACCAATGAGAGATTACAAGCAGTGGCAAAGAGGCAATAAATTTTAAAAAGCTGAAGTTTTTTTACAATAGTGTGCTAATCAGCATAATTGTATATAAAAAAACCCAAGATGTAGCAGAGCATCCCATTAAAGAAATCTTAATCATCTGAGCTGCAGTCATTACTTGCAAACCATTTACATGCAACACCTGCTAGGACTGACTTTTTGTTTTTGAACTGTAAAACAGATTATGAGGTTTAAAAAAAAAACTAAACCAGATTGTAAGATTTATGAGAGAACCATTCATTTGTTGTACAAATTAAAAACTGCACTCAAGAATTGTACTGGTCACAAGCCTCTTCCATACGGGGTGGGGGAAGTTCAGACAATGACAGAACATGGTCTCTTTCCATACACTAATTATCAAAGGCAATGCGTAGGCTGAGAATACCTGGATGGCAAACTCTGTAGACACAGGAAAAACAGCTTTCACATACATGCTCTTTACAGGAGGCCTTTCTTTCCATCAAATGTCAATGGCAAATAAGGGGCACCAGGTGTACAACTAAGTAGATCTTGCAAAATACTAAGATGGGGCAGCAGTTAATATACAATTGGATCTATATATACAATATAATGGAATGTATCCCATCCCCAAACTCGTTTATGAAACAATTGGACCTTTCTACACTAGCCTTATGACTCAGCTATCATTCTAATGAAAATGTAAGTACACAAGAGACTTGCATAAAAAGTAAAATTTATGGGGCATTTTACAGAAACCACTGACAAAGCTGCTTAATGGCATTTCTGCTTTTAAAGTAGTTTTGTTAGATGCAATTGAAACAATATCTGTGTATAAAATGTCCTAACAGACACTTCAACACGGAGCTTTGGCGATTTGAAAAGGCCCTTTTTAACCTGTGGTGAATTGTACAGCAGAAGATGCATGCACACATCTGTGTCAGCCAGTGGCCCAACTGCATGCATATTTGCTCCTTGAGGTGCTTTCCGTGTTAAACCACTTCAGCAACAAAAGATGAGAAACAGATTAAACAACGTGCTTCAGAGAACTCAAACTGAATAGGAAATGGAATGCCAATATGGCAGTAAATCCTCTTGCTGTTGTTTTTTAAACAGGAAGGTCTCTTGTACCAGCAGAATCCTGTATACAGATACACAGAGAAGGAGGGAATACACCACTTATAATTCCCATTAAACAAGAGCCAATTTATCATGTGAGAAGGTACAAATTACAGAAAACATGAATAGTCAATAGAAGAGAAACAACTGGTTTACATGAAAGAAGGGAGAACACTTCAGTCTGAATGCAGTTATTTTGTGAAGGCTGCTACAACAGCCCACAGAACCTCATTCGTGTTGGCTTTCATACATTCAACCTCGGGGTCTAAATCCAGAAGCTGCCGCACTCTCTTTGTGGCTAAATCATACTGCTCATCCAAAAGGGGGGCAAAAGCGTTCTCCAGAACATCTGAAGCGTGGGCTAAGTAAACGAGTGCCAGTAAGCGCTTGTCCATGCGGTGAGGGTCGTTCACCCATTTGTCAAGCACTGCTTCTTGAACCTTCTTGATGAGGCGCTGCTTGATGTTGTTGTTGGTGAGAGGGTGCGTGGTCATGTCAAAAAGAAGGAAGTTCTGTTTCTCTGTGGTCAGTACACCTTTTTCCACTAGATTTTTAGCTAACCGTTCACGGACGTTTCGTAGTTGGTAGTGCAACTTCAAAGGGTTCCATGTTTCACCTATAAAAAAGAAAAACAACCAAACAACAAACCACAACAAGCAAGACCCCCAGCATTTAGGCAAAGTTCAAGCTGTCAAATTCACATAGATGACTAAGATACTGTGCTAATATCAGCATTTCTCTGATCTCTGACCTACCCAGATATAGGCACAGAGACCACGAAAGCCCCCTTGGAGGACCTTCAGTGTATGTTTAAAGTTTGAATGAAATGCAAGCTAAGCCGTGGCTGAAGAATATGACAAATAAGCAGTCTTGTACTGAAGAAAAACACAACAAAAAAACCTCTCCTCCAACCCTGTGCATTTGCCTGCTTCCAGCCTTTTACCGTTTTAGAGACTGAAAGACAGGTCACCGCCTGTCTGCCAGACAAGCCAGAGCACATCTACCCTCTATTTCTTCAGGTTTTCATTCCTCCCTCCCCTCCTGCCCCCACCAGGTGAAGCAGTGACTATGCACCCAAAGAGTGCAGGGGTGTGCGTGTGCACAGGAGCGCACAGTGAGAAGGAGCTTTAATGTTTCTCTAAATTTTTTTTCTAGTGCTTTTTGTTAAGGCAGGAGAATCCAGCCCTTCAGAGTGCATGACTGTGAATGTATACAGGAGGGAATTTAAAAAACACAGAATCTCCATCAATGGCTAATAATAACAACAATAAACAACCCACATATGACTGTAAGGTGTCTTTCAACGTGATAGAGGGTGAAAACTGTATCCAAGTTAACAGCAAAGTTAATTAAACAAATGAAGTGAGACCAACTGCATAGTGAAAGGCAGAACACCCACCCAGATCTGAATGGAAGTACACGAGTCCCTGTAGGGCCCACACCTCACTGAATGTGATTCCCCAGCTTGACCATGAATAAAACTATCACATACTAAAAGTAGCTTCCTTACAGCATTTCACAGGGCAAAGGCTATTTCCTGGATTTTTCTACATTTAGGTGGATGTAGCTATACCATAACAAAAATCAGTACTGCAGTGACACCTTGTGACCAATCTCCTCAACTACACAGACACTTGCTTGTCCAGATAGCAGGACTTCCATCTACAGGAAGACTGGACATTTTGATCCAAACTTCTATATCCCCTACACTTGCTTCCCTTAGAGGCTGCCTAATAAACAAGATCAGCCTGGTAAACATCACCACGCACGTCCATATAAATATTTCCACAGAGCTGTGAACTCCTAGCTACTCTACATCAAGCAGTATTCTTCCCATTGCTGATAATTATGGGTAGAGTAGCTATTTTTCCAGGATCAGGCCTTAAAGCTAAATTCTAGAAGTTTATTAAAATCCCCAAACAAAACACCAAAATATTTTTCTTCAAAGGGCAGTCCTCTAAACCAAGGAAGCGCAAAGGACCCATATGCCATCCAAGAACTTGCTGTTAATAACCACATCTATGTAAAAATGACTGGTCCAAGCCTGAGCTACAGCACTGACAGTAACTATCTACCCAAAGCCAGAGCTCAGCAGGGTCTTTAGCTTAGCTCAAAGAAAACCTACAACATTGTTCGTTCATTCATTGACCTTTTTTGAATCACTACTAACTTGATGTGATCTGCACTAGGAGAGAAGGTGAAATGTCAGCACAAATTACATATTTTTGGAAAATAAAAAAGAATTGTTTTTGCAGGCTGCAAAAGTGAAGGAGAGCTGAACCAGAGGCCATGCCCCTAATGACCAGGACAGCTTTGTTCTCTGCTCTCCCCCCTCTGCCTGACAGTTGAGAAGCCAGAGGGGTGGGATGGCAAGGACAGGAGCATGAACTGATGTGCAAGGAAAGCTGTTTAAAAGTGGTACAGGACAAATGGAAACAACATTAAAAAACACACAACAAGAAGGCAGAGAAAGGTGCAGAGTTTTTCCTTATTTTTTAAACTCTTATCTGTTTTTACACATAACAAATAGATTTAGAGAGACAACAAAAGTCTCATTACCCCCTCCCACCTCCCAGAGCTACCTTGTTGACAAAATAGTGGGGTTTTTCCCTGCACTGTTTGCACAGCTGAAGTACTGCTCTGAACTACTCCAAGGAAGCTCCTTTTCATGTGTTTTGTAAAAACAGACAAACCCTGGCGATGAATTCTGGCTACAGGAAAAAACCCTCAAGCCCTACCAAAACAATAACAGCACTACATGTTAATCAGATGGTCACTGTTAATTCCAGTTCAATTTATGTACCCCAAGGCTACAACTGCTGGGGAGGTGTATGAAGAATGTTAACTCCAATTGTAAAGATTAAATCCGATTTGTAAAGATAAATCCAAAATGTAACGATTAATCCAATTTTCTTGGCAAAAAACCATGTGCAAAGTACTCATCTTGAAGACTTTGTTTTGAACAAGAAATATCTTGTATTTGAAAATATTTATTACATTTTCACTCCTGTTTACTCTTTATTTATCATTAACATCCAACTCAACCTCTATTTTTACATCTGAGCGGTGAGCTTCTTTTTCTCCTTTATTTATCTAAAGATCTTTACTCCAGACTTCCACTAACTCTCCTTTCCAATTACACGGAAAGGCAGTTATATCTCTAGGGTGCAGTCCTGATTTACTTCAGCCAGCAGAAGGCACTTCTTCCAGAGTTGAGAGAGATATCCTCTGACACTTCCATCTAGATCCTTTCTGTACCACGTTAAATCAAAAGCAACAGTTACTTACATTTGATTAAAGGCAACAATCAACAAGAGACTACCTGAGAGGATAGACTAATTAACGTTTTCGCATACTTTCTCCCCAAAAAACCTACAGTATAATCTCTAGTGATGCAAGGCAATTAGCTTTATTGGGGAGTGGTGGAATAACGTTATGTCCAAAACTTACCACTAAGCAGTTCAATCCAATTTTGTACTGTTTCAGGAGGCTGGGTCTCTTTTATGTGTTTCAGAGCTTCATCAAGCAGAACATCCCCTGTAGGAGCATCTGACTTGCAAATCACCTAGGACAGAATAAAACTGCAGTCAGTATTCTGACTTCATTCAAATACCATAAACATCCACCAATAAAACTGGAAAAATCCACCTACCTGTTATCAAAACAAATAAACTTTTTAAAAATTAAGGAACCACCTCTAGGAATACTCAAGTTTAAAAAAATACTGAGCTGTTAAAGCCCCCAATGAACTACCTAGGGTTTTAATTACAAAACTATGTTCAAGATTACCTTAATTGACTAAACACATAGTTCTAATAACGTGCTTAATACCCAATTTAAGGAACAGAATCCACTAACCCAGGCAGGTCCTTCACATCCTCCCCAAAGCATAGCAGAGTTTTAAAATTACTTTCCCATGGCAGTCTACTTTTCTTCAAACCAATTTATTCAAAATACTGCAATTAGAAAATTAGACCATGTGAAATAAATTAAACAGAAAAAGCAGGAAAAAGTTTCTTCCATACACTTCTAAGTTCAAGACAGCATCTGTAACTTTTACAGCTTCAGAGAAAACGCTGACCAGCAGCCCTATGTTCCATTTGCTAACAGTTAAACACACGTATTAGGCAACACACTTATGTACCAATAAACCCCTTAATATGCAATAATAAACACAGTACCATTTAAACTTGTTATTCAATAGCTTCTAGATTGAGTTCTTCCCTGAAGACAGCACAGGTGAACAAGAAAATCATACATAATAAAATTTACAAATTTGAGTAACTGCTTGTTTAGAAGTTATACAAATTATGTGTAATACCACTTCTGGTTAGTAAAACAAGAGCACATAATGAAAACATACAGATTAAACTAGCCCCCATCAATAAGTCTGAATAAAAACAAAACATCAGCAATGTATCTTTCCTTAGAAAAATAAGAATTACTGCAGTTCCAAAGCCAGTTATAAAAGCAAAGATTAAGTCATAAGGTTATCCTTAACTGGAAGCTCTTCTTGCTTGTTCCTCATACTATGTGTCTTGGTGTATAAGCTTCTCAGATGTGCTTCAATGTACCCTGCACCTCTTGGAACAGACCCGAGGAACTCGCACACAGCACCTCTGTAACACGCCCTCCCGTATTTTATCACCAGACACGTGGATGCCCCTCGGCTCATTTCCAGAGAGCCCCCTTCAGATACAGCTGAAAGCCCTCTCCACAAGTCCTGCCAACTCCTGGGTGTACCCCAGGTAAGCCCCATCTGCCACCATCAATCCCAGTGCCAAATAAACAATCCCATGTTCAAAACCCCCAAAATTCTACTGACAGTACCAGCCTCTTAGCCATGAGTCGATCAGGCATGCTTTTATGCTCCTCTCAGTGTTTATCCCTGCTTCTAACGGGATAGAGGAAAACACCACCTGGCAATCTGGCAATCAAAATACTTTTCTAAGTTAGCACTTTATAAGCATCAGGTAAAAAAGGTAATGGGCAATTGACAGAAAAACAACACCCTAACACATCAACACTATTCCACACATATAAGAGAGGCAGCAAGTAAAAACTACTTTTCATAAGGCTTCACTGCAGTCAGAAAGGCATCCTGGGAAAGCTTTAAGCATCCTATTGAAATACATTCCAAGTTTAGTTCTGTTCCATAGTTACAATAATCCTTACTACAAACAACAGAGGAGTATGTTTTCGTAGGGCTTGTAGAAGACACTGAAATGAATTGCAATGAAAAAACAGCACCAATACTGGCAAGATGATCCCAAAATGGAGACATGCACAAAGTCCAGAAGATGAAGTGAAAAGCAAAACTGCTGAGGATATCTTTGTGAATACTTAACAGGTCACAGCTGGACTACTATTTCCAATTTAGATGGTAAACACATAAATTAAGAATTTTAATAAAATCAGCAAGAATGAGCCAGTTCCACAATGTCAGGCTAAAAAGAATGAGCTTTCTTTGTATCTAAAAAGAAAGCATCTAAGATAAACGGTAGTTTAGGGTGCCTACTGGGGAAAAAATTAAGAGATACAAACTTATTCTAGATATATGGAAGATGCAGGATGTACCGTTAAAACCTTTCAACAAGCAAATTAGACACTTGGGAAGCTGCTGAGTTGCAGTCAGTGGAGAATATTAACACATAAAACACCTGCAAGGGAGGGACCAGAGAAGCCGTGTTATCTGTTACTGCATCAAGATTAAATGGTCACTTGACATACCTCCCAGGTTTCCAATTCTGGCATCTGGACATAACTTCAACTATAAACTTCTGACATTCGGTTTTAAAAACACAACTACCTTTTAATCGAGACAATCTTTATCTGAAACTAAGCACAGAGCAATGCAGGTTTATCACGATTTACAAGCTCGCATCACACTGCCACCCAAAACCTCCATTAAGGACATACAATATCACTTACTTCACGGCTTTCAGAATCTTGATATCATTTTTGGAAGTTTGTTCTTTACTTATACAGGATAGTTCAAGCTGGCTTTTTAAGCTGCTTGATGGTGGCTATTAAGAGCCACTTCTCACACATTCTTTTAGTAATTAGCCTAAAATCACCTAACTTATCTTTGCTTCTTTTCAAAACGGACACGTCAGCAGTACTTTAGTTTCTCTGAAGTGCCTCATATGACTAATTTCACAGTAACCTTGGTTAAACTGGATTGTTCCAGCCTGCTGCAGTTGTTCATTTACTACTCACCACCTCACATTAACAGGTAAAAAGTTAAGTCATCTTTTTAAACTTGCTTTTATTATTTCCCAAAAAAACCCTCAATCCCACAAAGTTTAGAAAATAGCTTTCCTTGCTTATTTGGGTTTAAGATCATTTTTTTTCTAGCACTCTGAAGTAGTTTGAGAAGATAGCCTGAACATAATAATGCACCATGACAGTAAGAGCCTACACAGGCACTTAGAGGAAAGCAGTAAGGAGCATGGACTTCCCCATTCAACTCAGGACTCTAACAAGCTCTTGTGAAGCCACAACGCACAGTGATTTTGTTTCCAAGTTCACAGTTCTCTACAGCACTGTTTCTTCTCACTTCTCTGTTACATTCAATAGTCAATGACACATTTTCTTTTGACCACCCTTTCCCTCAAACGAAAGTATTTAGTTTCACACCTCGTGGTATTTCTTCTTATGCTGCCATGACTGAAGAGAGCTAGCCAGGAAGCACTCACTGGTAAATCCCCCTTCAAGAGCCAGGAATCGAATGGGTTGGGATCTTGTGAACTGAATCCTCACACAAGATTAAGGATCCACAAGGGGGAATTTTTTTCCCCCCACTCTCACAGATGAGTGAAGGGAGGGAAAGAAGGTAAGTTCCTGGGCCTTCAGAGCTGACAGCCCTTAGCATTATTGCAAAAATCCTTTATTCCGATTTTTTTGTGATTTATCAAGTACTAGATATTTCCTTGCATCCAACTGCTGTGGAAATTTCAATTATGCAGAGTATTTAATTTGCATTTTCCACAGAGCACCTTCACAATTAAGCAGTGCTAAAGATTAAACACATCTTGTGTTGATTTTTAAAAAAACTTCATTATTTAGTTTTAATACAAAAACTCACTCATGCATAAGTGACCTAGAATTGTCAAATGCAAAATACTGAATGTAATCTCCCAAGGGACTGGGGGATTTCTTTTAAGAAATCTAAAGACTACATTTGCTTTCTGAGACTGTAAGGCACCGGTAACTCTTCAATAACCACTAGTATTAGAAGCTATTTTATTTATATATAAACTTCAACATTTATTTACACGTTTCTAAATTGATACCAATGGAGTTCTGTCTAAGATGATGCAATGATTTTAAGCCAAATTTACAAGGATGCTGCAACATAAACTCCTATCATATTGATTTTCAATGTTTCACTAATGTCCATAAAGTCCCTGCCAGCCAGTTTCTCACTCATTTGTCTCTTGATGGCATTCAATCGTGGATTTAATGCATCTTGATTCATTCTGAAATTTGTCTTACAAACTGAAAAAAGAAAGTCAGGAAAGATCCACCTGATTTAAGGCTTGAAGTGGAAATCCTCGTAACTAGCAATCTTTTAAGTCAGCTTGATGATCAAGGCCACAGTGAGCTGGTCATAAATCCATACTACTACCCAAAGAACTAGCTCTACCTTCTGATTCTCACCTTATTGCTTGTGCCAGCAGTCTCACTTGTGCCCCACCTGGTGACAAGATCAAGAAAGCAATTCAAGTAAAAAACTAAACTGATCGAAGAAGTGAACTAGCCAGAGGGATTACCAGACAAGGCTGCACAAGTGCTAGTAACAACCCAGTAAAGATTCCAAAGACACAACTACCAGCCTCAGTGGCAACACAGTCTAAAGTGACTAATGCCAGAACTCCTCCCTTCAGACCATGGCTTTAGATTGACAAATCAAAACTTTGAGTTTTAAGGTTTTACCTTCCCACAAAATCTGAGGATGAACTTGGTGCAAGGAGGAAGAATGGCCAGCCTGAGAGGCAGAAGCTATATAAATGGTATTGCCACTGAATCACAACCTTGGATGCAACTAGGCAGCTCATTCTACACAATAAGCACAATATTCAATTCATAGCAAAAGCTGAAGGCAAGAGGAGCAAAGCCTGCAAAAAGGGGGACAAAGAGAACACTTGGCAGAGCTGAGACACTTAAAACTAGCAATCATGGGAACAAGACTGAAACCCAGTGTTAATGCAAAACCCCAAATAAGGTGCAAAACATAAGTAGCTCATAAGAATGATTTCTAAAATTGAGAGGGGGCTGCAGGGGGAGGAAAAACCTCATGCATATCAGCAGTCAGGGATTTTATTTGCAAGAAGTTACCTAAGCAGAAACCGATCTTCATTTGAAATTTTAATTACAGTCTTTTTCATAGAACTCTCCTGCCTGCAAAAAGAAATCTCTCAACTGCCTTACAACAGTGGAAATAACAAAACCTCTAATACTGGGTACCCTTTTAAACCTCCTTAAATAAAGCATAAGGGGCGATGCAAGACACCAACCTACCCACAAAACCACATGATAAAATTTAACAAAAACTAACAAAAGAACCCACACCAAAGAGGACAATCGTTTTGCCTGTACTATTTGCTGAGAATATCCACATATTGGTTTCCATTTTCCTACATTCCCCTTTAAATTTTCAGGTAGATGAAGATGACAAGGTTTGCACAGAATGAAAATAACTGCTAGATAACATCCTTCAATATCTAAGGAGCCAAAAGCTTTGGAGTAAAATACCAACTGTGCGAACTAGCCAATGCTGAATATGCTTAAATGAAACTAAAAAGTAAGAGCTGTTTATCTGAACAGAGGTTCAATCCTTCAGAAGAGGAAGAAGCTGGAAGAAGTTTGGGAATTTTTAAGCTTTCCTTTAAAAAATTTAGCAGAAGATAATATTGACAGGGAAATACGCCATGAAAGATAAATTATTTGTGACAGATGGACAACATTTGACCATGTTTTCAGTAAGCTTGTTTTACAAGTATCCTTTAACACTGATGAGGTAAAAATTCTTCAAACAGTGTGATTTTCCACATTGTGTACAAAGGAAAAAATCCAGCAGCCTCAAATCTTCCATCTAATTCAATAAAGGACCTTGAAAAATCTGCCCATCTTCAAGACCAGGGAGCACAACAAATTCAAACTCACTGGTCACATGCTTAAAGTAGATATGGTTTTGTGTTCTCAGATCATTTCCTTCCCAGGCATTGCAAGCACAAAGTGCAATGCTGTGTACCCCAGGGTTAAACTGGTGGCTTACAGGATACATCTGGCAGGCAGTCAGTCAAACCAGCCATTCCTTTCAGCCCCAGCCCACATACCATCACTATCACCCACCAGCTCCTTCAGCAGATTACTGGCTCCCAGCAGTAACTGCTGCCACCGCACCCTGGCCAGGGCCATGCCTAACCGTCTGTGCAAGGCTCCCAACAGCAGCAGGAACACAGCAAGACAAACAGGAGCAAGGAACAAGTACAGAAGATTTTTTTCCAAAGCTCTTCAACTATTTAAAGACTTTTAATTCTTGCACATCTAACCTAGGGACTCTTAAGTAGTGCCCCAATCACCAAAAAAGGTTTTTTTCTTGCAACCAGCTGTAATTTATAGCTACTGTATTGCCTGGAGCATGACACAAAAGTGAATGTGAACACCTTCCTCTACTTACCTTTCTTGTTAAAAGACTCTTGCGCCTCATTCCACAAGCCTCTAGTTGGAGACGCCCTCGCAATGCCAATTCGATTAACATACAGCCACGCAGTCCTGAGGAGATGCAGTCATTCCAGAAAGACGTGTAACCCTGTTGAAGAATGAAAGGCAGTAAGATATCTCCACCTGAAAGCAAACAGAAAGAGTCTCTGGGCAGTTCTCCTGTCTTCATACACTTCTGAAAGTAGCATTATTAGTCAACTATCAGTTCTGCACTGAAAACGTGACACACTCATCCCCTATTAATTTCTGACACAGTCTCTGCTCTTTGAAGAGCAGGGAAACCTCAGAAAAGTGATGTAACACGTAACTGCAAGATACCAAGAACTGTAATACACAAGGTGTAGTTTATACCTGGAATACATAAAAAATTTGGCATTACTGACATTACACAAGCTTATCTGAGTTTTCTGATAAATACTAGCATGATTTTACATTCATAAACAATATGGTACTGATGAAGTAATAACCACCTGAAAATCAATATTAAGTAAAATACAGAGTATACTGGAAACACAAATGTGGCAAGCACAAACCTCAGAAGAGATTTTTCAGCTTCATTATCGTAAACTAAAGGACAAAAGTTTTCAAGTAACTGTAATAGCTACTATTTTATCATTTATATCCATTTAATTCCTTTGAATCCTTAAAACATGCATTTTTTAAAAGCTTAATGTACATTGTTCTTATATGGGCTGCAAAACTCCAGACCACATTTATTCTATGAACCAGACTGCAGCTACCATGCCTTTTTATCTGCAATGATAGCTTAAATGGAAAAGCAGAGTATTTGACCCAATACATTTACTCAATACCTAGAAATACATGCATAGTCTTTTGCTCAACAACGTTCATCAAAAAAGCTTGCAAAAAGGCTTCTGTATTACCTACACTACTAGCAGGATATTTTTAAGTATCTAAGACAAAAGAAAATAATTCAATTGAGATATGGTTTGTCTTTTAAGAAACCACTACAGAAATATTTGATATGATTCAGAAAGACCTTCCAAAACTCCTACTTCCAAAGAACTTCCAAAACTACTGAGGCAGCTCTGAAAATACCCAATATGGAACACTTTGGAGGACAGTTCTGGAAACATGGGGGAAAAAAAAGGAACACATTTCCTTTCATAAAATTAGTCTTAACAAATAGCAAAGACTAGCTCAAATCAAGACCAATTCAATTTTATTCTAGTAACAAAGAAAAACTGCCAGAACAGAGACACAAGATGCATACATCTGAAGTCCACTAAACTTACAAAACTGTCCCTAATTAATGTGTGTCATTAAATATAGATTTCCAGGAACATTATAATATTTGCTTCCATTTAGCTGTATGATATGACAATCAATACTTTAAAGTATACGAATTTCTGAAACTCTAGAAAGCAATTGCCAAAATATGTCACATATTAAAAGGTAATAAATATAAACATAGGAAAGGGATTTAAGAAGTCATGTAATCAGGCTTCTATTCAGAGCTGATACTTATGAAAGCAGCTGATCCTTGTAAAGCCAGACATTCTATAAATTAAGATTTTCATTGGCATGAAGCATTTCTTTGCAAAAAAACCATGCAGGATGCAATGCAGTACCTGTTTGAGTTATTAAAAAAAAAGATTACACTCTTCTATGTTACTATTTTCAATCTAATAGCCTCTCTCTATAAAAACTTTTGCAAAGAGACAACATATATGCAAACTAAGTACTGCATAAACTATGGCACAATAAATATGCACTTATTTCAATTCAGAAAAAGTGTTAAATTAGTATTTAAAAAGCGCTTTTACACATTACTATTTATTACTGAATTTAAAGAGAGTATTTTTCAATGAAGTGAAACTACACAACTCCTGGCAGCAATTAACAGGTATAAACTCCTCAACTCCAGTAGTTATCCAGTGTATACGGCCACAGGCTGTGGGTTACAAAGCAACACAGGATCATTGGGTAATTCAGGTTGGAAGGGACCACAGGAGATCTCTAGTATAATCTCCTGCTGAAAGCAGGTTCAACTATGAAGTCAGATCAAGTTACCCCGGGTTCTACTCAGGTAAGTCTTGAAAACCTCCAAAGACAGAGACTGCACAACCATCCAACAGTTTTTAATCAAGTGATCCTCAAAAGCAGCTCAAAAAGATTGTGGTCTTCATAACTGGAACCGCTTACCCTGTGGGTTAGAGGACATTAAAAGAATGAGAATGTCTACTGCCTGACCATCTTTTTTTTTTCTCTCCAGGCTCAGTTTTCAGGTGATCCACTTGAGAAGGGAAATATTTCAATACATACAGATTATACTGCTATTAACATAGTGAAGGAGGAGATATTTTACAACAGTTATTGTCATCCCAAACATTTTTCAATCCGTTAAACTGATCTTTCCAGATCATTCAGGCAGATGGATTGATTGTTTTTAGCACTTACTGCAAAGACCTCCATCAACTGAAGAACTTTCACAGAAGGTCAGTTTAGTACAGAGCAGTCTAACTAAATCACGCTTTAAATTTACTCAAACTTCCTGGTGTAACTGCAAAATCAGTAGAAGCAGACATTTATCTCCAACACTGCACACAGTTCCTTGACACGTACTTCAAATGGCATACAGTGTAATTAGAAAAAGGCACAGTAAAGAGAAGAATAATGTTCTGCATTATAGGACATTATACCCTAAAGAGGCTACAAATGGGCAGTGAAGAGGTGTGAAAGAAGTAGAATAATAATGATATAAAGGAAGAATAGCAATACAGAATAATGTATTTGCAAAGGCAACAATTTTTCTTTTTTCACAGACAAGGACTAAAAGGTAGTAAAGGAAGCTAGCTCAAGGGTTAGAAAGTCAAGAGCCAACTTCTTTTCTATGTATCTATTCAACTGTTTCTAAAGGAAGGCAAAAGTTTGTTTAAAATCCTTTAAATATTTGTTAAAATTCATAGGAGATTGATAATGAAGTTTGACAGAGGGCATTGGATCTGTAAGCCATACATTGTCTGGGAAGCACACAGCCAGCCAAAGTCAGTGTACACTGGAAGAGCTGTGATTCTGTGCACGCCCATTCGCTGACCGTGGCCTGACCACTGCCTGTTGCAAGTTAGGGAACACGATAGGGATTTGGTCTGTCCTTTTAACACGGTTCTCACTGTTACTCCAAATACCTAACACTCTCAAAGCACTTAGATTGAAGATCAAAGACCACTATTTATAGATGAAAATCATTCTGCTATTTAATGCTCTTATACAGAATTCATTTTCTCACAGATAGGCCAAATATTTTTATTTTGTCCAACTTTATCAACATCCTAACTCAACAAAATACTTATTTCATTGAAGTTACTACACAGCTGGGGGTGGGGGGAGGGAAGTCTTACCAGGCAGGGAATTATATCTGACACTAGAAAAGCACTTTAAGCTATGAATAGTTTAAGGCAAAATTTTAAATCTGCACTGATTCTAAGATCAAAAGAATGTTTACAACCATCACTTATTTACACAAATAAAGCACAACAGCATTTTTCATCAGAGCTGACCTAAAAAGTTTCACGTACAAACTAGCTTTGCTAGACTAGTATAAAGGAAAATAAGAATAAAGTTTATAGCAGAAACTTATTACTATATTGACTTTGAAACCTCAGGCTTTCCACACAGGTATGGCAAGGCACAAAGCTAAGACCCTCTCTCTGCTTTAAGTTATCTGTGTTCATTACACCATTTCTTTTCCACCACCTCCTGCAGCACTTACTCACTTTCTCGTTTTCCCATGCCCCTTACCCAATTTCCACCTCACACAGGTCTTCCTGTACAGTTAGTAGTGCAACACTTGAAACTCACTAATTAGTCCATCTCCTAATGATGGCCCTGTGCCTCTGTGTCACCCAACCTACCTTATCTTTCCCCACCATCGAACTGTGACACCATCTCTCCTACAGGAGCATTCTTCCCCACTTCATCTTACTGTGGTAAGTAATACAGTAACTTTCCACTTCCAGATTTATAAATACCTGAACATCTGTGACCTTGATGGATCTCCTTAGATCTACTGACACAAATGGTGCAGAAAGACAGCAAAGTATTTTTATTATATATACAGTGAGCAGCCATCTCATTTGTGTGTCTGCTCCAAGAGAGAGATAAAGACACATAATTATATATTAGCAGGCATATGAACAAGTAATCCTTACCAAAACACTGGGTCTAGCTTTTCTGAGCAAAGCACAAGCTCTCACAGGTCCTTCCTAGTTGCTGCAGGACTACCACAACTCAGACCTGCATACACAACACTGTGAACATACTCTAGGACCCAGAAGCTGACAGGCACAGTGCAACAGGAGGCAGAGTTCATATGAGGAAGAGATCCTGAATGGAAACATACTAGCAATGTCACTCACCTTTAACTTATATCATTGCCTAATGATGTCCCTTCCGGGTTTGCCTACAAGCTCCCCCACTTTCAAACTTCACAAAGCTACGCTTAAAAATGGAATAGGGCTGTAGGACTTGCAAAAAAGTATCCACAAGCAACCCAGGAAGTTAGGAGAACTCCTGCACACACAAAGACACAGTATCATGCAGCAGCTCAAAAACGGTTTCCCCAGTTGTGAAAAACCTAATAAGATAACACATTTAGGCTGTAATAAAGCCATAGGTAGAAAACTAGATAAAGAGAAACCCTGTATACATTAGCTCTAACACCACCATAGGACTGTGAATTTGGTGACTATTCAAATACTCTGTAGTAAATACTCAGTACTCAGAACCAGTGAGTCTGCACCTCCAGTACTGTGTTCAGTTTCAGACCCCTCACTGCAAGAAGGACATTGATGTGCTGGAGCCCGTCCAAAGAAGGCCAGCAAAAGTGGTGAAGGGTTTGGAGCACAGGTCTGATGAGGAGTGGCTGAGGAATGTGGGGTAAATTGTTTAGCCTGGATAAAAGGAGGCTGAGGTGAGGCCTTATTGATCTCTGCTACTCCCTGAAAGGAGACAAGACAAGAGGAAATGACCTCAAGTTGTGCCAGGGGAGGTTTAGATGGGACAGTAGGGAAAAAATTCTTCTCCCTAAGGGTTTGTCAAGCACTGGAACAGGCTGCCCAGGAAAGTGGTGGCATCACCATCCCAGAAGTTATTTGAGATGTGTAGATGTGGTGCTAAAAGAGATGGTTTAGTGGTGAACTTGGCAGTGCTGGGTCTTTTTCAACCTAAATGGTTCTTCTATTCTAAACCAGGCATGGCAGTGCTAGGTTAATGGTCAGACCGGATGACCTCAACGGCCTTTTCCAACCTGTAAGATTCTATGGTTCTATGACAGAGTAAGAGCTGCTGCAGAAGTACTGAAGTGTATACTTCTACACAACACATGGATTTCTGAATATTTAAAATCCATTACTTACTTGAGATTTTGTAAAGATTTTTTTTTTTAAAAACCCACTTTTTAAAAAAATAAGACAATAGCTAGGACACCACTTTCTCTACCTCCGATCCAAAAAGGCACTGAAGTAGTGACTGATACTATTTCCTACAGTATGTAAATAACAAGAATGAGAAGATTCCAACATGGCCAGATCACCTGAAGGTATTTGGCAGGGATCACTAGGTTAGCAAACGTATACAATCGGTGCTGCTTCAAGAATTTGCACAAAACTTCAAAAATATTTGACTTAAGCAGAGAACAGCCACCCTTCATGGAGCAGTCATTCAGTTACCTCTCACATTGCTCTATTCAGCTTCCATCCAAACCTCCACCCAAAGACACTACAGTATCTTCTGTTTCCAAGTGCAAATTAAAGCCATCCAGCATTATCAGTGCAAAAAAACCCACCCCAAACCAGTTCAATTGCAGGTGCCATTTTACATCTACAGACACAAATATTGACAGATAAGCTATTTGAATGAATTACAGAGTGAAGTTTTTTAAAAAACAAGCTGCTGTCATAAAATCGATTTCAAAAGACTCATGTGAGTCCAAGTAATCTTTTGCTTACACATTTTGTTTTACATGTAAGAGTTACTGAAAATGTCTTCCCACCACTGAAATATACATTCTGTCTCCTATTTTTCAGTTAACTCCGAATGGGAAAGCAATAGTCCCACCTGGAAAATAAAAGCAGTACTTGCAGAGTTCCAACCCTGATGCTTCAAGACATACATGTTAATAAAAGTATTCAAGTTACTTGGTTAGGACCACCTGTTTTCAGAACCTCTTAGAGCACTGCATAGAACGTAGCTGCCAGGGCACTCCCTGATCCAACCCAGTGAGTCTCAAGCTATTATAGACTACTTTGCAGACCACAGAGCAATGGCAAATGGAAATCAGCATTTTAAGTTTTTTTTAAAAGCTTCATAAAGCCATGCAATAGGCCATGAAGACAACTGAAGGTTACAATACCTTCTTCATCAAAAAGCAAAATATTTCTTTACTGTAGCAACAACAGGCCCCCCTCCAGATACACACAGACTCATCATCAGTATTAAAGGTCAGTGTTAGGTCAAAGTCTTGGCCCTGAAAAAGATTCAATTTACATTTATGAAGAACCAGAACAGCAGAGTTTCCCTGGGATAATGCATGTGATGCTGCCCCAATCTATATTCCTCCTTCTAAAAGCCTTTTAATTTTATATTTAGAGTTAATAATAGTCCTTAGACCCTCAATTAGCACCCTATAATTAAAAGCAAAATAAGAGACCTGTGGTAACCAAACTGAAATAAACAGAACAGTTAAAGGGGAAGCTTCTGAAGGAGAAGCATCACTAGAACTACCTAAATCCCTGAATTCCTGTTCTCAGGAAATGCCAAATACTTCTTTTATGACACACACAAACAAAAATACTTAAAAATTTTAGTAAAGAATGCAATTCCTGCATTTTTCCCTCAAAGGGCAGTGGGCCAACATGGAAAGTACTAGAAAGCTAAAGTCAACAACTGTGGCTCCTGGCTATAAATGTGAAAGTTCCAGCTCATGGGAAATATATATGATAGTCTATCAAGCCAACACGAAACCCCTAACTTCGTGGTTTCTCAGCTATGAGGCAGAGTTCAGGTTAAAGAAAGCTTTCACTTCAGAAAACAGTAAATTCTGACTTTACAGGTAGCCCGTTTTCCATTTGGAGAGTATTTCAGAGGAAAAGTTTCAGCCGTATCTACTCTCTACTTCAATGCTGAAACACAGAAAAACTAGACTTCCTGAAAACCCTGCTAGAGTTTGGTATTACTTCCACTATTTCTGTATGGATGGCATTCAAATACAGTGTTGATGGTAGCAATATGAAAGCTGATACACAAACCTATTGTTTTGTTTATACACAAACATCTAGCTTTCCCAAACAACTGTTTCTTCCTCATGGTCTAATCTTTCCCATGTGCAGCAGACAATTTTATTGTACCTTCTCAGAAACCACAGATGACAAACATACTGGAAAACATTCTGTGCTTCTTGGCACCCTGGGAAGTTATTGTGGGCAATTATCTCCTGGTCTCATTAGTTACCCTCACCAAATTTATATGTCAGCATTAAAAAAATACAGTTTGGAGACCTGTAAAACTTAGAAGGTTCAGTTCTACTTTTCGGATGAGAATAAGAAACAGTTGCCAACAGATACACAGCCTGAGATGCATGGACAGTCCCAACTGTGGACTGCTAAGGAACCACCCTCACCAGCTTTAAAGTCACTTCAGATAATTTGTGGCATTGGGCAAGCCAAATTGCATACTCCCCTGGCATAAATTACACTAGAGTTGTTTTTGACATTCCAAAGTACAATTAGCAAAAGCCCTGCCTACATCAACTTTTACAATGCATGTGTCATGAGGTAAGAATACCTGTACGCTCACTTTCAGTTGTTACATCAAGACAGAGACTCATGTCTGAACACAAATTCAGGTATCTTTTCTTAGAGGTACTTCAAGTGGCAAGAGACAAACACCAGGAGAAAAAAGCAGAAATAGAACTGAGGACAAAATGACATCCCAGTGTTTAATTACTTTCCCAGCATAACCATCTCTTTCAAACCACTACTTTCTGTACACCACTTTAATTATCCTTCCGCTGAGAGATTCATTTCAGTTTTAGTGACCTTTCAAATCAATGTCACTTTAACCTTGCACAAAACCATGTGCCTTGAGAAGCTATGTCCTCCTCCATAACTTAATTTTTAGCCATTTAAGGGCTAAATCTAAGAATACCGTCCAGCAAAACCTGAACTGCTGCTGAAGACGAAGTATTTTTTCAGCCCACCAAGGCACATCACTGATCTCTTTTGAGCCCACAGTAGCAGTTCTGTAGTCAGCTAGATGAGGAACTGGTCTGCGTGAAAGCTAATGGTCAACCTCTTCACCCAATTCACCAAGCATGTGAACAAGTTTCAGAGGGAACATGGGAAAGGGAAAAAAACATGGTTTGGACAGACAGCAAAAGGCAATTGCATCCCTTTCAATGACAATCCACTCTTCAATGAACAAGCTGCTTTCAAAACCTGAATACTGTTCACAACCTAAATAGTCATGGATAGAACTATTCACTTAGCCACTGCGATAAAAAGCTCAAAAAAAAAAGGCTTACTGTACTGGGCTACCTATACTGAAGTCATTCATGTGCACAATTTGCTCTGAAAATATGAAATGCTTAATGCATAAGGTATCATGCACTATATTCATCACTACCTCCAGCTCTCTATTCTGGACCTCAGCAAGATTACCTTGATCATCATAAATTCGAAGTTCTATTATTTAGATCTGACAGGACAGCAATAGCACCCCAATTCTCTGAAGTAGCAGCAAGTTCTTTCAGACATGCCTACTAGCCTATTATTAACCAGGACAAAGCACATACAGAACGTAATAATCCAAATCAGCCTCTCTGAAACCTACTGCAAAAGGCTGGCAGAGGCAACTGATCTCAAAACAGGGGCTGCAGCAAGCTGTATTTCACAACGGATCCGAACGTAGTTGTGACAGAACTCTCACTTTTTTAATCAAGGAGTTCCTCTCTGAGGTAGCAATTTTGGGATCCAAGGAAAGACAGCTGCAGAGAGCAGAGGGGAAAGGAATAACAGTATATGTTGTCAGGTGCACTGCAGCAAGTTACAGGTCAGTTGGAATTTTCATCTGCCTCAGTTGTCATGTCAAAGACGGCTGTTTACTTCCCCGGCAATGTATCTCCAACATAAGAATCTGTTGCAAGCAACTTTACAACTTCAATCTGCTTCAGAGCTATGATTGTTGTTGACACTATTTTATTTTAAGAATATGAGCAAGATAATTTAGAAGCACAGGGCTATCATATTCCCCCCAGAAAAATTAGAACCATTTTATTACATGGTTTCCTTTGTGTAGTCCATACAACTAATAATACTACTCTGAATTTTTGAAAGCAGTTGAAATTTCATTAAGAACTCATAAAACACATCTCATTAAAACTGTTCCAAAAACTAAAAAAAGGCAAAATATAAAATATAAGCAGTATATATAGAAAGGATAATGGAAATACCTACTTTATTATAACATATATTGTAGCATAGAATTTTAATCCTTTCTGTTGTCTCAACTTAATTTTATGAATTCTCTATCCACCTATCATCAGAATTCTTCTACAACAGAAACACTACATTCTCTTGGATACTCTATGTAGAGCCGTACAATGAAATGGGGATACCAGCAGATAGTGGCAGGAGGAGACAAAGAAGGGTAATTGAATGTCCACTTCTGATGCTTTTACATCATTCCATGGTTCCTAATCTTTTGGCTAAAAGTAAAATTGCTGATGAGAAAAATTGCTAATCATGATTATAGGTAAGTATCTCTCTTCTTTGTCATAACGAAACTATAAGCAGATCAAAGTCAGTAAATGAGTTACTGTTATAAGTTTATGGATACTTTAGATAGCAAAAACCCCTCTTAAAAGTTAGTATTTTATTTAGGAATCACAGAACATTAGAAGTTGGAAGAACATTAGAAATGATCGAAAGATCATTTAGTCCAACCCCCCTGCCAGAGCAGGATCACTCAGACTAAATCCCACAGGAACGCATCCAGGTGGGGTTTGAATGTCTCCAGAGGTGACTCCACAGCCTCTCTGGGCAGCCTGTCCCAGCCCTCACTGTGAAAAGGTTCCTCCTTATATTCACATGGAACTTCTCTGCTCCAACTTGCAGCCACTGCCCCTTATCCTGTCGCTGCCATCACTGAGAAGAGCCCAGCTCCATCCTCCTGACTCTCACCCTTTACATATTTATAAACATTAGTAAGGTCACCCCTCAGTCTCCTCCAGGCTAAAGAGGCCCAGCTCCCTCAGCCGCTCCTCATAAGGAAGGTGTTCCACTCCCTTCATCATCCTGGTGGCCCTGTGCTGGGCTCTTTCAAGGAGTTCTGTGTCCTTCTTGAACTGAGGGGCCAGAACTGGACACACTATACCAGGTGTGGCTTCACCAGGGCAGCTTCAAGGGGGGAGAAGGGCCTCGCTTGACCTACTAACCCCACCCCTTCTAGTACACCTCAGGATGCCATTGGCCTTCTTAGCCAGGAGGGCACACTGCTGGCTCATGGTCATCCTGCTGCCCACCAGAACCCCCAGGTCCCTCTCACATTATTCTATAAAGAGCAACCAGTACAATTTTCTGGATCTCTTGAAGGGGGTGGAAATCAGCCAGACTGATGCTATATATGCTTAATTTAATACTGACCATATCTTAGGAAGTATTTGTCCCACAAATCTCATACCTGACTTTTTCAGCCAAACCAAAAAGCTTCAATTGCATCCTTTTTCAGAGCAGGGACGACTTCTATTAGAAAGAAGGTACATTAAAAAAAAAACACAAACAACTTTTTTTCTTCCAGCATACCTAAAACTAAGCAAAAAGGTCTCAAAAATGAACATAAAATTTAGAAATCCACAAACTTTTCCAAGCTCTCCATGACAGACAGAAAAGCTAGTCAATACTACAAGATCTAACTCTATTCTGGTAATTTGAAGCCTTGGCATATTTTTGTGCAGCCAGCCAGCATTTGCTCCTCCTCAACTAGATCCTGATAAAGATTTCTTTTAAGCTCCAATTCAGCTATTCAAGTAACCTTAGACAGAATGCAAACATATGTAACGCCTTGAACTCCAGTAATAACTAATCAGAAGTCTTTTTACCTGTAAAATTAAACATACTTATAAGAAGCTGGGGGAAAATGATGCAAACAGTAGAAAACAGGATGGAAGAAGAGAAAAAGGAAAAGCTTCATTGCCACACTCATTGAGGACAGTCTGGAATGTTCAAAATTATTTGAACCCTCGAGGAAAATTAGGCTGCTCTCAACACAGGTATCATCTTTTATGAGTTGATCGACTTTAACGTTTGGGGGATCCAAAAGAGCTGTTCTTTTCTTTCCAGTTCACATTATTGTAACTTAATCTACCTGAATAGGAGTGTAACCACAGAACAGAAGCTGCAGCTGTCAGTAAGTCTCAAACAAGAAAAGCAGATATGGTCAAACTATGCATGCGTTCTCATGACTATAGATTGTCTATTACCTTCTAATATGCATTCAATAAGCACATATCAAATTATTCTAATAGCTATAAATTTATTACTTTTAAGAAAATCTTACACCCTGAGACACCACAGTACTGCACAATGCCGGACAGATTAAAAAACAAAACCAAATTCAGCTTCTCTGGCAGCATTCTCTGGCAAGACTACAATCAATTTCCCCTGGCAAGGAACCCCAGCTTATTCACACTCAGATGAAAATATAATGCTCAGGGTTATGGTCTTGCTTAAAGTCTTCAACAATAGCTTCAATCTCTTCTCTCATCTATGCAACTATAAGACAAAACAGAAGAGGAAAATCCTCCACAATTCTGCATAATTTTTTTCCTAGTGTTCTGACAGCCAAACACTAGAAATACTTTGGGAAAGCAAGCATAGGTATTCAACAAATCACAGTACTGTTGACAACAAACCTGCTGGGTGTTTGATTAACCTACCACTGCTTTTAAGAATAATTAACAAGCAGAAACTGCTGACAACTTCTGGAAGAACTGAAGCCAAACGTTGCTGCCCAGATTTTCAAGCACAGACACCTGTAGACATTACATAGACACATCTCTTCAGCAAAATGAAGTTAATAAACAAATGCAATTTGGTGAAGAGGAGGCAATTAATACATGTACACTGCAGAAGCCTGACTAGACCCCTGAACAAATCAACACTCAGAGTCTGGCTGTTCATTTAGGAATGAAAAGTCAAGCTCAGAAGCCTAACTTTCCACATGATGAAGGGTACGCGCATGCAGATAATGACCCAAATGATTTGCACCGCTGTTGCAAAGCCGCCTTCCATCAGGGTCCAACCTCTATTCCTTTACTTGTTGCAAAATAAAGATTTTATTAATTTTATCCATCACCTGCAAGTTTATTTCTACACTACCAGATACTTGTCACTGTCTCCGGGTCAGCTGCCAGCTGAAGCTAAACCGTAACAGTATAAAATCTGACATGTGAAAGAAATGTTTCATTAGAACTGGTGCTTAAATCCTGCAGATCAGATATTTGACTCAAAAAAACCCAAGTATTCCCCAAGCAGTAATCAAATACAGTAGGATCAGAAAAACAGCTCGCATCCTGCCTAGATATAACAATCAGATGCTCAGGACACAAATACTGCATACATTTAGTGTCTCCTAGTGGTAGGCTGACCCTGACTGGAAGCAAAGTCCCACATAACTGCTCCCCCAATCTCCCCCACCAGAATGGGGGGAGAGAACAGGAAGAACAGAAGTGAAAAACCAAACAAACCAACCAAAACCAAGTGATACAAAACACTCACCACCTCCTACAGACAGCCTGTTGCCCAGCAATGACCACATACCCTCCCCTCATTTTTTTTTTATTGCAAACCACGACACTTTACAGCACAGGATACCCCTTTGGGCAGCAAGATCATCTTCCCAATCTGTCCCTCTTCCTAACCTCTTGCACACTCCAATCTACTCACTGAGGGGGTGGACAAAGTGAGAAATATCCATCTTGACACTGCATAAATACTATTCAGCAAAAGATAAAACAGGAAGTTATCAACACTGTTTTGGTCAAAAATCTTAAACATAGCACCATACTGGTTACTATGAAGAAAAGTAACTGGGATCAAACAGGTTCACTACTCTTCTCTTAAAATGAAAAACCTGACCCATGGTGTCCATCTAATACAAGCAAAGCAGGTCTAATACTGGCTGACTAAACTATATGTGGAAATTTGAACCTGGACTAACTAGGCCACATTAAAACTAGAATTCCATGTTCCAGGTACAGAATTATTATGTACATATTGTATCTGCCCTTAAACAGAACAGTTATCCCTCTCTTCTACCTTTTTTCCCTAGAGCTGTCAATTTAAAACACTCCATCATTGCACTGTTCTCACTCTGAAAGGAACAAGTTCTTACATTTAGTACTCAACAGGTACTAACTGTGAACTGAAAGTCTCAGCCTGCTGAGATGCTGCTGTAGCAGCAGTTCCATTTACATACCCAGCTCAGGCAAAGCAGTTCTATTAAGTGTTTTGCAAGTGATTAAGTATAGATCAAACATCCATCTGGCATTTACCTCAGCCTGGCCAGTAACTATTACACCTTTCTCAACTGCACAGTGCAGAAAGAGACTGCAACATACCATGTAAGTAAGGAATGCCTCTCTCAGGGTAGAGACTTTCAAATGTGGAAGTGCCAAAGAAAAATAAAGTGGCTACTGAACTAAAGAGTGCAGTGTGCTGTGCGGTACAAGAACGACTGGCTAAATAGAACCTTCACAGTACAGTCCATGTACAAAAGACACCTAGCCTGGCAGTTAAGGGCCCTGTAAATATATTACACGATGCTATCTAGTAAGACCATAAAGGCAGATGACTAGAGTGTACAGCAATAAGCAGCTTACAAGGGCTTAAAAGTGTATCAGTGACAGAGATATGCACAATGCCCCACAGACTAATTTCTCAGTGTGATGAATACACCCTGTAACACACACAAATTTCATAGAAAGGCTAGGTATGTAACACCTCTCTAATTTCAAAGATGTAGCTCACAAGGTCCATTGCAAACAGAGGAAAAAAAAAATCAAAGGAAAAAGGGCTCAAATGCAGTAGGAGGGAGGTGGGGAAGACTAAACATGTGTAATACTCAGACTAATAGCTTAGTCACAGTACCACATACCTTTGCGCTCCTACTCACCTGGGCTTTCATGCAACACATTTAGGGAACAGCTGTGTGCTCTTTTATGTCTAACTTTGCAATTTAAGTCTGAAAAGTTTATGTTAAATCATTCTACAGTTATGTTTTATGAACACTTCATGAAGAAAATAAATTTATCCAAGACCCGTTTGCAAGCTGGTTAAAGTAGTGCCTAAGTTGACTGTTTTTCTTTCTTTACTAAAAGCAATGAGAAAATAGAGTGAGAATGCTGTCCGTGCAGGGCAAACCAAGCCACACATTTACTCCAGACACTTTTACTTCAGCTTCCCATTCCCCCAGCAATGCAACAAAGAAGTGAATGCATGCTCTCTAATAATTATGTGCTCCTTAATAAAGTCATTCTTGAATACACATCCTGCAACACTTCACCTGGTCAATTTAGACCCGCAAAGGCACCCTGTTACACATTGCTTTACTAACTGAGATGAATGCTACAGTACTTGAACTACTTCAGGAGCAAAGAACAACTAAAATAACACCACTTTTTAATTTCAAACATTAGTTTTCAGTCCCAAGATTATTTATCTTCTAGCAATTAACGGCAATACTTTCTTATATATACCCCATGCAAAAAATTTAATAAACCAGCTTGCTATAAGAAAAGAATGAAGACTTAGTTAAATCTTTGTTTCAGACCACTTTGAAAAACTGAGAAGTATCACTAGAGAGGCTTTGTCTTTGTCCTAACTGCACAGCTTGACATGAAGGAGCTACACTCGTACAGATTAGCCATGCTATAAAGAGCAGGGATAGCCACACTAGTTGCATGCAGAACCAGGAACACCATTTCAACACAAAGCCAACTGGTATCCAAAATGCTGCCCCCAAATCAGCAAGTTCTTCAAAGTCCAAAGGTAGGGTTGACTCAGCAGCACAGTAAAGAAACATTCACAGCATCTTGGACAGTGCAGAATTTGGGTACTACACCTCCTCCACCTCCTACCTCCTGCTAGCCTCCAATTTACATATGGATATGAAATTTTTTAAAGGGCAAAAAAAGTAGGCAACTATGAAAGAAGGAATTTTTCATCACAGACATTACACACTTTGTTGTTATTAGGCCCTGGACATATGAGAAAAAGAATGTCTTTGTCAAGTGTTTAGCAGAATCATACGTCATTCTTCAACTGAAATGCAAACTCCCAGCAGACGCCTCTACATGTTTCTCCCAACTGTCTAAGAAATTTTCCAGTAAAACTTCAGAACTTCTTAGTTTACATTCAGACTGTTGCAACTTTTTTTTAAAATAAGGACAAAACCAAAAAGAATAACAAGATACAAAAAAAGACATAAACCAGCACAACTGAAACAGGCAAACTAGCTCCCTAATAACACACTTCCATACATGGAAAAATATAAGCTGTAGGCCTTTCACATGAACTATATAGACAGAAAGTTATGCTGCAACATTAAATATTCAGCAATAAATGTAGCTTCTGAAGGCCAAACATGAAGAGCAAAGATATAATTACTCTACCTAACAAAGTTATTTAGCCTTACTTCACTCTAACAAATTACATTTAAGTCTTACCAAAGGAAGTGTAAATAAAACCTGAAATGTTTCCTGTTGTAGTAGACTCAGTACATGACAATTACTTCAGCACATTTCACATGAGTTTTCTTCCAGCAAATAAGGAATTAATTACAATCAAATATTTTACCTTAGTAGGTGCCACGTCTCTATAGCTGGTTTTTTTTGTTTAGCTGTGGTACACTGTGTGCATTGTTGTATAAGAACAGAGTCCCAGCATGTACCGAGGGAATTACAGAAAGGAAAAGGAAAAAAACCAAAACAAACCCTACAAGAACAAAAAAAACTTACATGGAGCAACAGTTAGAGGGCACAGCCATCTCAGCTTTCTATGGCACAGAGTTCCAAGATGTCTGGAAGAGCTGTAACAAACAAACTGACCTGTACTCATCTCTTCGCTGTCCTTTACTCATCTTTTAGCTGTTCTCCAGAAATAAGCTAACATGTAATAGCTGTCACTCCCTTCTTTTGGGACTGATGACCTCAGACACTTCAGCAGTTCTACACAATAACCTCCCTTTTAGTGTGGTTTTGACATACCCTACTGCAAGACTACTTTTAACTTAATACAGCAAAGTATTTTATTTCAGTATTTTTTATTCATATAGCAACAGGTTATTACTCTAAGTAGATGAACTCCCTTTGCAAGCCATGTTTCTGAAAGGTTTCCAAATAAGCAGAAGTGTTCTTGTGATGCTCCCCAAAGAATTCTAATAATGTACTCTGTTCCAGTATATTACCTGCTCCTCCAAGGACACTGTATCTGCCATGTTACACAAGTGTGCATATTTCAGCACATATTTCTTACAACCTATCTTGACCTTAGAATACAGGAAGAGTTATGTATACACTGAAGATACAAATGCCAGAAGAACCATCGGTAGAAAAGAGCAACCAGTACACATACAGCCAGTATAATTTAACTAGGCTGAAGTTCTATACCAGCACCAAGAACAGGATTGAGGTATGCTGCCCATACTGCAGTAACAACCAGGCTGCAACTCAAAAGTTCTGCTGTGGTTGTTACCATCATTACACTGTCCTCAAAAGAGGATTCACATAACCATATAACAACCTCCTACAAATGCTGAACTCAATCCATCACTGCTTGAACCTTCCTGAAAAAAATCTCTCCTAATAGTAAAGGAGCTGTAATTTACACCTACAAATTGCAAATGGCAGCTTCTTACATATAAAGTGTATTGCATACAATTTACAAGGTGTTAAGCTATATTCACCAGTGTTTAGTATTAGAAAAAAAATTACCCCAAAGACCAAAAGCTAAAGTTATCAATGCAGTTATCAGTGACTTCTCTGAGACAGAAGATGCTTTTAAGGAAACATATGCTTTGACCAATTCATACTCCATTTTCATATATTATTTATTTTAGACCCAACATTAAATTACTTTATCCTGTTGGAAGGAACAGGCAGGACACAGCAGCTTTAAATTTACTGGGTTTCAATTAGGCTTATAGCTCACACACCTGCCTTTGCCTTGTGTGCAACATCTCACACACCTTGCCTATGCATAGCTTGTAGAGGGGAGTACAAGCAAACCCCAAACCACAGTGATTCATGCCCAACGAATCTCAAAAACATTGCGTGCTACAGTTTCTACACCTAAGCCCCCCCAAGCCTAGAGATAGCATTATCATTTGTCTTATCTGATGTGTCAACTGGAAAATCCCACAGGAGTTATGGATACTAGTGCCATTGTAATCAGTCTTTTTTCCATACAAAGGAATATTATTTGCAGTGTGTGCCACTGCTGCATTTAGCTAAGGTAGACGATTTGTAATTTTCATGCACACCATTGCAGAGTGGGATTTTTTGGCCCAAAGTTAACTATTAATTTTTTATATGCTAGAAGACTTGTACCATGTATCTTTCTAGACAGAATGCTTCCTACCTACAAAATCATTACAGCCTAAGGCCCACAAATTAGCAGGTTTAAGCACACACTCCTGGGTAAAGAGATCATCATGTTTATACCACCTTCCTCAAGGCAAGGCCTCCTAGGCAATCCCACCAGATACCTGTCTTGTAATACCTAACTCACTTTTCTGCAACTATTCACATGTAGAAAGAGAAATGTACATATACAGGAGCCTTCACTCCAACAGGAGATCCACATATCAGTGTGATTATCTACTGAGTTTATCAGGATGTCACGGCAAGGTCCATCCAAAAAAAACAGGATTAAAAGAATGTGGCCTAAAATACACAATGTGAGAGAGAAATAAAATATGTTATTGTATCAGGTATATACACAGATATATCCACCTGCATTAAAACAAAACCCAAACAAAACCACAACAATGTTAACCAGGAAATCTACTCCTTAACCTATCCATTATCAACCATGAAGTTTATTTTAGATGCAATGCACTATCAACGAACATACAACTTGGGAGCTTCCTTTCCCCTATTAACCATGTCCTCATGAACAGGCAGAGTTTTCAAAGACTTCCACGCAAATCAATGAACTGACTTAATTTATTTACTTAACACTACAAAAACAAACCAAAAAAGGCCAGATTGTTTAATTAAATCCACATCATAACTTCTATCTGAAATAAAGGCATATTACACTTCACCATACAGCACATCTAATTAAACTGTTGCCCCAGCAGGACTCTCTTCCTGCAGTGTGTAGACTTTTTCTATCGATTACCTCTTTCAAACAGAACAGAAGTCTGACACACTGGGAGAAGGATACCTTCCTTAACAACTCACACTCACAGTATGATGAGGAACAATTAAGCTATAGATTCAGTAAAAATAGGCAATTATACAATTGTGCCATTTCCTCATTTTGCCACACTCCTCATTACTCAAGGCCTACGTTTGTCCCATGTATCTCCTGCAATTTTAACGAAATTTTTCACATGCAATACTCTGGAAAGTCTGGGTAAGAAGGGCTACTAAGCATCCTAAAGCACCTGAGAACCCTGTAAGTACCACATTCGAAATGACTAGCATAATAGATTGGAGTAAACAAGTCTTCCTCATTAGAGCCATTGGTAAATTGTAGCATAACTATCACAGGTCTACCCAGGCCTGCAAGTCAACCTTGGCTAGAGGCCATGGTCCTAATCTCCAGGTCCCCATCTTTCCTGGATACCTACACTGCACTCCTTCAGACGCTTCAGATATGAAACTCCCCCTGAGAAACGCACATCCAAAGGGCAACACGAACTCTGCCAAGCTCCCCCCTCCCCAAAACCTTCCCCACCTCCTCCAAAACCCGGAGCCTGTTCTAGCATGCGGCCCTACCCGCAGCAAATCCGTCCCAGTCCCCAGCAACGCCTCTGCCCCGAACCCACAGCAACACTCGCCCAAGCTGCGCCCTTGCCCACGTCCCACCCGCACCCTCATCACTCAGGCCCCCGACTAACCGGTACGCCCCCAGGCGCCCCTTTCCCAGACCCGGCACCCCCGGGACTCCTCAACCACTCAGCGCCCCTCACCTCGGCCCGCCCCAGCCCCACCGCCGCGGCCGCACCTCACGGTCCTTGAGGCCCAGGAGCAGCACCTCCTCCATGAGGGTGAGCCGCGTTTCCTTGGAGTCGCCCTTCTCGTCGTCGCCGGATTCGTCCCGGCGGCCTTCATCCTCCGGGCCGCCCCCCGCCCCCCGCTCCTTGTCAGCGGCGGCGCTGCGGGAGGCCTCGGTCCGGCGCTGCACTAGGCCGGAGCTGCGCTGGGTCAGGGAAGTCATGGCTGCAGGCGACGGGAGGGCAGAGGCCCGCCGCGGGGAGAGGGGCTCGGCGACAGCTCGGCAGGCGGGGAGAAGAAGGGACGAAAACCGTTCCCGCCCCCGCCCTATCTGCACCGGGGCAGCTGCCGGCTGAAGAGAGTCATAGGGAGCGGGGTTCGGCCGCGGCGGGGGAGGCGGAAGCAGCGGGGGCCGACGTCCCCCCCTGCGGCGGCCGAGCTGGCACAGGCAGCTTCTCCTCCAATATGGCGGCGCGGGCTGATGTCAGCGGAGGATGTGGCAGCGCCGGGCAGCGGGGGGGGCCGGAAAGGGCCGCGGGCGGGGGAGCAGGAGGGGCCGCCCGGGACAGGGGGCGGGGCGCCCGGGGGGCGTGATTCACGGGCCGGGGGCGCAGGGGGGTGCGGTCGGTGGCCATTATCGGTCGCTGTGGAGAGCGGGTAATCCGGCGCTCTGGGAGAGGGGCCGGCCGGCGCCCGCCGCGGCGTAGCCCCGGGGGTGGCGCAGTGCAGCCTCCTGAAGTGTCTATTTCTTAAATAAATTAGTTAAAAGCCTCTTTTAGCCACCTTAAGTCTGGTTGATTGCACTTCCAGCCACGAGACCGTGTCCCGTTGCTAGTGATGCCCCCCAGGAATAGATCTCCGTGCGGGTGTGTGTAAATTGTGTGTATACTCATCAGCCCAACCGAAGTGAGCTCTCAACAGCCTTGGCTTCAGATGTAGGAGGGGGGTGTCCCTCGGTGCTGCTGCCAACGAGCCCCTTCTCAGGCCTCCGGTCCTTTCGAAAGCGGCACACTCCAAAAAAAAGGCCAGAAAGCCCCGCTCACCTGGGCTAAGTCCCATGCCTGTTTCCAGGTCGTGTGTTTTATTACACAATTAAGGTGCTTTAACATGCAAGGATGGCCGACAGGTCTCAGTCCAGACCTAGGATATTGTGTTTGGCCGGATTTGTTTATATATAATAAAATACCCACGATATACATTAAATATGTATATAAACATACAGTTATTTTCAGGTCGTTTTGTTAAGAGCTCTGAGTCACTTTGTAAGTGACCTTAGCCTCCATTATTTTCCACACCCCCAATTCCTGTAATCATCTGATTTGGCGACCCAGTGATAACTCAGTATAGCTTCTTCAAGATCACTGATAAGAAATAATAGCAGGCAGGAAAAGCTGATCCCTGGAGGATCTGAATAAGTCACGAAAAGTGTTTGCTGATCACTCCTCTTCTGTGTCTTTGGACCTGCTAATTATTCACAGCCCGTTCACTGTGTGACATTCTAATTTTATTTTTTTTTAATTAAAGGTCAAACACCAAACAAAAGCTCAAGGATATACCATCACTGTTTCTTTTATCAAATAAATATTTTCATAAAGAAGAGATACCACAATAATGTTAAGGGATCTGTTTTCTGGAATTGTCTTTTCTTGGTAGTGATGACACCGAAATATTTATTAATATATCCTTTTTGAAACCTCCTGTGTGAGCCACTAGGATATTTTGCTGAGGATTACAATCAAGATGACAAGCATGCAATTAACCTGGGTTGTCCCTTTCACCCTCTTTTATCATAGTCGCTATCTTAGCTTTCTTCCTGTTCTTTGGAAGTCACAAGATTTATCAAGACTCAGAGATGAAAAAGAGGTTCCAAAAAGCTCTTTTAAATTCCTGAATGCAGGTTACCTTGACTTGCTGATACCTGGCTTTACTACTGCAGTTTCATTTTTTTCTTAAACTACACTGTGAGTGGAAGTATTTCATCTTTGACCCATAAAATAATATTTACCTGTTTACGCAGAATACAAAGCCATTTGTTGAACACTTTTTTAAAAAGCACTGTTAACAATTCTTACATTTGTCTTTAATAAAATCATTGTTAGAATTTGCCTTGCACCTACATTCAGTAGCCTGTTTCTTTGGCAAAAATTCCTCCTCATCACGTACATTTTCTCAAATTCCTATATTTAATTAACAAAGCAATATTCTCCTTTCTTATCAATACCATGCACTCTTCAGACTGTTATATTTATTTTTACTTTCCTGATACACTAGTATGGCATTTTAACTACATCTGGGTTTTGTCATTATTATATTTTAAGGGTTAACTGATTGAATGTTCATTACCAATTCCAATTATTTATATATTTTTTGTTTGAGTCCTTTCTTCTGAGCCTCAAAGGACTCATCGTTATGTAGTTTGGTGAAAATATTTTTTTAAGTAGAAACTAGTGATAGGGACTGATTTGCCCACTTTTCTGGTTCTCACTACAAAAGTAATCAAATTAGTATTACTTGGAGGTTCATAAGAAATTTTAACTTTGTTACCAATTTAATTTTTATTAGGGTGATGCTATGAAGTTCCTTATATTCGAGTCACTTTTCTGACTTAGAAACTCATGTGTTTGCAAAAATTGAATGGTGTCATTTCAAACAAATATATTTTTTCATTACTCCATTCAGTTCTGATTCTTTATCTAATGAACCTAAACTAATAAGCTCAGTGTGAATCTGTTGGGGAAGGCAGCAGGCCTGCCGGCGGCCTAGCTCCCCTCACCAAAGACATGGGCCCTGACAATATCCTCGAGTTCCCATGAGGCAGGAAGGTTACTTGTGCTGAGAGGATTTTGGTAATCACATTCTCAAAACACAGCGGCGTTGACGACAGGGGTACAGACTGCACTAAACCAAGAAGGAGTTGTGGGAAGGTACTTGGGAGTAACTGAACATGTTAGGAACCAGCCATGGTTCAAACAGCAGGTGTGCGGATGCTTTTAGGCATTAAAGGTAAACTAAGGATGTTTAGCTGTAAGATATGCTTATCAGAACTCATTATAAACACTAACCAATCAGTGTGGTGTGAACAGTGTGTGTAACAAATTAGCAGGTTTTTAGCTTGCTATGTTTGCAGTAACAAATCACAGAATCACAGAATTGTAGGGGTTGGAAGGGACCTCAAGAGATCATCGGGTCCGATGTATATAATCTGTGTGATTTTGCTCAATAAATGGCTTCACCTAAAATTCATATTGAATTACATGATGGCCATCCCCGGTCTCCGCATGAATCAAATTACAAATGCATATAATTTAATCATGAGACAATTTTACAGGGTTTTTTACAGTGCAACTCTAAAACCAAAACCAAAATTTGAATGAGACAGGTAGCAAACAAGACACATTTCAGCACGTGATTTCACTGGTGTTGGTGCTTTCTATATGACTGAGAGCTATTTATTTTACAGTACTATGCTCTGTTTGATAAATATTACAAAGTTATACGTGTCCTTAGCAGGAGATCAGAAGTCTGTAATCCCTGACACTATGGCACTTGGTGGTGCAGTGTGTGATTCATGCCATTTCGGTTGTCACTGGGCATCTCACTGGGTACAGACTTCCCTTCCACTCACCCAAATGCCAGTGGCATCCAGCCTGAGAGCTGGAGCCTTAAATCTTTGAAATGTTCTGTTAAGAAGTAATAACGCCAAAGCACAGACTAGTTGATAAACAATTTTGCTTTGTTTGCTGCAAATTGAGCTTGTAAAGCATCACTGTTTATTCTTAAACCCACACCTGGCAGAAATTCTATTAACAGTTCCTGATGAGCCTATGTTATCTTTACTAAATGCAATAGACTTCAAAAGTAGCTAGGTTTTTTGAACTGCTGCTAGCCCACTGGGAAGTTGAAATATAAGGGAAAATAGCAAAGGCACGAATCTTAGACTCTTACTTTGCTTTGTGCTAGTTGTAGTTGCCATGGTTTAACTCACCATGGGAGCAGAGCTTACCTTCACGATATCAGGAAAAAAAGTGATTGACAAACCAACTGGAAATGTCTGTTGGGACAACAGGTCAAGCAACAAGTAATTTTTATTTAACACCTGAAGCAGGAAGTCACCTGCTATTAACTATCAAAACATGTATTGTAACTTGAATGTCACAAGTATGACAAACGGCTGGTTAAAGCAAAAAGTTGTGGCTGTCTCAACCTAACAGATGTGACAGGCTCTGAAACTTAAGATGTAGGGACAAATCCTAGTGCTGCTGTCACAGCATCATAACAAGATACTGCTGGGCAGATTTTTCCCTTGATTAGGTGATAGCATGTCAATGATTTGAAGTTCATGCCGAAAATACAGAAGGTGTTTCTCTAGAAGGCAGCTGCTGCCAGATAACAACTTCAGCAGCTCAGGGTTTCACCAGTCAAGCTTGTTTACATTCCTGCCTGTGTTTCCCATTCCCTCCCAGTGAAAGTTTGCCACTCCCAATTATGCCACTGAAAACAAGTGTCAGGTGGAGCTGTGGCCTGAATCCCTGTAAGGATCTAACTTAAAAACAAGTTGAAAAAAAGGTCTGTTTACCTGTCAGGGAACTACTGACAGGGCAACCTCACAAGCAGGCACCGTATCATTACTGAAGGAGCACCAAGCTGGCAGGGGGACAGGCATTTCTTAAGTCAAACCATCTTTCAAACCCATGCTGAATACAAATACGCTGCTTAAGTGCTAGAATAGACATTAATGCCAGAAAACAGCAGGAAGGAGCAAGCTACTTTGAGGTTTGTTCTATCTAGTATTCCCAGTGTGATGTCCAAGAACAGAATTCTCACTTCCAGTAAGAATCCAGATGCTGAATGGTATAGTAATAAGAGAAGGAGCTCAGAGATAGAGCATGAGAACTGAGCAGACTAATGTGCGATACTGTAAGGGGGATGAAACTAGAGTATTACCAACTGACCGTTGAAATCCCACCTAGAACGCAGTGGTCCTGTGATCTCTGTCTTTCAGTTTCAGCCACTCCTGTTTTACTGGTGCTGTTATTCTGGTTACTAAATAAATCCCTCACTAGCCTGTGCAGGCCAGCTGGGATTTTCATGTCATTTTTAGGAATGAACTTTCCAACACCAGCAGCACATTTTTCTAAGCAAAAAGCACCTACTGATACAGCCCTTTCTTTCCATACAACAAACCCTTGGGTTTGACAGCTTCGAATGCCTAATATTTAGACATTGTTTAAGTGACTAGTTTAGAAAATCAAAGTTTGACAGCATATTTTTTCCAGGAAGCTTCTTTTTAAGCCTCTCCCTCAAGGTGATTTAGGGCTTCTCAAAAATATGAAGGGTTAGTACTTTCAGTGGTATAGCACCAGCTGTTAACCCTAGATACTACAAAATCAGGTGCAGCTACTACGTCCCTAACAAGGGACTTTGAGTTAAAAATGTAGTACTGCTTTTAATTTTTGTATGTAAAAAAATAACTTGTGGGGTCTTTTTAGAGACAGAGCGACAGGCATTTTAGGAAGACAAAAGGCAGACACAGAGAGGTGTTACTTGCTCATTTCCAAAAAGGTTTTCTTTATTTCAGGTATTTTCAGATCCTCTCATTTTCTCATCATCTGCAGAGTTCAAATGATTGCTAGTTCCTGATATCTTTGTATTGTAATAGCATCATCCTCCTTGCATCTGAGTGATAGTGTTCAGTAGCAAGAATCTGTACTGGTTACTTTAATATTACAAATACAGTACTGAAATAATAAAGACAAAAATAGCAGTCAAGGGGCTGTTTGTAATGAAGATGTGCTTTCATTTCTGCACAGGGAGTCCAGTTCAACCAGCATCACTAGGAAAAATGTGCAGCTTCCTTAACAGGTATTCATTGTGTCCTGTGAAGCCTCCATCGAAATTGACTCTCACTGGTATTTTGGAAAAAGTGAAAATGTTTGGTGCAACAAATTTTATATAAATTCAGTTTTGAAAAATCTGTATTTCCCGTCCTAATGTAACAAATGCTTTGCTATTTGGTCCTTGTAAAGTATATAAATACTCATCAACTCATTAAAGAAATACATACAGCCAGATGGTGCAAAGAAAATGTTTCCATGGAGTTGTAATTTGCAAGATAAATAGTGATTAGAACAGTATTCTTGTTGTCTAATTAGAGAGTACTTGTGCTCATTCGGAAGTGTGTGCAGAATAAATGTTGATTACTTTGGGTAGGTTTGCACTTTCTTGTTACGACTGAAGACCCAGGCAAAGAGAATCAAATGGTGAGTGGCAATCTTAGAACACAGCAAATGTGAGGCAAATGGAGCCATGGGGTCAGTCTGGGAGAAAAATACAGATTCCAGGAGCTAGTGGTCTGTCAACTCAGCAAAGATGTGTGAGCAGCTGGGCCGGGGAAGTGGGAGAATAATCTAGAAATGTTGGGCAGCAGCCATCTCTGAGCCTCTGTAAAGACTGTTGTAAAGGAGGTAAAGCTGCATTTCCAAGGTACCTTGTTCCTGAAAAATCAGCCAGGTGCATTGCAGTGCCCATGTTGCTCTTGGCAGAGGCTGCATACCCTGCTTGTGCTGGGTGGTTTGTTCTGACAGCAGCCAGGAGGTTGTGTGATCACAGTGTACACCACAAGGTTTTTAAGTTTGGCACAGATAATAATACCTTCCAAAATACCTTCTATCCAGGGAGCAAAAAACACGGGTAAACATTTGTAGATTTAATAGGATTTAACATCCTGGGCTCCATTAGAAGAGGAGTGGCCAGCAAAGACAGGGAGGTGATTGTCCTTCTCTACTCTGCCCTCCTGAGGCCCCATCTGGAACACTGTGTCCAGATCTGGGGCCCCAATACAAGAAAGATGTGGAACTGTTGGAGAGGGTTCAGATGATCAGAGGGCTGGAGCACCTCCCCTACAAAGAGAGACTGTGGGAGTTGGGCTGGTTCAGCCTAGAGAAGAGAAGGCTGTGGAACCACCTCGTTGCAGCCTGCCAGTACCTGAAGGGAGCAGCGAGGGGAATCGACTTTTTAAAAGAGTAGATAATGGAAGAACAAGGGGAAATGAATTGAAGCTAAAGGAAGGTTTAGATTAGATAATAGGGGAAAGTTTTTTACAGGGGGAGGGATGAGGGGCTGGAACAGGCTGCCCAGAGAGGTGGTGGATGCCCCGTCCCTGGAAGTGTTCAAGGCCAGGTTGGATGGGGCCGTGGGTGACCTTGTGTAGACTCAGGCCTGAGGTTGGTGGCCCTGCCTGTGGCAGGGGGGTTGGAGCTCTGTGATCTCTGGTGTCCCTTCTAACCCAGACCATTCTATGATTCTGTGTAGGGATTTCTGGTTATATTGCTCCTCAATTAATTCAAGAATAAAACCAAGATGGAAGCAAGTCTAATTACTTTGTGACATTTAGTGTTGCACTTGAAAACACAGAAGAAGAGAATCTTGTGTGCATCAAGTGTAAGAAAGCACTACATCTCGCTGTCTTGCTCTGAACTTTGCCCAGTTGTTGCCATCACAATTTGCTAGACACCAAACATGGGTTTGACTATGAGAGAGTGAGAAAATTCCAGGAGATTTTTTTACAGAAGATGTACTTGCTTTTAGGTGGAGGAGTTCAGAAGTGAGACTGCTCACTCAGCAGCAGAGCAGTCCACCGTCGCTGCCATTTTTCTCCTTTGCCCTGTATTCCAGGTGCCTCCAGTGACTGAAAGGCAAAAAGCTTGAGGATATTGTCCTGTGAACATTTTCCCACAGGGTTAAAACACACTAACTGTGGAGTGATTTTCTATGGGTTAATTCTGCACCGAATTATATCTGTGCAACATGATCTATCTCCAGTACTGCAAAGTGACATTATCACTAGATCATTTCCATGTGATGGCACTTTGAGAGATTTCACTGGCTATCGCTTTACCACCCGTGCAAACATCTGTTAACACCTTTGATACAAAAGAGCTGTTGTTCAAATAGAAACTACTTCACAGGGGCTGCACAAGGAATATTTTATTTAAATCTACACTGCAGACCACATCCTTCGATCAAATTAAAATAATACTTTGAAAGGTTGGGACAAAGGCCTCTTAGGACACTACCCGATAGTGATGAGCACTTGAGCATTAAACACATTGTCTCTGAGGTTAGCCAGTTATCTAAAAACCTGTGGCTGTCCAGTTAAGTACATTTTCATAAGTAATAATTGCACTTATGATCCAGAAATCTGTAAGAACTCCTGCTATGCACTCCTGAAGCACCAAATGCAAGACCACACATAACTAAGTAAATATCCTACCATGAGACACAGAGGAGTGTGATTCTAGAATGTCTCCACTTTTTTAATACCAGTCTTCGTAGCAATCACAGTGCACTCAGAGCAGAAACCTGACTACTAATCAGGAACTATCAGAAAACTCATGACAAAGCAATAACTTAGCAGTCAGCCTTGTACAATTTTTGCATGCTCGTGTTTCTGCCTTTTTTCTCCCTGAAAACTAGATTGAGGAAAAAGAGAGTGGATTCAAGGCTTTACTCTTGAAATCATAAAGAGCTAAAACACCACCAGAAATATATAGAAAGGTTATATGACTTTTTTTATTTTGTATGGATCCTGTAATGGAGAAGGGGCAGTCACTAGACAAAAGCCTCTCTGACGCCGGAGGGAACCGGCAGCTGAGTACATTTCTGTGCGTGCCCAGACATGCAGCAGCACTGGGAGACAGCCAGTGAGCCTGGCCAAAATAGCCTTGAAAACCTTTGCAGGAGAAAAGTTGCCCAAAATACTCTTACATACCTGGGAGGAAGAGGAAAGAAATTGTAAAAAAGTGCTTGTATCACGAGCTCGGTTACATGAGCTGCTGTCTTGCTGATGCACACTTATTTTTGTGTTGTCATCCTTTTTCTTTTTTTTTTTAAGGGTACTAAGTTGTTGCAAAAGTTGGAACAGGGTGGCAGAAGTGTCCCTTTTCTCTTAAATTCATCCATCTAAACTGTAACTTCAAGCCAGGACATTGATACCTCTCTCCCTCAGAACCTCATGCTTTGATGTCAAGCCACCATCAAGATGCTTTCCCATGCTTTTGCCAGCGGTTGCAGAACTAGCTACAAAACGAAGCCTTCTTTCTGGGCTTCCCAAAAATCTGCTTCCCACAGCTACTGTAGGCATTCTGACACTCGCAGCAATAACCAGTGTTCCATTCAGCACTCCGATGACTTCCCCAGGGAGGACAGAGAGAGGAAAGGATTAGCAGGTAAATTATCAACAGTTGCAAATTAAGCCAGAAGTTAGAAGTAAAATCTTAGTGGAGAAACCCAGCTGATGGCTGTTAATAAAAATATATCCTCAGACTAAGAAGGTGGCTCTGGTGTGGTCCAGGAACCTCTGGACATACACTGACACATCTACAAGGGAGGCCCTTGGCTGCAGCAGGGAATGAGAGAATCTGCGTGGTGTATCTGTATTTTCACTGCACAGACAGTAAGTCAAGATCTCTGTTTGCTTATAGGTCATCTCTGAAAGAAAAAGTAAATCTCTCTCTGCTCTTGCTGTGATACAAGAAATGGAATCTGAGCTTTCCATATTGAACATGGAATATCTTACACGGATGACTCAGTCACCTATATCAGGGTGTCCTACTTTGGTATGTATGGTCTTTTCTCACTAAATGTTTTCCCTAATGTGGGCTAAGGCACCAGCTCAATTCTCTCTGCCAAAGGGTAAAGTGAGGATTTACTACAGAGTAAGTCTTTCAGAGAGAAATTAAAAAAAAAAGTCCTTAAGAAATTCTCCAAACCTAAAACTGTTCATGTCCTACAATATGGAGCAGCAAATGCACATCTGGCATTTCTGCAGGAGAAACACCGGAGCTGAAGACACTTAAGCTTTTACTGGCCTGAAACCTCAGAACACACCTGTGGCTGACATCCAGCAAGGTGACCTCTTACTGCTTACAGTAGGAGAGCAGGACCAGGCACTATGCCAAAGCAAAGAAAGCACTCCCTACCTTGGAAGCATGGTCCCACTCTGAAGCACAGCTCTATTTAAAAAAAAATAAAATCAGGACTTCTCTTCTTTAAATCAAATGGTCTCTGTTTTCCTAGCTGCAGACTCAGCCTGGAACCAGAGAACCAACCTGGCACTTCATCATCAGTCATAAAAGTCCTGCAGCCAAAACCAAAGATTTACTTAATCTGCACAACCCCAGGATTGTAAATTGGCCCTCAGGTACAGTGTTCCCAAGTCATTGTTAATGTAAGGTTAGTACAAGGTGCTAAGTGTTTCTAACATCCTGTTTTCTGACAGGAGTTATTTCTGATGCCTTACAAGGTCACGTTGCTCTTAGCTGTGCCCCTGCAACAGAACAAAAAACTTCAGCAAGAAATTCTCATAAGGAAGTAGCAGGACTTAATTTTGCCATTAGCATGAGGAAATGTGCTATAGCATATACAGGAAGAGTAAAACTGTTTAAGAAAGAAGATGCTATTTTTACCACTTTCTGTTGCGAAGACCATATTGGAAAGATATCGTAGCACAGAAATAGTTTTGAACATACAGACATGACATTACTTCAAAGTAGACTTTTTTAGTATGCCACTTCAGCACAGCTGATAAAAATTTTAAAAAATTATCAAAATTCTACTTCTGCTCCATCTGCCAGTTTCCCTTCCACAGGAAGAAATCTTTCTTGATCTGGGCAGTTGGCCAGCTTGGAGTCAGATAGGTTACTCCAGTTAAGAATAAAGCATCTTTGATGCAGTTTGGTTTATTTTATGAAAACATACAGCCCTGCTTCTTTGAGCAGAGTATAAATCACACAGCTGGAGACACTTCCTTCAAACACAGCTTATTCAGTCACTGTCTGACCTAAGAGCCCTTTTGCAATGCTTCTCCTACCAGCTCTCCACAGAGCAATACATTTCAAGCCCCTCACCACCAAGTATGTCCTGAAATCTAATTGATACACCAGAGCTATGGGCGAGCTGTTGCAGGGTGATTGCCAGCCCCAATGTGGGACAGACTGCTTACCCCTCTGTAGCTCAGCTGTGAGGATTTGGTGATAGCCAAGCTCTGATTACTCACTATGAATGAGACACATACCTCTCCAGAGCAGACACATACCTCTCCAGAGCAGACCCAGGGGGACGTTCAGGAGACCTGGAAAATAGTCAGTGGGTGATTTTAAGTGAGCAAGGTTCTCCTGCAAGTGTAGCTCTCTGGATGGCAAACGAATTGAACACAGGCTAATAGAGAGGCATGAAATACCTTTTCTACAACTTTGTAATGCTGCCATACCTAAAGAGACCAATAATCCTACCATAAAAGCTTTCCAAAAACCTCACACAGTGAAACAGGTGCTGTTAAAGGGTACAACCATCTCAGTGTTTGTGGTGGGTTGACCATGGCTGGCTGGGAGGTGTCCACCAAAGCTGCTCTATCACTGTCCTCCTTCAATAGTGAGGGGGCTGGGGATGGATGTAATGAGATAAGGACAGGGAGAGATCACTCGCCAATTACAATCAGACAAAACAGACTCAGCTTAAGGAAATGAATTAATTTATTGCCAATTAACACCAGAGTGGGACAATGAGAAATAAAAGAAAATCTTAACACACACACACACACCCCGTCCTGCCCCTCCCCCCCCCCCCCCTCCCCTCCCCTCCCCTCCCCTCCCCTCCTCTCCTCTCCCTTCCCTTCCTCCATGGGCTTAATTTCACTCCCAATTTCTCTTCCTTCTCCCCTGCAGAACAGGGGAATGAGGATTGTGGTCAGTTCATCACACGTTGTCTCTGCCACTCCTTCCTCCTCAGGGGGAGGACTCCTCACACTCTGACCCTGTTCCAGCATGGAGAACCTCCCACTAGAGATGGTCCTTCATGAACCTCTCCAACCTGAGTCCTTTCTGTGGTCTGCAGTTCTTCATGAACTGCCTTAGCGTGGAGCCTTCCATGGGATGTTTCAGGACCAGACTACTCCAGCACAGGCTCCTCTCTCCACAGGGTCACAGGTCCTGCCAGGAGCTCTGTCCTGTGCAGGCCTCCCATGGGGTTACAGCCTCTTTCGGGTAGCTCTGCCTGCTCCCTCCCTGTGGGGTACTCCATGGGCTGCAGGTGGGTATCTGCTCCACCATGGACCTCCATCTACTGCAGGGGGACAGCCTGCCAGACTCAGTACAGTGCTTTTTCCTGCATGTGTCCATGGAAAGAAGAGCTAATACTTGTTTCCTCACTTAAAATAGTTCGGATGAATTTAAAACTTCCTTTTCAGTCCTGTGACAAAATTTACCTTTTCAGCTCTAGTTTAGTACACTCAGATATTATATAATTTTTCAAAAGAAATTTCTTAGTGAGGGAACAGCTGCACACGATCTTCTTCGCTGGCAAAGGCGAAATGTCAGTCAGCCTCCCCCCCCATGCACCTTAGGGCTGACGAGGCCTTGGCCTGGTGAGGGTGGAGCTGGTTGGCAGCAGGTTGTGTAGTAAGGACAGAGGGAAAACATTCAGGGGGGAGGATGTCCACCAGCCTAGGTAGAATATTAAAATCAGCAGCCAGCACCAGCACGGCTGTTACTACTTTAATAAGATTCAAAGATCACGAAGTGAAGTGTTTATGTTCGGTCATTTCCTGCAGCCTGAGTCTGGGTCTCTGGTAATTGTATTCCAGGGGTTTCCCGCACCCATTATTACCTGCGGAACTCCAGAGGCTCTCCACATTCATGCAGCCTCTAGTTAAAACCAAGGCTTTTAAGTAATGGTTTTACTATTATTTCATTTCAGTAGTTAGCCTTTTTTATTGTCATCTCTGCCAGTTAGATATTCAGCTGCAGTTTGAATCACAGAAGGGCTGTGGCCTCAGGAATGACACCAGATGGATCAATATCCCCAGAAAACCAGGGTGTCTCAATCAGAATGGAAAGAACTCCATCCTGCATTGGAGATAGACGATGGGCTGCATGAGTACAAAGTACATCATCCACATGAAATCTAAAAAAACCTGAGAATAAGTGAAACATGCTAAAAAGAATGGGGAGGGGGCGGGGGGGAGGAGGCACTGGGCCAGGCAGTGGGGAGGAATAGGGTAACTAATCAGCTTAGCTGTACATGGCTGAAGCTTGGAAGACAAAAGCAGGAATGCATCAGGATGGTTGTTTTTACATTACAAGTCAGAACATGATTTTTGCTTTTAAACAGCCACACTCAATCACTGCTCAATCACAGCCTCAGCAGCAGGATGGCATTTTAAAACCGTCACTCCAAACCAATGCACAGCCTGAAGAAAAACAGGCCCAAAGAGCACCAAAGAGTGTTTGATGGTCATGGGCTGAATTAACTGGGTCTGTTTTGGATTTGCCTGGCATGGTTTTGGTAGCAGAGGGGTTACAGAGGTGGCTTCTTCCAGAAGATGCAAGAAGCTTCATCCATGTCCATCAGAGAAAAACGGCAGTCAGCTCCAAGATGGACCCACTACTGGTCAAAACTGAACCCACGAGCGATGGGTGGTAGTGTCTCAGGGATAGCAGAGTTAAGAGGGTGGGGGGAAACCAACCTAGAAGCATTTTTTTGCAGCCAGAGATAGGATAGAGATGTGAGAGGAACAACTCTGCAGACACAAAGGTCAGTGAAGAAGTCGTGGGGAGAAGGTGCTTCATGAGCTGTAGCAAGAGATTCATCCTGGAGAAGACCATGGTGAGGCAGACTGTCCCCCTGCTGCACACAATCCCATGAAGAGGCTTTAATATTTACTCTTATTTCACATTATCCTACTGTGATTTGACTGGTTATAATTGAAATTAAATTTAATTGATTTCCCCAAGTTGAGTCAGTTTTGGCTTTGATGGTAATTGCTGCATCTCCCCGCCCTGATCTCCCCCCAGGAGCCTTTATTTCTGTTTTCTCTCCCCTGCCCAGCTGAAGATAGACAGTGACAGAGTGGCTTTTTTGGGGGCACCTCACCTCCAGCCAGGGGCAGCCCACTGCCTGTTTACCTTACCTTCTTACTGCAGCAAACAGGCCAGACTCAGTGCAACTACTTTTTAAGCCCTGCTGTAAGGCTCCAAGGGCAACCTCAAACCAAAGCTCTTTAGGTTGTGGTTTTTAAGGTTTTGTCTTTTTTCTTTTTTTTTTTTTCCCTTGGAAGTGTTAAATCTCTAGAGTTAGCTCTGTGTGCTATTTACAACGTTTCAGCACATTAGATGTGGTTCCCAGAATTGATCTCTTTTCAGCAACCTGCCAGTTGGAGAGCTGGCTCCAATGCACTTGTGGTTCCCCCTTTCACCTCCCCTGCTCTAACTAGGGGCTGCCTGTTGGAAAGGGCATTTTGAGCAATCTGCTCCTCGTTTCCTCATGCACCCCCATGGAGCGATTTGGCTCAACAAGCAGACCCAACAGGAAATCTAACCTACAAGAGCAAAATCCCTATTTCCATTAGATCAGCTGGTGGCTACATGAGGCTGACAGCTTAAGGTGGTGGGCAGGGCACAGCAGGACGTTTGGCTGGGGATAACCCAAATCCCAACCCAAACCCTGCTGGGAGAACAGACCATCCTTCTTCGGTCAATCATGACTCTTCACTGCAAGCATCAGCACAGCATACAATACTGAAAGCTATAGGAGATACACAGCAGTAGAAAACAGCTGCTTTTATCACCCTGCTTTTTTTTTGACACAAATTTTGCTTGTGAAGAATGCTGCACTGAAGGATTTTACCTATTCTAGGGTTTGGGGTTTTTTTGTAATTATTACTATTACAGGACAACTTCTGGACCTGCCATGCTCTATATAGTCTCTTCAAAGTATGTCCCTGACAAAGTGATTTGTAGTATGTCTTGCCTGGCTTTCAGTATTGCCACTGCCTCAGGAGAATGCAACAGGAAACACCAAGCATAGATGGCAGCTATAAAACGGATCTTTTCCAAACTTTTCTAACCAATCAGAAAAGCATGTCAAGTATAGTGAACCCACAGCACGAGTCCAGGGTGGGAAACTAGAGAATGCAGGAAGTGGTTTGTAGGAAACAAACTGGGTTCATCTGTGTAGGGGACTAAAAGAGCCCAGTAAAGAGCATCCTGTTTTGATTTGTGAATTGGGGTCATAGTGAAAAGTTGAAATATCTTCTTGCATCACCACCGAAAGATGAAGCAACGAGCCCTCTGCATAAAATTTGCTTATCTGTCATCTCACAGATGCATAAACATACTGCAAATCAGTGCCTGTCAAAGGACAAAAGGAAGTGAATCCCACTGACTGCAAAGTGAGCTAGCTAGTGAGCCCACAAAGCTCTGACATTTAAAATCTTTCCAGCATTTTCAAAATGCTTGAAGATTTACACTCCTAATTAGCAAAACTGTATATTAATTCTAGCCATGTTAGCTATTCTTAATTGGAAATTTTCTTCAGATGGGAATAAAAAGAACAGTAAGGCTTGTAAGTGACCTTTCAGAAGTCACAGAAGTGTCAGTTGATTTCCAGGAAACACAACAGTTCCCTAGAATGAGTTTTGGCTCCTACAGAGTAATAAAAAGTTGATTTCAGAACACAAAACCAGACATTACCCAAGATAAGGAAAGAAAAAAATTGCATTAAGAGAAAATGGAGAGGCCTGATGTGACTAAATGAGCAGACTTTCCTGTTCAGAAGATGTACTGCTCTCAGCCTTAAAATCACCAATCTGAATCGTGCCTGAGCTGCAAGCAGTGGCTGTAGTGTCAAACTAAACCTATTAACTGCTGGCACAGCATGTCCCAGAGAGGAGATGGGTGGAGGCAAGACCAAAGGTACTATGGTATGAACAAGGGTAGGAAATGCCAGGAAAGGGTGTTGGGGGAACTGTGGTACAGCTAGATGACACCACGGGAAATCAGTCTCCATAATCCTGCTGTTCACAAAATAAATTACCAAATGCACCTCCTAGGTAACCGCCATCTGCCTGCTTTGAGGGAAGTAAGTACCTGTTTCATTTTACTGGATTGCTGAAGTAAAACACAGAAACAAATGCTTACTGGGAGTAACAGGTTGCAGTTGAGCAAGTGTCTGTGGTTCCATGAAGACAAAGCCTTGCCCATACAAACACTTTCCAAGGTGTTAGCAGTCCTCCAGTAACCAGCCTGCATAACAACTAAAGCTCTTTAAAGTCTAACCAACCTCCCAAGAAAGCCTCTCTGGGATCCAGAGCTGTTCAAGGTTGGTGTGATGTTCTAACAGAAGCAACAACCCATTCCTACTCTGTGTTGAGCATGGAGGTACCCTCCCCATAAAACTGCTTCTCTCTGAGCACCCTCTCCTTATACTGGAGATGCAGAACTTCAAATGGGGTCTCATGAGAACAGAGTAGCAGGGCAGAACACCCCACTCCTTGACCTGCTGGTCACCCTTCTTTTGATGCAGCCCAAGATGTGTTCAGCTTTCTGGACTGCAAGCACACATTGCCATCTCATGTTGAGCTTCTCATCCACTAACAACCCCCAGTCTCTCTCCTCAGGGCTGCACTCAATATGAAACTTCTCCAGCTAAAGATTAGAATCAAAGTAAGCTCTGGTGTAACAAATTTAATCTATCATCAGACCCCTACAGCAGAAAGCATTCTACTACCTCCTGGAGAAGTTGTACTTCCATACTTTCAGCATGAATAGACAATATTTTAACTGGAATAAGAGATCAAGAAGCAGAGTTTGGTATAATTATCTTTATAGAGTACATGTTTGCATTCCAATATGGTGTACATCAATAGCTGAACATTTTCACTAGTGAACACAGTCTTAAAATCAAAGCCAAGCAGTCAAAGTACATGCACCGATCTTTAGATGTGGGTGAGGCAGACACACACCTTGTACTACAACATAACCCAGCACTTCACATCTGCTGCATGAGCCATTAACCATATGAGACTTCAAACACAAGTGTCACAGCCTTTTACCATTCTCAGTGGCATGATTTTTTGATGTGTGACTTACACTAGTGCTGTTTTTGTACAGAAGTTTGTAATTTTCTGGAGAAGAGCCTGAAGTTTTTAATTTGTACTCTACACATGACTGTGACCATCTCCCAATCCACACTCAACAGAGGTGGCTTGAGAAATACCCCACTGTAGCGATTTCAAAAAGTTGCATAGTTCAACATTGTAAGAACAAAGTTCCCCCATGAAATGGGGGGAGACAGGAACATCATTAAGACTGAAATAAACAGTGTTTAATAAATCCCCAAATACTGACAATTCAGCAGACACATTCTAGACCCCCTCAGTAACTTTCCAACATCATCCTACACACTGCACTGGACTTCCCTCCTCCTTGAGCTGACAGCACCTCTCCAGTAAGTATAACAAGATCAAACCCACACAGCTTCCTCCCTGTAACAGTCTGAAAAAACCCAGCATTAAACTCAAAAAGCTTTGTCACTGCAGATTGTCAAGTGTGCTATGACTTAAAGCATCATTTACAAAATATGACCTTAAACATACATTCTCATTTTGGGACAAATGCATCAAAGTCTATTTTATTGACACACTGCAAACAGCCCACTAGAGAGAAATGACAGTATAAAAAAATACAAGTTGTAAAGCTTCTAGCTTGCATTCAGTGTAAAAACTTGGAGGTATAAACAGAAGCCTGGAGTAAAAATATTAAGTATATTTCCAATCCTGCAGTGCAGAAAACCAGTAACAATGGTATTTATTCTACATTAGAAGTGTTTCCACATTCAATTCCACATATACGTTCCTCATATATAAATTTCTGGTAACTTATGTACAAATAAGATGTCCAACATCTGCTCTTTAATATAAATATGTAATCTTCATGGCTGAAATATTCTGATCAACAGCTTGATCAAAAGTATAGAAAAATCCATTTAATATTTTTTCTAATGGCAGTGTTTATAAAACTCTTGAACCCAAATGACCTTAGAATGATGATAGATATTTCTTCACCATAAAAATGCATTGCTCTTCCAACATGCAAAGTATTATTGCATAAATGAGTCATTTGAACTGTGATAATAAAGTCTGAAGGACATGTGCTGCACAGTCCATTCTAGCAAGTGCTATCTGTAAAATTCTATGTATCACAGAAGAAAGCATACGTACTACTGTATTTTTAAATAAACACTACAAACTCAAGTATCGTCCTCACACTACTAAGACTTAAGGCAATTGAGAGTTGGGAAGCTTCAGTTTGGCATAGCTGCATTAAGCTCTCCCCCTTTCCCCATTGATTTTTCTTTAAATGTACTAACACTTAGAGGGTTGCAGATAAATTTTTGCTCTACATACTAACACAACTCAGTGTGAAGTGATTGATCAGTAACCCAGCTTAATATCCCCAATTACACTGAGCTGATCTAACTTAAGAAACAGAGTCTCCACCAGCTACTTACTCCAGCATGGATTTCTAAATTGGTATGAGAAGAGAGAAAATATTCAACATCTACCCTCTCAGTATAACTGATTTGATGACTTGCATACATTCTTGGGTTATTCTAGATTTTAAGGGTTTAAAATAGATTTGATAGTCAAATAATATTCAGATCTATAAAGAATGCTTATTTGCAGTAAAAATACTTTATATATAAACATACGCACAGTAGATCAAAGTCAACAGGCATTTCTCTATGGCTTTTTTCACTGAGGTACTGTTGTAACATCCAGCAACAGGATGCAAGAGCCCATATGGTCTTGACACCGTATCAATCAGCTGTACCACCAGCCCACAACAAGTGGCAACAGACAGTAAATTGAGCCTCACTGCAAGATGACTTAAAAAGAGTGTTTTCCCTTCTATCTGGAGGGTCTCAGTGCAAGCTACAGAAAGCCTCAAAGGCAACTGGCATAAATGGGGAAAGTCAAAATGAAAGTCTCACTCTATTAAAGGGAGGAAAAAAAAACCCCTACTCTTGGCAAATCAGAACCTCATTCAGGCCATTTCTTACAATAAACAGTGATCATTTGGGACTTAATACCCCATGGCAGGAAGGATGTACAGCACAGCAGCCCCACAGCAAGACTTGAAATGTGTAATTAAGCTCCTTAAGTCAAGTGCATGCACAGGCTGCTATGGTAACACCATGCAAGGTGAAGCACTACAAGACAAAGATGAACACTGTAAGAAGAGACAAGGGTAATAAAAACATGACTTCAGTTGATGCCACAGTAGGCACAAAACCCCTGGCAACCACAGACCTCAGCTGTAAAAAACCTTATCTGGGAAGGCACATTTAGTTGCACCTTCCCTTGTTTACATTACATGTGGGGGAAATGCAGGTCTATTAAACTCCTGGTCACTGTCTAATCCTAGTACTCTGAACATAAAACCTCTTCCCCTTATGCTAAGATAGCGATTGTTGCTGTATGTATTCAGTATTCCAACTTTACATTAAAAATAGGGTGTTTTTTGTTGGGTTTATTGACTTTAAAGAAAGTGGCCATATGGCTACGCCAGCTTAGACTTCTGTTTTTATTACACCTATATCAAAAATATGTTTCTGCAATAAATACTGTTAGAGTGAAGCTGAGTTTAAAATAAGCTCAGTTAATCATGGTAACTAGCTCCCTCCAATCAAGGTTGGTTATTTTTAACCCCACAAACCCACTAAACAGGCTGCAGGTGCTTGAGTTTTATACGAGGATAAGAGAACAACGTTTAAGACCCAGAGCTTAGCTGCATACAAGTCATACATTAGTTTATACCCACTTTATGACATCTTCACTTAGATCAACAAATTCATCATCCCTCCTGACCAAGTCATCTTCATCTTCCAGGCCTTTCCAGGTGCTAGTGGGCAAGGCTGGTTTGACAGATTGTCTCTGAAGTAAAGCAAAGGGAAACAAGGACGACAAACGGGCAGAATTCCTCAGCATTGGAACAGCATGTACACCTCCAGAAACAGCTTGACAATGTTCTTCGTCCATTTTCACCTGCAGGCTTTGCACTTCCTCCATCAAGTCCAAAATCTTGGCAGCTGTAGCTATTGTCCCACCACCATGAAGCTGGGCTTCAGGAATCCATCGTAAATACCGCTGCGCCCAGACTTTGATCTCAGGGCCATCGATGCGAGGCAAGAGAAGGCCATGATAGTCAACAGGTTTGCTATGCCAGCTATCGTAAAATTCCCTGAAGGTATTAGGAAGTTCCTCTGAAGAATTTATGAGCTTTCCAATTCTTTTACCCAGAAGGTTTTTAATTAAATGATCTGTTTCCTCCCTGAAAAAACCTCTCTTCGTGGAAGATTTTGTTTGTGTCAGCGGCAAAGAAAGTTGCCTTTGATGCTATAAGAGGGAAGAAGAGAAATATTATGAGGTAAATATTGATGAGACTTTAGAAAATAAACAGAAAACATAACCTACACTCAGAAAATACTTACAAAGTCACAGAAACACCCTCACAGCTTTGCTATATAGTCTAAGACTGTTACTATTCACTGGCTAATATACCAAATAGTTTTTCCAGATACCTTCCTTAAACTGTTACTCTGTGTTACAATGAGGTAACACTGAATAAGAGTGTTTGATTCTTTGCAGACATTCAAGGTGTTGAGTGTGATCTCCCCACACAAATCAGAGCACTTGGTTTACAAGGTTTTATCCAGTGGTTTCTTATTGCATCCCACTGCATAAGAGTTCTGATTAAGGCTGTAGATAATACTGACAGTAGCTCACTCAAGAATGCTTTGTACAGAACAGAATTTAACCAATTGAAAGGAGATACTCCAAACAAACCTTTTTTACTTTTACTTCCCAGTAATTAGCTGGTCCACCAACAATCCTCCATAACCTAGACAGTATGTGGTGGTGGTGGTCCCCCTCCCCATCCAAGTGCATGCAAACACTCCAGTTATATTCAAACAAAATTAGTAAGGGAATTATAAACCTGCTGTTTCTTTCAGGTATGTGCTCTGTGGAACAACAAAATAAACCTTCTTCCCATGTCTCAGTGCATCTCACCTGGGTGTTAAGTCACACGAGTTACCACTACACTTGCAAAAAAAACATGCATAAAACCCCCTAAGTTAACTGTAAAATGTTTACAAATAAATGAGGTGGGAGCAAGTTATATCTAGGTGAGTCATACATGTATTATTTCAATCATGTCAGTTAAAACACTCTGCACCAATACTCCCACTGTGACCACATCTGGAGTACGAGTTGTGCAAAGTATTTTTATCATTAAAAAAAGACCAGTTAAGCAGCACATATCTTACTTTGAATCGTGGAGATTTCCGTTGACTTTTATCTGGTTTGGGCTTCTCTGCATAAAGAGGGTTGTTCAGGAAAGCCTGGGCCTTGGGGTCAAACTGCACAGACCAGTCCCACACAGTAAGAAATTTGAAAGGACCGCTTTGTGTTGTGAAGTTTTCACCGCTCTGCCAAAACAAACAAGTCACAATTAATACTACCAGAAAGGAATTTTGAACAAGTCAGGGTGAAATTAAGAAACTGGCTTTTCACAGAAAAGGCCAGAGTTGCAATACCACTCATGATTTCTATGTATTCAGCAGCTGGACATTATTAGGTACAACTCAGAATAGACACAAAGTCTACCTATGTATTATTTTCTGACAGTATTTAATTTCAACAGTGCAATCAGACAGCACTAATGATGCCTTCCACAGCTGGAAATTAAATACTCTTAGAGATTAAATACTCTAAGAAAAAGATGTATTGAAAATACTAGGAGTATAGAGTGGGGTAGGAGACAGATACTTGAATTCTTCAAACACAGGGGGTGTGTTAAGATTCTGAAATAAATTTCTCCAAAGTTAGAGTTATGCAGTTCAAAAGCACTGCAGTTATGCAGTGTTGCCAGTTTAAATCTTGTGATCAATGCTTTATGTGCAAGCCAGTGATATGCACTGCTTTTACTGTAGCCTCCACAGAGTTTTGTTGAGGATACTCCCATCACTTCCAGCTTCTTAGGATAAAGACAAACATGTAAGTTACCAAATGTAAATCAACATTCAGGAAATGTTTCTTTTGGAATATAAAAGAATATACTACACAGGAATTATGCAGATAATTTATTCTGCAGGACAGCAAGATATTCTTCCTGGGTCAAGGAGCTGCTCTTTTACTGAAGAGCAATAAACACGAATCCACAGCCACACCTAAGTAGCAGAATATTTCTCAGTTATTTTCCTTTTGTCATCATGAACTCCTAAGTTGTGAATTTGACTTCTTGCACCCAAAGTTACACTCATTCATGCTTCAAGGCACCACCCTTCAAAAAAAGGGGTAAGGAAAAACATGGTGCTGGGGAATAATTTAGAGCTTTCATTGCTTGTTGGTCATAGCTGTTCAACAGACTGCATCCAGAAAATAACAAACCCTTACCGAATTAGTGTCTTTCTGATGTTGGGAGTTGAAGAAGAAAGTGCTAAAAATAGGCACATAGAGGCTGTCTGACAAGACAGTTAAGTAAGTTTCTGTGAACTCAAATGCTGGAGGATACTGCTGTACCAGCTGCCAAACACAATTCAGCAGGAGCAGAAAAACAGGAGCCTAAGTAAAGAAAATATCACATCAGTTTCAGAAAATAAGTATGTTCCACCAAGCAGACCGTTTGTTTTTATAGTATTTAGTGTCTCCAAACACTAATTTTAAGGAAAGCAATCTGGTTAACTACAGAACTGCAGCATATAACTTCGGCTCTGAATAAGTATCCTCTGAACTTCCCTTGGCCAGCTGTTGGCAGAAGGGATTAACACTTTTTAACCTGAATTTATTCAAGTTAACTTGCTGTGAAAGCTGCTGCTCTGCAGCCTTTTAAAAGTGGCAAAGCAGAACCAGTTTATAGCAATTCTTGATCAGAACTAGTAAGTTTACAGTTATGATTTCCGCTCTGTACAGCAATCAGATCTAGTCCCAGAATAGAAGCAAAAAGGAAGAGGTGAGACTGCAGCCTTTATCGAGACCATACAGACTCTAGATGTGATATGCATAAGCAATTCACTCGAGTTATTTTTATGGACACTACTATATTTAACCCAGCCTAAAAGGATGAGAGGTACAGGTCTTTCAAAAGACTCCAGAACTGAAATTCTACACTTCTTCTCTTCAGTTAAAAAGACATTGCTGAACTCTAACCACCACAAGTAGTGACACTGTACAAACTGTGAACCCATAAAACAAAACATCATTAAAGAGCCTAAAAGTAGCTGGAACTTCTGGAGTGACATCTGAATTCCTCCTTACGTGAAGTAAACTTTTAATTAGTAAGAAAAGTAATAAAAACTCGTACCTCCTCTTTGCCACTTCTATGTAAGTGGTTACAACGATCCAAAAAGCCATGTCCTCCAATTACCCATTCCTTCTGAATAAGGCTCTGAAACCCTGACTTTGTTCTGCTGTATGAATCCATCATGACTTGAACCAGACTAGAGATTACACAGCAGAGATCAGTAGCACTCTCCTCTACAGAAGAGAAGAGAAACCACATTGTCTAAGCCATTCCTAAAACTCTGGGCAAGAAAGCAAAGCATTGCTAGCTTTACATAAACAACTTTATTTCAAAATCAGAGAAGAACAGCTTCTTGCAAGTGTTACAGCACAACAGTTAATCCCCCTCTCGAATACTTCCCTTTGTAAAACAGTAAGACTTCCTGTACACTTATGCTAGTACAATAACAACAAACCCTGAAAAACATGCTTTTATGTGTCCTTCAGTCTCCCTCACTGCACACACCACCCTTCCCTTCCCTGTGCTACCTGGTCACTTAACTGCCCTTACCTGTCCTATCCTGCATGGGCCTTTTTCACAAGGTGTGAAATTACCTCCTCAGGCAACAAGCATTCTTTACCCTTCAGCTGCCTCCTAGAAATGCTTCTTCCCCATGCTAGGTTTCTCAAAAGGTAATGTGTGGAAAAACCCCAATGAAATTACTAACCCAAAATTAGCTAAATGGATAACACTGAGTTTGGTTTTCCATGTGGTTATTCAATCTAGGAAAACAAACAGCTCAAGATGTGTACAATAAGTGTATTTTTCCATGTATTTTTTTTATTTTTAAGCCGCCACAGAGTATCCAGAACATAAAAACAACCTTTTAGAAAGTTTCCATGCCCTGTGTTCTTTGTCTAGGTGTGTCCCTCCACTCCCTTAAAGTACAGCAAAAGGTTCTCCAGACCTTTAATAAAGTTAGGAAACAAGAATGCATAAACAAGAGGTAGCATAACTCTCCTGCCCATTTATCAGCAGCTCTCATGCACAACATATTGCTTTTAGCCTGGAACTATGCTTATTATGGTTTAACTATAGGAAGCATTTCCAGGAGTGAGATTTAGGTCTCTAGTACTTTGACTACTCTATGGATTCTACCAGCCTCTACTACAATTATAAACTTAGAGCTTAAGCTACATCTGAAGAAATTAAAAAGAAATGTTAAGAAACAAAGTTTAATCTCATAAAATTCTTACCTATAAGGAGAACATTCGTTTGCTGTCTTTCTAGACACTCAGCAACTTCTATTGCTTTCTTCAAGACTCGCCTGTAGTGGTACCAGAAAAGATAAGCCAAAATTTTCATCAACATTTTCACAATTAAGTTTCTTAGTTTTCCCCTAGAAGGGTTTAGAATGTCATACTACTGAAAGTTGACTAGTGCTTTAAAAAAAACAAAACAAAAACACATGCTCAACTTGTGAAATGAAGAGCTGTTTAGCCTCAGTAGCAATCTTTCTAGAGATTCTTTATTTGGCCATTGGTCATGCATTTCCAGTTGTCATGTTTGTACATGTCTAATGCAATATTTTATTCTGGATCAACAGCAGCCATCACACACAGACTAAAGTATTACAGAGCCAGATCTTTATCCTGGAAAAAGTCAACATCACCACACTTCTTTGTTCCACTATATACTACACTTCTCCCATAATCTGGTTTTAAGAGGCAGAGGGAAAGATCAACAATCAGATTGTGTAAACATGCAGATAAAATTTATTCAGAGGTTATCATTACACAGGGAAGACAGAGGGGAATTAAAGATCACACAAAACCAGATTTAATGCCATTGGTTTCTAGACCTAAGTCTTCACCAAGTTAGTTCTTTTCAGTAAAAGTGTGCACACAAATTAGGGTCCTTGCAACTGCTTTGTAATAGAAGCTGACAGTTTGGAGTTGTCAGGTTCTTTATTCTAGCATCTAGAATAGCTGAGAAGGCATCCCTACTAACTGCAAAAGCCAAGAACAGGCTGATCCAGGAAACAACTGGATCTGAGCACGGAAGTGACAGGCCTCAAAACAATGTAACCATAGGCACTTGGGCTGACACTTAATTTAAACAACTTGCAATCTTGGTTATGTCAATGCATTTCTCAGCACACGCTCTTCACTGGAACGTCTCATTCAATACACACTTAAATTTTGCATTAAGGGATGAATAGCTATGAACATATATTGATTGTTATTAGGACTAGAAAGAACTGAAGCTGACTGCAAAAGACTGCAGAAACCCTTCATGGTAACAAGCTGATCACAGAATAAACTGGCAGACAATAGAGCTGGCACAAAGGAACACTGAAAACAAAACCCTCAACATTCCACTATAACAAGCCTTAAGTTAGCCAACACCATTCCAACACTTACTCACTGTGGACTGCTGAGAGAAGAAAAAAGAACTTGAGGAACAATCAGGAGAGGAAGGGGACAAAACTGAGAACAACTGTCATTTTATAAATCTTTGGTGGGCTAACATCTTGAACACTGCAGTTCATCCCGTCCTAAAGGATATTACAGAAGTAGAAAGTACAGAGAAGAATGGCAAGACTAGTCAGAGACATGTCATGCAAGAAACAAATAGGATTCTTCAGTTTGGAAAGAAGGTGACTAGGTGCAGGAGGGAAATTACTGTATCTATAGTTTTAATAGGCTTGCTGGAAGAGTTTTAATTGGAATGATCTGCTGCTTCTCACATCCTTTAATGTGGGAGGCTTAACACAAGCCTGCAATGTAAAAATACTGTCTCAAGTTGTAGAAATAAGATACATAATATGGATCATAACTCTGTCTTAATTTTCTTTCCTACTGGAGGTGAAAAATGTTTAAAAAACTAGCAAGACAACCCACTACAAATGCATTTAACAGCCATCTGAAACCCAGAAAGGTAGTTATAGCGAACCTGATTATCTCTAGCCAGTTTGTGCTCTCCAGCAATGAAAACCATTTCACATCAGTTGCCCAGAAATCTGTACTGCTATCTGCAAAAAAGCAAAAACAAAATTTGGGTTGTTCAAATACATGTATACAGTGCTAATTAACAGCAAAACATTGTATTACTTGTACATTATGAACTGTTATAGAACAGCCAGTACCAAGGAGTCAGTAAATCTTAAACACTGTAAAGTCAACACCCTGTAGCAAAATGAGGAAGTGAGGAAGTCCTACAAACACCAGTAAATCTTTTATAGCAGCACAAGCTTTTAGAAAAACTAGGTTCATAGCAACTGTAGTTTCATAGCAACCAAGCCAAGTAAGTAATTCTGTTAACATGGCAAAGGAAAAGTGGAGATGGTTCTTAAACTCCAGTTGTCTTGACTCTAAACCATGATGCATGTAAAAGATTAATAAGGAGGCTGGATTTTAAAAATCATTGCCATTAGACCCAGAAACATAACTGGGTTTTCGGGGGGTTACACAAATTTACAGGCTGTAAGACTATCTGAAGAAGGTTTTAAACAGTTTTCACAGCCACTGAAGAGGCATTAAAATACATCAAAAAGGGAATAGCCACGATAAATGAGGAGGCCAAGTAAAATACCACAAAGTCATTCAACTCTTAGAAATTTCACTAGGATTTTTTTTTTAAGCTTGTTAAATACAATCTAGAACTCTATTGCTTTCATTTCTGTCAAAGCCAGTATTCCAAGACTGGAAAGCCCTTGCAAGCTGATACAGTTAATTAAAATCAGAATAAAATACCTTTCCTGCATAAGAGACACCTTGAAGCCAAAGGTCTATGACAGTTCTACTACTGAGAAACACCACACTTCCCTCCTTCCCTACTCTCCCTCAGACAGCTGCATGTTTCTGTACAGCTTCTTTTCACTTCCCCAATTCTCTCCATATGCTTCCAGTGTTTACATCTAACACATGCTCAACTCTGTCTGCACCTTCCACCTATGATCATCAGGTGCACAGGCATTTATCAATTTCACTTCTGTAGCTGTTCTGCTTCCATGTGTGCCTGTGCCCCTCATTCTGTTCATTACACATCATAAAAAATGGCCATATCAACTAATTCTCCACAAAATAAGCATTAGAATGCATCTTTAAGCTGTCTATAGTCAGTTCACAGTAGACAGTTTTCTCCATTTTTAACATCTTCAAATCCACTTTAAGACTTTAAGTATGGCACCCTTTAAATCACATACATTACAGTAGTTCAGTGCTTTTACTAACCTGTTCACCTTCTTTCCATCTCAGTTTTAGAACATGCCTTTGCACCCAAATCTCATATTCCACTTAGCCTGCTATTACCATTTGAAAAACCTCCATCCATTCTGAATCAAAGCAAAATTATAGTACCAATTTCTGGTCCTTCTAAACCATCCCAAAAATCACGGTACCAAGGAAAAGGGCTTTCTGTCTTTATTCCTGTAGGAATGATGTGCTTTCACCTGCAGTGCTAGCATTTATATTCCATACTGAAACTTTCTTTAGTTCTTCTTACACAATAGACACCACAGAAGAGTCTTTGAGCAGCCACATTAAGTGTGGCTGTTTGTTTTGTTCAATCATGCTCAACCACATCTAGACTCAAACACTTGTATGCTGGCCTCTACAAACAAATACTTGGTCTGGCAGTTCTCCCTCAGCCAAAGTCATCTCCTGGTCCAAACAGGAACTTATTTTTGAAGGCACAGCAACACACTTATAGTTTGGTTTATCTCCTAATCAAGGTATTCTGATTAATATCACAACTGAGCACAAGACCTCCCTTTCACCATATCTTCTAGGACAACAAAGAAATGCTCCACTAGGATTTGAGAATTGAATTCTACATCCCATTTAAAGCATGTGGGGAAATAGCATACAGTGACACGTGAGTGCAGTCTAGCAAAACCAGGATCTGCCTCTGCAACATTTCAAATAAGAGAAACAATTAAAAAGATCCAAGCTTTCCCCAGCAAAACCCTTTTTCAAGCTGCTGCCTGCTATTGTGGTTTCTTCTTCACTTAATGAGGATTTTTATAACAACCTTGAGCTGAAGTTGAGAAAATTTGAAGTCACCCAAATCAAATTAACTAGTCATGCATAGAGTAAAAACAGGTTTTAATATATACAGGCTTTGAAAAGTAGGTGGTTGTCTATTCCTGTAAGATTCTAATACTTCTGTAACAGAAGTTAGCTCAGACAGTGTGTAGTGCTATATTCTGTAAGCTACAGTCCACTAACAAAGCTTATTTAAAAACCTGTAAGCCAGAAATGCTTACTGGAATGCAGTTTTAGCATACTTATATTGCTTCAAGACAATTATACCAGAGAATTATGCAACATTTCCTGCGATATAAGTGACTTAAATTCAAGCTTTGACCTTTTTCCTCATAGAAGGGCAAGTTACTGAAACTTCATGAAAATATGGGTGTTTTTAGCTCCTAAGATCCACTCTGGATTTGACAATGCATGCTGGACAAAATCCTTGATGTGAATACTCTGCCAAATCTCTCCCATACTTCTCTTCAGAATGTCACTGAAGTCTTTACTACATGCTTACCAGAAACCATTGACACTTTTTTGCACTCAACATCAACTCACCAGCTAAATTCCACCTATAAAACTGGCAGGACTTGGATCCTGGCTGCAGGCTACATGGCAAATCTACAGGTCCTCAGTATCAATCAGTCCAGTTATGCCCCATAGCCACAGGTGACCCAGTGTTCAGCATGCCACTAGACAGATTGTTGGAATATTTACCCTCATTATCTTAAAGACCCCCTGTCCAAAATAGCACACTGCACAGTTGTAAGGTGGCATGGAGCTCTTTCATGCCATGAGATAAGGCCAAAGTACTGCTTCATGACAGCAAAATTGTTGAGTCTCAGAGATTACTTCCTCATCTCCCATTTTCACTCCTTTCAGGCAGACTCACTGTTCACAATAGTCCTGTTAAGTTCCACTGATCCGAGAATATAGAATTATAGAATTGACTCGGGGTATAGAATCACAGTACATGTATAGTATAGCACAATTAGGGAAAACAACTCTTGCATAGCTAGACAATGATGTAGAATAGCTTGAAAGCCTCGTACCTTCCAGGATAAGATAAAGATAAAGGGCAAGGACTGGAGGATGGAATAATAGGTACCCATCCCCATCGTCTCCACCTCAACAAAAGAAAGAGGAGACTGATAAAGGACTTGATGTACGACTAGGACCAGCACATTCCGAGGAAAGCAGACAGTCAACAAGGTCATACGCTAACTCAGACCGATAAGAACGTTGCAAACATCAAGACCAGCACATTCCAGGCAAAGGGTGAAAAATATGTCATGAGGCAGACTCGGAGCCTTCCTTCCAGAGACCCTTGCCCACAATTTTTTTAAGGATCTGCGCAAGCGCGAAGGACTGATAGGCTAATTAGCATGTGACGCGAGAGTGGGCGGGGTTAGGTAATTAAGATGTATAGACGTTAATTGAATATTCATTGTTTGATTGTATAAGTATGGGATGGTTTCGCTGCTCCGGGGAGCACATCTGTGGTGGAGCGATCCCCCGTGCCCCTGCGCGCAATAAACATACCTACTTTATAACTTTCGAGTTATAGAGTCTATTTCCCTACGTCACTACAACCAGAGTGGCAGAATTTTAAGCACGCTTATGCTTCATTGTCGAGGAAGACAGCAGGCCTGCTAGCAGCCTAGCTCTCTTCTCCCAAGATTTAGGCCCTGACAATATTCTACTGTTCCCATGAGACAGGAAAAGTTACTCATGCTGAGAGGATCCTAATAATCCCATTCTCAAAACACAGAGGCCTTGCTGATAGGGGTACAGGCTGCCCTAAACCAGGAAGCAGTTATGGGATGGTATTTGGGAGTAACAGAACATGTTAGGAGCCAACCATAAAAAGATGGTCAAAACAGCAGCTGTGAGGATGCTTTTAGGTATTAAAGGTAAACTAAGGACGTTTAGCTATAAGATAGGTTTATCAGAACTCACTATAAACAGTAACCAATCAATACAGTGTGAACAGTGTGTGTAACCAATTCGTTTTTTAGCTTGCCACGTTTGCAGTAAGAAAGGTAAATAATTTGTGTGATTTCACCTCATAAAATGGCTTCCTGGCTTCACCTAAAACTCACTGAATTGCATGTTGCTCTCTGCTGGACGCCACACTTTGTTACAAACTAGTCAGTTCTCAAAACATAAAGGGCAAAAATTATTCATGCTTAGACTCAGCTCGACACAGCTCAAATGCTTAAAAGGTTAACATTTAACTTTTAGCTTCAATGGACCACAGAACATGGAAAAATCCATCCCATAAATTCCCATTTAACTAACATGTAAACTCTATGAAATTCTAGTTAAAAGTAGTTTTCAGATACTGTGACTGCTTAGCAAGTGGAAGTAAGTTTAAGTACCACAAACATCCATTAACGTGCCAGTCATAAGCACTGTCTTCAGTTACATATTTAAAAGTCTGCTTTGAACCAGTCAGAAGTGTGACACCTGTCAGGACAAGGACTGCATTCATGAGACACAGAACAGCATTGTTATGCTTGCTATCTCCGTCACCTCAGAGATGAAAGACTGAACGTTGACTCACCTATCAAAAACAGCTGTTTAAATCTTGTATATGCAGTCTGGATATCTTGCAGAGATGGAAGGCTGCTTGACAAGTCATCCGTCCTCAGGAGTTCATAGGGAGGTTTGCTAATTGTCTTATAGATTCTAAATCAAATCATCAAGAGATTAAAGCCTTCTGCTTCACAGCTCAAATAATGCACTAATTATTATGACTGAAGATAGTTAATAGGCATGGTTTGGGAAACAGCTGTAAGATGAAAAGATACACACCCTAGAAAGATAATGGCCTATGTGCAATTTTAAGTACTGGCTGGAAGCTTGCCTACAAGATGAGAGGTTTTGCTGCTCTGTTGCACTGATAAAGCGACACTTGTGCATACTTGTGCAGTTATAACTATTAAAAGCATTGCTTGACTTTTACTACTCCTTCTTCAGTACTGTCTTCACTAGACACACCAAAATTATTTTACTAGGGGGCTATTTAGAGATTAATCCAGAAACAGTAGATAAACATAAACACCCAAGTTTTCCCACAGACTCTTAGAATTTTTCTTGATTTTTACCAACCAAATTGCATTCTGATACCTAGTTGCCAGGTCAGCTAATGAAGCACAGGAATACAAGAAGGAAGAAGTAACTGGGACTCAAGCAAGATAGTATACCTACCTTGTACTTCCCTACACATCTCCTAATTTTTCCCTAGGAGGACAGGAAAAAAAAAACCAGGCCAGATAAAGCTTTGGTTTGTACTGAGAACACCCCTGTCATTCAGGCTCCACAGCTCAGATGAACATCAGCTTAGTAAATACCTCTGTTGCCATTCTGGCTTTTTATTGCCAAGAGTTGGGAAAAGCTGCTCTAGCTCCTACTTCGAAGTGAAGCCTTGCAGGCACTAGCCAAGACAGGACAGAATACTGTTTCCTCTATGTGCTAGCACAGAAGCCTGCTTTGTGAGACTACAGAGTCCACAGAGCAAATGCAGGTTACAAGACCTACTGGAAGATGCTTCAGATCAGCTGAGTGAAAGGAATCATTTGTCAGTTATGATATTTCTTCCAAATTTACGTAAATAATTTGTGCTTGATCTGGCTCTAAAAAAAGCTTTTTTCATAAATAAATCAGCTGTAAATTGTAAACATCAGCTGTGTGCTTGAGTTAAACACACCATTATGGACAACTTGTAGATAGATTTTTAAGTATTAGTGGTTAACCACCAGTACTCCCCAATACAGCCCCAAGTCCTGACAGCCACAGGCAAGAGATCAAAATACCATTATTACAGGTTACTGCCAGTTATACTCACTTTCACAAAATGAATCAGCATTACAAAAAAAAAAATCTTTAAGTCATGCAAGCTTTCTCATTTCAGGGGTGAAACAGAATTTCAGGACAGGTCAAAACCCTTTCCCATGCAAGCATAATTCATTTAAAAAAAAAAGCTTTAAGAGCCTTATCAAGCTATTTTCATTAGTTCCATGTGAATAACAGGTTCACTGTCTCTGAGGAGAAAGGAGCTAGCAGTGAAGCAGTACAAATAGTACATACTAGCCTGAGCTTGCTGCTAAGAGGCAAGTTCTCTCCAGGACACCTAAAATTAAAAAAGGCCAGGGGAAAAAAAAAAAAAGAGCAACAAGCCCTGGCTGTAACTCTGATCCAGGCAGCTGTTACTCTCTTGCCCTTATGTTAACTTTGACATTCTTCAAACTGCTGAGCTAATTCAGCTCACTAACTCACCTGAAGCAGAGTGCAGTCATCTGCCGTTGCATCTGAAAGTAGTAGTGAACTGCTAGATTGTCTCAGACATGTAATGTCACTTGAAGTTTATTTAAGAACCCAAATCTAGTCCTGAGAATACAACAGAGTTCAGATGGATTTAAAACTTGGCTGGCAAATTCATGGTGCTAGATGGAGATTAGACTCCACTTACTTGCAAAAACCACTGAGCCCATCAGCCAAGGATACCTGAACTGTAGTTGACCTACTGGCTTTGGGGCAGCTCTCCAGATTAATCTGATATTGCTGGGAATACATATATAAGCCTTCAGTGATGTTAGTCCTGCACAACTGACCAATGCTGTTAAACCAAGGGCTTAAACCCATTTCTACTGCTGAACACTAATTTTAGCTCAAGAACTTGTTTCCTGATGCTTGCAAGCTTAAAGATACAGCATATATGGAAAAAGAGAAGCAAGGTCCATACCAAGCAAAGTGTTGTGGACAGAATAGCTATTACTGACCCATCCAAGAAGGCTTTTTGTGTTTGTGAAGTGCTGTCATCCTGTTCTTTGGGAAATGCAGACATTTTGAGAAGAGCAGCACCGTTATGGCAAGACCAACACCAAATCTGCAGAAAGACATTTAGCAGGTGATGAAAGTTGGTAAACTGTCCTATACAAAGTATTTGCTTAAATGACAGAGTAATTGCAATAAACTTCTCTTTGCTTTATTGTGGTTTTGGTGTATTCAATGAACCTACCAGTAGAAGTGAACTTCTGCATCTGCGCCCAAACTACATGCTAAGTTACATATAACTAAGTTATTGCTTGCAAGTTCTAAGTTTCTTTTTCTCTGTGCCTGTATAAACACGAAGTGTCAGACTGTATCAGCACATTCTATCAACTGTGATCAGAAGCAAAAAAAATGTCTACAGCCAAATTATGTTGGAAGACAAGCCACAGCAAGATGGCTCTTCTAATTCACACATTAGTGATCAGCTTCTCCACACAGATGTAACTTTTTCTTCTAGTTCAGCCTTGAGAGAGCTTGACAGGTATTACAGAGAGCCAATTGCATGTGGGCTACACAAAGGCACATGAAGGTCATCCAGACATATGATGTAAGATATGGAATAAGAAAAACTACAACTAAATGTAGATTGTGTCGTTACAAATATTCCATGTAGCAAGACAGTCCTCAAAACTTCCTATTTCCCTTTACTTGTAATTTCTTGACTCACACCTACTGCTTGAAGGTCTGAAGTAGAACTTTAAGCTTGATTTGAAACTGGGAGTCAGAAAAATTTTCCTCAGGAATATTACACAAGCCAAATCAGGAAGTTCTACCAATTTACAGTGCAGAGGTACCCCTCAGAAGGATGCAGAAACTTCACAACCATCAGGAGTGGAAAAAACTTGCTCTTTGTCTTTTCACTGCCATCTTAAACTGATTTAATTCGGGGAGCTACTGTCAAAATAGCCTGACCATAACAAATTTGACAATAATTAGAAGATTTCTACAAGGCCTCTGGAACAACACAAGATGGAATTAAAAAAGCAATATATATATCTGTCACTTCTGTTTCTCACAGCCACTGTACTTTGATTGATTATCTGAGAAAAACTGAACCAAACTGTTTTGAATCTCACTATCTGAAAGAACACATTGGGCAGCACAATACAGCACTGTCTTCTCCATGGGCTGATTAAGAGCATGAAGCAAATAAGGTTTTCCTTGGCAAACTTGAAGACCACGCAGCAACTAAGGTAAAACCTAAATGAGGTTAGTTTCTATCCTTGTTTCTGTCTTACTGGTTCTTCAACTCTGGTATGAGGTGGGAATCCAAAGCAGCATGCTACAGGGTGCAAAACAATATATTTAACTTAATTTTCTGTTGAGACTAGTAGAACACGTTTTTCAGCTAGGATTCTTGGTTTTGTAAAGAAGCTGCTTCATCCCTGCCATATTACTTAGCAGTACCCAAGTTAGGCAACTGAAGGGGTTCAGCTATACCCACACATTCATGGTTCAGTATCTAAGTAGTATTTCAAGCCCTACATCCTGCCCCCAGGTAGATGCCAAACAGTATTGTCTCATGACAGACAGGCTGGTGGATAAGCAGACTACGGATATGTGGAGGCTACAGGACATGCCCATTAGTAGTCTGCCTATCCACCAGCCTGCCTGTCATGAGGCAGCACTCCTCCACAGGAGACTACAGGGCATGCCCAGAGAGGGTGTGGAGTCTCCTTCTCTGGAGACATTCAAACCCACCTGGATGAGCTCCTGTGGGATTTAGTCTGGGTGATCCTGAGTCTGGTGGGGGGGTTGGACTCGATCTATCTTACAAGGTCCCTTCCAATTCCTAACGCTCTGTGATTAGACAGCTAATAAATAAATGGATGCTGCCAACCTGTATTTTCCTTTACACTGCTTAAAAGGGAGTACAGAATACTGTGAGCACCTCTCCTTCCAACATCTATTTCTCCCTCAATAGATGACTAGGTGTGAGCTGTTCTGTTAAAAACAAGTTCTAAAAATAATATGCAGTAACATCTGACATGCTCCCTGAAATTATACCTTCTCATTTGGATTTCTTACCCTTAGTCATACATACTTACAGGAATGCCTCTACCTTCATATTTCAAGATACTCTCTTCAGAAACACATATGGGAACAACAAAATACAAAGGCAGCCTAAAATGACAAAAAAAAGAGTTTCATGCACTTTAACTGAACAAATAACAGTGTTCAAGCTCCCTTTTTTGATGGTGAGTGTTCTAGCCCACTTGATAATTACATATTCAATTCTTACAGCCACAATAATCCTTCCTACTAGATAATTAAATTGTCTTCAACACCCCCCCCCCTTTATTTTCAGCTGGATAAGGTATTTTCTTTCAATCTTGAGCTGTTCACATTATTTTCACTAGAACATTCCCCTGCCTTTCCAAGGCTGCAATTAAGTCCTATGTTTAATTTTAACATCTGATTAAGACTGCCTTGGTTCTCTCACTCTTCGTTCTTTCAGAAGATACCCTTGTACTATTAGGTAACTTGCTCTGTTTTCAGTTTGCATCACCATTCAAGGATGTCATTTAACATATCAGGAATTTTCAGTATCAGAAAATATACTCTGTTCAAGGCCCACAGAAGCAACAAAGATAAGTATTTAACCTTAGCCTAGATCTCTCAGGACAGGGTTCTGGAAGGAATAGTTAAGACTTCTTTGAAAATTGGTGTTTGTTTCCAAAGTCAGTAAGCCTTTCAGAGTTTCACAATTGAACAACAGTAGTACACAGTCTTGTGTACATCCTAAAGGGCTCACCACAAGGTACTGCTTAGCTAAACTGGTAGAAGTGTCTATTTCTAATCTTCCACTAAAGGTAATGCAACTCACTTCCCATCAGCATATTTTGCATATATGCTTTAAGCCAGTTGCTCTTTCCCCACCCAACCACCTACCCAAAGTGACAGAAAATCTTAAGTGCACGTAACTTGAAGATTTTTCAGTCCTGTACCTTACCTAAGCAGTATGAAAAAGTGTAGGTAGCAGACCAACTTATTCCTATTCTATTTTAAAGTGGTATTCTCCACGTATAGACACTGACAGACCAAGGTCTTTAAGTAACCTGACCTACTGTTGAAGTTAACCCTGCCTGACCACAGGCTGTGTGAGATGATTGAGGAGTTCAGCATGTCAATCAAAATTGGAAATATAAAAAAAAACCTAAACAACTGTGTAATGCTTAGCATCAATGGTGGCACTGATCTTCTGCACATCTTGATGAGATGTATATTTAAAGATCACTATTAGCCAGAGTGAGCTTACTTTTCAGAGACTCTGTAGCCTTCATTGGTAGTCACTGCTTTGTACTTCACATTCCCTTTGGTCCGCTCCAACTCAACACGCCAGTCCTCAAGAGTATCAAACATCACAGTCTGGTTTCTTCCCTCTGTCAGACATCAATAATGTTAACTTTGCTGACTATCATGAACTCTAACATGAAAGTATTTCTAAATCAAGTAGTTGGTTTTCATTAAGGTAAGCAAGCAAAACCTCTTGTGTGCCAACAGCCTTGAGTCAAAGAAAATTCCTTTGTACACCATACTGCTTCTGTCTGATCTTCAACAAATCTTCTGTCAATTACTGCTTTAATTAAGCTCCAGGGGTAGTTTATCTTACAGAAACTAATGAGTTGTTATAGAACTTCCACACAGTTGAGGCTGTCCTCACATCTAACCTAAAACCCAAAATGCTGTACAGCAAATACCACTGTACACCAGTACATCATAGACTTAAAGATGGAATTAAGATCACACCAATTCAGACATCACATCCCATTTAAAGTTAATTCTTTTATCATGAATAGGAGTTCTGCACTGAATAGAACATTTCAGGCACTTGATAAGCACAGAGACCAGATTGCAGCAAAAAACTGATCACAGCAATTCAGCCTCAATCATTTCAGCAGAGGAATTTTCCTCTTGTTTCTCTCTGTCCATCTCAGCAACAGTTAAAATATCAAGTTGATTTTGACTCAGATCCTGTATAATAACCACATAACCCATGGAGTAACGTTAATTGTTTTAGAAAACTATCATTATGTATTCTGCAACATCAGCTAACACTGAAATACCAAACAGAGCTACAGTTTCCACAGAAGATACAACAGCAAGTTGAAATTCTCCACTGTAAGAAAATAAAGGTAGATGAAGTATTTCCAGCTGGAATAATAGTGAGCTCTAAAGGACAAGTTCAGATTTTAAGAGTATGAGACCATAAGAGGTATAAACTCCAACTTCCAAAGTCTACTTGGTTTGTCCCGTAACAGCTTCATAGAGAATGAGGCCTGGGTACTGATTACTGAATATAGTTGCTAAAATATGAAAAAAATTATGGCACAGCACTTCAAAGTTGCTATAAAGACTAGGCTTCTCTCACATTTTCTTAGTTACTACATGGAAAACATCAGTTAGAGATGAAACCTGCAGAAAATACCTAAGCCAGCAAGACTCCCTTGCAGCAAAGGCAGCCCACATGCTCTTGGTCTGCACTTAGAAAACTACTGCCTACTGATTGAACTGGGTGATTGCTGTTCTCAGCTCAGCACTGGTGAGGCCATGCTGTGCCCAGCCTTAGGCTCCCCAGACACCCGCATGCTGCACCAATTCCAGGGAAGGCCCATTAAGACCTTTAAAGGGCTTGAAGCCCTCACCTGATACATGGAGAGACTGAGAGGTGGGCTCACTGAGCGTGGAGAAGAGAAGGTTTGGTACAGGGGTGCAAGAAATCTTTACAGTGTGTATGATCATCTGATTGGGTCAGAGGCAGGGAAAGGGAGTAAAGACAATGGATTTTGCCTCAGTAGCATCCAGTGACATGACAAAAGGCATCATGCACAACACAAACTACAGTAAATCCTATTTAAAAATAATAAACATGTTCACTGTGAGAACAGTCAAACAGGGTATCAGGCTGCTCCCTGAATGCAGAGTCTCAGTCCTTGGAGATATCCAAAACACAACTGCTCCTGGTAAGCATGCTGTAGTTAGTCCTCCTCTAAATATGTGAAGATGGACAGGAATAAAACTAAATGATCCCTCAATGATTGTGTAATTCCATGACATTTTGATGTGTCCAGTGAATACCTTGGATACATCAAAACTTCCCGCTGTGGAAGAAACAGGCATTCCTGGTGCATTAAGAATCAGGCTCCTAATTCAAAACAGCTCCATTGCTGGAGTCTGAGCTATGAAATAATAGGAAGTGGCTGACAACTTTTTATCTTCAATTTTGGAGCTTACTATACTCTTCAGCCAAGTTTGATCAAGTGGGAAGATTGTGTAATAAGTCAGCTATAAGAGGAAGCGAGATGTCCACTGGAATCTTGCTATGCAAACCTATGTATTTTTTGCAGTTTCCTGGGAGAAGATTGCTTGCAAGTAAGAGCAAAAAGGGAAATGCTTTGTCAGATGCCACTGAAAATGTAATAATTTAAGAATTAGGAGCAGGAAGTTTGGTTCACTGCAACAGAAGAGAAAAAAAACATTGATAAAATAAGCAAAATATTTTCTAGATGAGAGCACTCTAGTCACAAACACATGAAAAGCATTTGCACATTATTGATCCCAGTAAGTGATGCTACTCTTGCTTGGAAAATTTCTGGGCAACTGCATTGAGTGACAGAGAAACCAGCAGTACACAGTTTAGAGATTTTTAGCAACAAGTCTAAAATGCATCACAAGAGAAAAAAACCAATCTTCTAAGGCTATCTAGCAGCAGAGCACAAACTCAGCTACTAAGTGTCCCAGACTTCATAGGGAAGTAGCAGTATGCAAACAGAACTCAAAAATAGAAAAACATTTACCTGTCTTGTTTGGGGCAGCTGATGCATAGGAGAACAGAAACAAGCGCTTAAGCAGCTTCGGAGTCTGGCTATGATGAATTATACCACTGACAATCTGGAAAAGGACCAAGAGTTAACACCCAAATACATACTGCCAGGGTAAAACCAATTTTTTTTTAACCCTCTTCCTGATTTTAAACAAAATTGTTCAGTGGGCTCTATCCCCAGCAGTTGAAAGCAATTAGAAAGTTTTCTCTATTGTCTTCAAGACACTATACCTACTTGACTTAATGAAAAGTGTTAAATCTGTTCAAGTTCTAAAGTGACTCATTACTTAAAGGTAGTAATCTCCTAATCTGGAGTTGAAATGAACCTGTCAAAAGAACCCAGGTTATCAGGAAAATAAACTGCAAAAAGCTGAAACCTAAAATGCAATAGAATTGCATCACAAGCAGAACAGCTTTACCAGTTTGCATGGGCTAAAGCTAATTTCATGTAATAGTCCAGTCTTCTTCAAAGAACCAGTGCATCTGATCTTTTTAACTGCTATACAAGAAGATGTTTAATGAGCAAGGCTGGCTAGAAATCAAAGTCTTACTTTCATTCTCAAATTACAATGATCAGAAAACACTTCAAGTTTAAAGGATCTCTCAGGGTGGACTTCATTCTTCCCTCATGCCCACAATTAAACACTCAACACTAAGCTTAAAAAGGAAAAACAAATTAAGTTACTATGCTTACTCTTTTCACTTCCTCTTCTTTGGTGTATCTCAGGCAGAATTGAAATACTCTAAGGTCTTTACAGTAGATAATTAGCTTCTCTGGGTATTTTCTCAGCTGTCCAGTTAGAAGTTTCTTTTTCTCATCATAAACTACAAAATTAAAAAGTCTATATAAATATCAAGATCTTTGCCATGAGTTGATAAAGCTGTCCCTGCTTTTCAGACTTCTCAAGAAACCAATTCAAGCCCAAATTTTAGCAAGTCAAAACAAGGATCCTGCAACAGACTGGTATGCTCTTGTGCCAGTACATTCAACTTTGGGTTTTTTTTAAAACACATTCAAACTACTTCCTGCAACATAGAAACCAAACTTGCAGCAAGCCAGCTGCTCAATGACTTTCATATTCTGAATGCACAGCAAGTTCAAAGTTTTGAGATATATGAAGAACATAACTTGGTAGTTTTGCCTGAGGGGAAGTCCCCAAACAACTGGGATTTTTTTTTAGCTACCAGAAATACCCCAAGGAAGCCTTTTGTTCACTTCTTTTAGAGAACATACCAATTCACAACTCAAAGTGCTGCCAGCCAGGCTATTGCATATGAAACTACATAGTTTTTTATAATCAGACTACACTAGTCTCCCCCTAGTCCAGTCCTTCATGAATTCGATTCACAAAGACTAATGTTAGAGTATCCAGAGTATAACGTCAGGCTTCTCAATAAAGCCTTTCCACTCCTCACAGATTAGCAGCTCCATTCTCATTTACAGCTTTTAGCAATACAGACATAACTATAAGCTCTTCTCAATGAATTACTTAGAAAAGGAGACTTTAATTTACATCTTGAGGACATCATGAATCCCACAAACAAGAATTCCCTCAGGCAAGAAAAGGTATTTTGGGGGAATGTTTTTGTTGTACTGCTATGCAGTGCTACTGCTGAAACAAAGTGAATGCATCTGTATCTTCATAAATAGCTGATACAACGGAAGATCCCTGTGCACCAATCTTAATTGGAGACTGCTCACAGTACACTCTTGATTTGAATCATGGCATTTTGATGGAATGGTTTCATCTGTCCAAAATAATTAGTCAAAGTAACTGACAACCTTGAGGGATAAGACTGGATTCTGACAGATCTCTTATCTGTCATGTAGCCTTCAAACATCTGCAGCTGTTGTTTCCCAGACTACCCAGTCCTAATTTCCAAAGTGACACCTCTATCAGTTTTCTAAAAAGAAGCATGTACAAAGAGCCCACTTAAGTATGAGGCATGTTAAACAATGAGGAGAAAGACGACCTACCTCCATAGATTTGATCTACACATTGCAGGGTTATGTCATTTTCTCCTACGATCTTATTCTTAAGTTGTGGCTCCTAGAACGTGGAAAAAAATACTTAGAAGTCTCACACTACTAAGTAGCAGCATCTTTTCACAAGTAAAGGATATAGTCAGTACCTATTTTCATATCAGCATTACTACTTCTTAATCACTGTGTAAGGCAGAACACTGAAGAACAGTTATTAAAATAGACAGATGCTGGTAACACAGGCATTGTTTAGAAACTGCAGACCCAGTTTCATTTGTCTCAGCCATGCTTGAAATGTAGATAGCATTTGTATTTTTGAAATAGCTTCAAAGCACCCATTTCCATTCAGAGTCACCGTTCAAATTAGAATGACTGCAGTAAACAGGAAATACAGTAACTTGATGTAATCCAAGCCATTTTATGACAAGTTTCCTTGCTATGGAAACCTTGAAGGCAATAAAATCTCTTAAAAGAGTAAGTATTCAAAGAATATTCCAACATAACAGCCAGATTTATCACTGAGTAAAATGAAGACACATACAGCCCAATTCTCTTATCTACTGTTTTGCCAAACCTGAAGCACTCTGGGGGTCCCTTCACTTTTAACATTTCCTGAGTTCAGAGTTAAAAATAACCTTTGGGTGATGGCACAATTAAACATAGTTATGCTAAATACTAACAGAAGGCTGATGCACACTACGTCAGCAAATTACACTTTATGGAGAGACAGATGTGAACAGAGGTAACCTGATGCAAATTATTACCAGGTCTACACAACTGAACCTGGTGGCCAATACTGAGCTTATCCAAGAGAAATATAGTTGACTTGGCATATTATAAATCCAAGATTTGAAGTTAGTGATGGGACAGAAATCAGCATGGTCACCACCAGCTTTAGAATAAAACTCATGTGATCTCTGCAAAGACCTCTCCAACTTTGTCCCAATTAATTCCAGAAGGTCCAGAAATCCGTATTTGGCTGCAAGCAACTTAAATGCTTAAACTCCCTGAAGTTCTGCCTCAAGAAACTTGTGACAACCACCAACGTGTCAAATCATAATTCTCATTCTCCCCTGTCATGATCACCTAGCACTCAAGCCATAGACCAGGCTTCTTCACTTTTATCACCCAAATGGACCAGGCTGTTTCAGTACATCATTAAGTACATCAAAAAAGGTGTGGCATTACAATTCCCCTTTGGCAGCTCCATTTCATACCTAAACCAAAGGCAAAAAGTAATTTCTAAGATTTGGGGACTTCTTGGCACTTTTATTGTTTGCCAGCTCAACTGCACCAGGTCTTTAAATCTTTGCCATCAACAGCTGACTTTGAATGGACTAATTAGGAGCTTTACTGAGCCACATAAGCACTTATCTCAAGTATTTCCACTGAATATCACCTTAGTCTTGTGCAGCCTGAAATATTTCTGTAGATTTAGCTCAAAGTCAAGTCAGACAGACATTATACATTAGCAGCAGGCTTCACATTCACACTTTTGCTACTGCCACTAGATAAGCAGTCAGAATTAGGCTTAAACTACTGACTATTTTCAAAACAATAAATTCTTTTAACTTAAGCCTCACAAAATAGCCAACTCAAAAGTTACAAATTTATAAACTATGCCTCATGTCCACATACAGGCTTGTGCCATTTTTACTCAGTCATTAGACCTTGAGGCATGATCTGTACAGACTAAGCACATGCAGACTTGATTGGAATCAGCCTTCAGGCATTAAAACTTTTTATAAGTCTATATTCATTCCATATCCTTTTATAAAGGAAAGATATTTAGTCAGAGAAACTATGTCTTCAGAGTCTGTTTGGTCATAATTAAAAGACTTGTCTTCCTACATTATCATCTGCAGCAGAATCATCAAGGAAAGCAATCTTGAAGTTTGTGCATACAAGTTTCCCATAGGTGCCACGATTTGACCCATCTTCTTGTATATACTTGTATACTGTGTTTGCCTCACAAAGCAGCAGTTCACCTGTGTAAAAGAAACACTGACTTGCAACATAACTGACATTTATATTCAAATTTATTTAACTCTCAAACAAGAAGCATTAACTTCCTGACAGCTTCTCATAAGTGTATGCCTGAAGATATTAAACCACTGTTATACAAAAAGGCTTAACAGGCAGCTTCTGTAATCAGTACACTGAGAGCCCTCCAGGTTATTAGCATTACTCAAGATAGACTGAACACTGTTCAACTGCACATGTTTATCAGTTTTGTAACCAGAGGTGCCTCGATCATAGCCTACTCTTAAACAGTAGAGCAACACACGGAGTTGCAAAGAGTAATCACGTGTGTTAACACCACCCCCCACCCCAAACCAACCCACTTACAAGTATTTAACACAGTCAATAAACAAGTTGAAAATTCTTCCAGTTTTCCTTCTTGCTAAACTGCAAGAATGATGAAATATTTAAGTCTATTGTTGCACGTTCACCACAGTTACTTTTTCATAGCTTTGAGTAGATCTGTCTTATTTTACAGGTGCCAGGGCTATTTTAAAATTCTCAAACACACGTTTGCATAAGTAATGGTGAAGTACTAATCTCAAAATAATCAGGAACTGAACTTTTAAGTTCAAGAGTAAGAAAAGTATTTTAAAATGTATCATCAGCTAGACTTGTGGTCCTTCCTATAAAGTGCAGAAACCCCAACAGAACAATACAAGCTTATTCTAAGCTTTTACTTGTATTTTATCTTAGTAACACTGTCTTCCCTGTTCATGGAAAATATCTTGTACAAAGAAAGAATTCCAAATTTAAAAAAAAAAAAAAAATCTTTACCATGGCATCAAAAGCCTCATAGTAGAAGCAAAGGAACTAGAAGTTCCTTCTAGTTCCCAAGCAACAAGCAAACCCCATTCCAACTTCATCTTTTAAGAAACTGGACAAACTGAAGTATAGACAGCTCTCCACATTCAGCTTACCTGAAGATACTGTAATCTAAATATTTTGATTTTTCCCTCTTACCTATGCAGGTACAGATACTTAAAATGTTTCAACCTGTGTGAGATGTTACAGCAAAACCTCTGTTTTACTGCTTGGGACACTGATACCACATGAGTGTTTGCTGCAGACATGGGGAATTTAAGTATTGTTTACATTATTCATGTTTTGTTATTTAATTCTAATAATAAAACAGACAGCAGTTACCTGGTAATAGGTGAGGATTTACTTCCTTTTCTATGGATTCCTTTACGTGTATCTCCTAGAAAAAGAAAGAAAAATGATTGCTTTGCAAAGATCATACTTCAGACACACACTGTAAACAAAGGCACTATTTCTCTTACATCTCTCACATTCTAGAAAACAGGCAAATTAAAATCGAGGAGAAAAGCTTTCTAAATTAAGGACAATAAGTTTGCAAAGTGCTCCTTCCACTAAAATTTCAGCCATCTACTAGCTAAATAATTAAGTCAGTAGCTTGACAGACAGTGTCAGCTACAGGCAGCTGTGACCACAAAAAAGAAAAAGCATTATCTGTGTGACAGAAGTAAAGCATTACTAACACTTCTCAACTTCTGAGCATAAACTAAGTCTTACAGCACCATCTCCCAGCATCCATTCACAAGCTTTTCCACATATGGCTTAAATATTTGTTTGTAAGTTACACTTCACAGAAGTTTTTCAAGCTTCATCCTTCACCATCTGTTTCTGATTTTCTTACATGCGCTATTTGCAATCAAAGTACAAAAGTTACTTCAATAATACTACCAGGATTATAGGGAAGAGAACTTCAGAATCTCAGAGCAAGAGGTAAAAGCAGTCATGGGATATCCTTTACTTCAGACCCATACTGCACAAAACAGATCTATAAAATTCTCAGTATCATTTATTCCAGCCTTGAAGCACTGATAGTTGGGCTAAAACCTCCAGCTGAAAGACTATTAAACTAGAGGACATGCTACACCCTTCCGGCTCAGCCGATTCAGAACTTCCTCCTCCAAGTCCCAATCACTGCACATGCACTGGAGTCTTTCTGGAACAGTGTTGGTTAACTGGAAAGCCCCCTGGGGCCACAGCAGTAAGCAAGCTAATTTTAGGTTGTCACCAGCATCCAGAATCAGATATTGCAAGTCAAGGCAAGTAGTCAAAGGAGACGTAAGCAGCAAGAGTTTTGCTGGATGATGCACAGAGAAACAAAAGCCCTTGAGAGCACAAAAATAATTCCCCAGTGCTGTTCATATAAACAGTTGCTCTCAACATTCACAAGACCCAAACCAAAGCTTGAAGGATGCAAGAAAAAGTAAAACCACCAGGAAACCACGTCATGAGAACAGAGGTGTTCAAGAGAGGCTGAGGAGGTGAAGGTTATAAAATGAGTGGTCGTGGTGCAAAGAAAGAAATCTGCAACAACAGCTGGCAACTAACACAGAAAACAGAGTTTTCTGCCTCTGAATTCTACATCTGGATGCTCTACCAGTAACTTTCATTTAAAAGTTCATGCCTGTCAGCTAAGTTACTATGCAAACATGGCTCAAGCTGAACACTACTGCATTCAGAGAAGAAATACACACTTTTCCCCTAGTGTTGTCCCTTCACCACTGGTAGCTCTAAACCAAAATTAGGCTGTACTATCCTTTATAAGCTATGCCTTCCATCACTGCTCCTGTGCAACTGAACACAGCACTGTGCTATATGCCAACTATATGCCAATAAGCACTGTTACAGAGCAGTCAAGCAGTATACAAACTAGTTGTTTTCCCAGCAACTTCTACCATAGGAGAGATCTTAAAGCACATAGAAACTAACTACTATCGATGTACACACACTGCTTGAATGTTCACCCTTATTGCTATGACTACCAGTTTAAGCTAACGTTGGCAGATAAGACCTGATAAAAAAAAAAACAAAACTGGACCCTAAAGGATTTCTTTAAGCTTAAACCCACTTGTTAAAACACAATGAAGCTTTTGGAACAGGTATATAGGAGGCAAGTAATTGTGAACAAGTGTTTTGGGTTTTGGTTAGAAGTGAAATTGGTTATCTCCTGAAAGGAACTAGAATTTTAATTAAATAGCACCACAGGAGAACAGAGAACTCTGTCAAACACTGAGACAAACTTCTGAAGCCCAGTTCCACTCTGTTGGCAAAACCCCCTCAGACACTGAGGTGCTTACTATAGGTAGAATTTCTATAAAGGTACAACTTCCAAGAGTTCTACTTGAAAGTCAACATTCATATTCCTGTAACAGAATCATAACAATTTTAAAGATAGCTTTCATTCGTTTGCACTGGAGATAACTATATTCATGGCTTGCATTCTAGTTGAATACTGTATTAAATATAAAATATATTAAATGCTGATAATGTAACATTTTATATTTTCTCTTTTACGAGACAAGGCAAACAACTTAATGAAGAAAAATTAACTCACTCTCAATCAGTGCAAGCTGGGTTGGAACCCAAAAGTTTATCTAGTATTTCTACCCTGTTTCAACGTTTTCTCATGGATTTCAATTTTGGGGCAACACAATCCTTAGGACACACTTGCTGACACTAATCTGCATGCTCCCTGACACCTCTTTAATCAGTCATACAGTTTGTACTCACCCACCCACTCCTTTTATCCCTGGGTTTGTCCATGGTGACGTAATTTGGTTCAAAAGATCAGCTGGAAAGTCTGTGTTACTGCCTATTGTTAGCAGAACTGGCTCATCAACAGGTCAGACAAGCACAGGAACAGCAGAAGTGGAAGCAGCAGAAGCGTCTCCCTTTCCACAACCTCCTAAATCCACTCAGACATCAGGAAACTTTCACCCTCTGTCAATTTGTTCAAGTCAAGCATGCAAGCACTTTCCATATACGATCACTGAAAGCCATGCTATCTCTAGATAGCTCTTTCTCCATCCACAGCTTCCCCACTCTGAATGCCCCTAGCAGCATCTTGACACCATCAGGATACGACTCAAGAAACGTGACTACTAGAAGCAGAATCCCACAGCACACCATGCAAATAAGGAAAATTAACCTTCAATTGCCTCAGAAATGACAGGAACTAAAGGCCTCAGCTTTGCTGAAGGCTTCAGAACGTTCTCACTCAGAGATGCTGCCCACCCACCTGCTTGCCTCGTGCTACCTTCTTTTTTACAGGCAGGCAACACAGCAAACAGCCCAAAATTACCAATTGTGAGGTACAGAGTACCAAGCTATACCAAAACTGCAGGCTGACATCTCACACCACAGAAATGAGTAATGTTTCATGCTTGTTAGTTCAGCTGATAGCATGACCAAACCAGGAGCACCAGGGAGAGATGGCAGCACGCTCCTTGCGGATTCACTGCTTCAAGGCAACACAAGAGAAGACGATTTTCTTAAGGAAAGGCTCGCCTCTTCTCACTTTAACCACAGCATAAGGAATAACTGCACAGTTTGTAATACCCAGGGACTACAATCAGCTTTCCCCCCAAAAACGTATTTTTAAGGGGCTAAAATATATTTCCCCAGTCTGCCTGGGGAGGGTGACAACTCTTTCCCAAGTGTTGAAGCATTAACAGCCACCATGTGTGAGGCAGGAAGATCAAGTAACAATGAATGATGCTATATTAACCGGATCCTAAAAGTCAGGGCAGGAAAGAGATCCCAAATGACTCTTGCTCTTTGTCCTAGACCCTTGCCACAACTGAGAGCAATTCCCTTCCTTCTACTCCACAGGGAGGTAAACAACTGTGGACAGAAAGTGAGTAAAAAATGAAAAACAATCCCTGTGGGCTAGCATCCAGATTACTCCAATCTTAGAGAAACTGTTTGGGTTCTTTCTTTATCAGTATTGGAAAATATGTAGATAGGCCCACTGATATTAGATATTGCTCATCACTCTCAGCAGAAAGACTGTGCATACAGCCCATTGCTGCAAACATCATGCCATAAAGTCTGAACCTACCTTTCCCCATAGTAATGTTTCTATCTGTCTGTAGTTGAACTAGAGGTTATTCCAACAGCAAAGTACAGGATGTTTTAGTAAACATAGAAGTAAAAGCATTGTTTAATTGATTCAAGTAATGAAGGACCCAGCTATTGCTTACAGGGTTTCCAAAGCACTGGGTGAAACACACATTCCTCCAAGGCCAACAGCAAACAGTACTGATGCACGAACACAGAATATTCTAATCTTATTATATAGTTTTCCACAAGTAACCTCTCCTAAGGAAGCTCTACATCATGGTGAGGCTTGCTATGAACATCCATTTTTTTATTTACTTACACTTCACTAAAAGACTAACAGGGCTGAGATAGATTTCTTAACTGTACATTTACCAGTTGTGTAAGTCAAACTGCATACTGAAATATTTACAAGTTAGTTTGTGGTGCTCCAGCAAGTATTTCTGAGTAAAATAAATCAAACATGCCGAACAGTTCCACTGGAATTTCATGCAAAAGAGGAAATACCTGTGGACATGCTTAGCATATACTCTGTATTCATAAATGAACCACAATACACACTTCATATTTTCTAAAGACTATTTCTTGGTGAAACAAGCATAATCCCATGCTGTATGCAGGCCAGAAGAGACACTAATTACGCTTTAACAACAGTGCTGAAAATAGTCTCCAACAGCTTGTTTTCCTTCCTTTCAGGGTTCTGTTATCCAATAGCTCATTAGATCATAGCTCATGTTTTCCATGTCCTTTTCATCTTCTATCCTTTCCTCCTTCCTTACATTGTCCTGTCCATCTCCTCTGACTGCAATGCCCAGCTCCCATGACGTCAGCCCAGAGCCCAGCTGTCCACTGTGCTCACTCCTCTTCCTCACACCACCCCTCAGTTCCATCACTCCAAATCAGAAGAAAATTTAGAAGAAGCTTTTTTAATCGATCACTACAGAACAGGTAACATTGTACCGAGATTTAATAAGCAATTCAAAGTGGTTAGAAGCTGTTAGCAAAGCACAAGAGGCATGGAAGTGGTTGGACTCAATTTTAAGGTCTTCTCCAACCAAAACCATCCTATGAAAGTTGGCATCACAACTCAACAGCCTGAGGGGATGTCCAGATTTCAGGGACAAGCTGCAGGAAGCAGAACAAACTCTTTTAAAGTTTAAAGTCTAATATATGACCTCAGATTCTCAAGAATTAGCACGAAAAATTTAACTTTTAAGAAGGTATGCACACAAGGGAGCATTAAGCTTCAAATCAAGTTTAATATCTCCTCAAATTAAGAGGAATAGCTTCCTTCTATGGAAGCTATGACCCAGCTTGCTAGTCTTGTAAGTGTTTTCCATTTTCAAATGCTGGAGTTAGATATTACAAAGTAATTCACTGCTTCTTGTTTCTGTGCCTCCATAGACAAATATTCCTCGTCTATGATCAGACCTGTCAAAACATTGACTTTATACCCTAGTATTCACCCCACTTCCTGCAGGGTAGCCAAGTCTGTCCTGAGGGGAAGTGTGTCACTAACATCAACATCCTTCAGTCTCGCTCTAAACAGACCTTTGATTGATCTGTGGTTCCATATTGCAGAACATAACTAGGTTATATTTAGTCAGATGTCAAAAACGCTGTTTTTCCAGACACTCTGGGGTTTCACAGCGGAAATCACTTCGGCTACTTTAATAAACTGCATCTTCTGTTCACCCCTTACTTCTATATTGCCATATATTAACATGAATAGAGTTCCTGTTTCTTTTCGTATTCAAACAAATCCCCAAAGCAGTTTAAAGCTAACTTAATTCTGTTTTTCCCTTAATATTACCTGGTGTGTTCCTCAGTTACCTAAGGATGGACTAAATACGGGGCTCAAACTTCAGCTCTGCTTCCTGCACTTTCTTGTTGTAGGGCTCCTCTAACATAGAAGCAGCAGCTTAAGTTTCATCACCTATCGAAAGTGATATTTTTAATCCTCATAAAACCCACTGAAGTCTTCAGCTTCCTGTGTAACAGCTCTCTTTAGGCAGTTATAAGCTGTCAAAAAAAAGCAATACCCAACAGAGACAAGAGTTAACCTCGCTTTACTTGCTGCTGCCACAAGTTGTCAGTTTCACTGAGCTTTTGAAGGTGCAGAACTCTGTCACTGAAGTCAGGTCTGTATTTCACAGCTTCTGCCACAAGACCCAACGAAAGTATTTAAGTGCATTAAGTCGAGGGTTAAAAGCAGCCTGAGTATGTTGAGTGAGTGACTGCAAGCTCCAATGGTTCAGGGTATTTCATTAAGAGCTTCATCCTCTTAATACTAAACACCACCACTACTATTCTTCCTGCAGCCATCAGGTTCATATTTGAATTACATTACTGTAGTTATAACTTCATTAAAAAATAGTACTTTAACCTGATACCTTCCCACACTGCATGTATCTGACTTGTACTTTTCCCCACTGGCCATTTCTTTCAGCAAGCTTTAATCATCGAGCTTAAATGCTGAAGCAACTTTTATGAGTCCAACAAGTGAATTTCTTGTCTTCCCAAAATTCAGTTCATTGGGCACACAGGTTTCTGAACGCTTGTATGGCACGTGTCTGTAAGGTGCAAGGCTGACTTCACAGAGAGATGCTCTTGCTGACTCCAGAAATACCTGCGCCTATAATTTACGTCCGATTTCATTGTGCAATACAAGGAAGACAGAAGGCTGTTTTTAAAAAGCGAAATGATGAAGCTACAAGCCACTGGGGCTGAACAACAGCACATCAAACCAGAACTGCTACCGCAGAGCGAGGACATTAAAACTTAAACGGCGCAGCCGAGCCAGAACAACTCTGTGTTGCTACTTCAGATTCAGTGAAAAATAAACCCAGCAGATCCCCCCAGGTCCTATCAGTGTACTGTAATAATTAACAAGAGGAGGAGGAGATTTTTTCTGTCTAAGAAGCGGCTCTCCAGAAAGCTACAATACTAAGAACGAGTGTGACACAGCTTACGGAGAACTATGGAGGGGAACAAAAAACCCACCCCTACAGATGGACAGTCCTCACGAAGACGGCTCTTCCTAGAAAACCGCTGTTTACCAGGAGTAAGAATGAAAGAACTCTAACGAGCGGCCGGGAGCCCAGCATCGCGCTGTGAAGGAGAGAGCCCCAGGGCGGCGAGCCCCAGGGCGGCGAGCCGCGGGGTCACGAAGGCAGCGCAGGCACCCGCAGCGCCGCTGCGATGAACGCGTTCGGGAAGCCCCTACCCACCCCCCCCCCGAGCTGGGCAGCCCCAGCGGCAGGCTGACATCCAGCCACCGACCCCAAAACCAGTTCAAGCCGAGAACCGCAGACACGGCGCGCCTGAAGCTGACCGGCCAACGACGCTCCGCCGGCCTTCTGGGGCAGCAACAAGCGCGACGCTCCCGGCACGCCGACCCCGACACGGCGCGCACAGCGAAGCCCGCGCCAGCCCCGCTGCGGCCGCAGCCCCGTCCCGCACAGCCCCGCACCGCCCCCCGCGGAAAAGCCCCGCAGCGGAGCCCGAGAGCGGGGCGCGGGGAAGGGCCGCACGGAGGAGCCCGCGCAGCTGCCCCAGCCGGGCCCGCGCCGGGGCGCTGCCCGCCAGCCCGCGGACCAGCGCTGCGGCGGCCTGACAGCTCCCCCGCCCGCACCCGCCGCGGCCCCTTCCCTCGCGGAGAGCGCCCGCAACCCCGCGAGAGCCGCCGGCGCTCCCTCCCGCCGGGCGGCCGCGCCCGCCCGCCTAGCCCCGCACCTCCGGACTGATGTATGACACGAAGGAAGGCTTGGCCGCCTTGGCTCCGCTGCCCAACATGGCTCCGGGTGACTGCTGTCCCCCTCTGGAGCCCGCGGTGGCACCGGCCGGCGGCGACACCGCTTCCCGGGGCTTCTCCTTGGGGGGCCGCGGCGGGGGAAGCCGGCGGCAGCGAAGCGAGCGACGGTATCCGGAACACGTGACCGCGGCTGTTGCCCACCCGCCATTTCTAGGGCAATGCCTCCCCGCCTTGCTCATTCTCACTGGGCACAGATGCTGTCAGTCACAAGCGCGCCCTCTTCCTATTGGCCGGGAGGGGGCGAGCCTGTAGGAGGCGGGGCGGCGGCCGGAGGAGGTGGAGGCCAATCGGGGTGCGGTGCGGCCCGGCCACCGGGAGGCAGTGTTCGGGGTGTCCTGGCAGGCGGGGTGGCGGCGGGCAGCGTGGCCCCCCCACCCCGGACCCCCGGCCGAGGAGCCGCGGGCCGGAGCCGGCGCGGCTGTCGCAGGGGTGGGAGCGGCGTCCCACAGCGTCAGCTGCTGTGGAAGCACCTGTTCCTCCTGACGAGCACCCGCTGTTCCGCGCTTCGCGCCCGCGCAGGGCGGCGGCGGCACGCGGGCGGCGGCGGGGGTGCCGCCGCTCCCTCGGGTGCCTCCCGGGGGGATCCCCCGGGCTTTGCATCCTGCCGGCTGCCCGCCTCTGCGCAGGGAGTGCCCTTGTGGGGGCTGGCCCCGGCCGGAGCCCCGACACCCAGCAAAGCCGCTCCATCGCTGTCCTTTTCAGCTGGACAGGGGAGAAAACACCTATTGAGAGGCTCAGGAGTGGAGATGGGGACAGGGAGAGATCATCCCACAGTCAGTGTCACGGGCAGAACAGACTCGGCACAGAATAAAGGAGAGTAAACTCTTTTTGTCATAAGAAACCCATGGTGGAGCAGGGGTCCCCCCACAGCCCATGGAGAAGGCCTAGACCCCACCTGCAGCCCGTGGAGAGGCCCCACACTGGAGCAGGGGGAGACATGGAGGACACTACGACTCCTGTTGGAGCAAGATTCTGTCAGGTCCTGGGAAAGGACTCACATGGGAGATGTTCGGTTTTGTCCTATGACAAAAAAAATTATGACACTGCCCTGCACGCCCAGTCATGGTTTCGCTCTGTTGTGGCACGGACAGGGGCAGGGACAGGGGGAATGGAGGTTTCAGTCAGTTCCTCACGCGATGTTCTCCTTCTTAGTCAGGGGCCACATTCCTCACACCCTTCCCCTGCAGCACTGTGGGGTCCCACCCACAGCAGACAGTCCTCCATGAACATCTCCCATGTGAGTCCGTTCCTAGGACCTGACAGAATCTTGCTTCAATGGGGGTCATAGTGTCTTCCATGTCTCCCCCTGCTCCAGTGAGGGGCCTCTCCACAGGCTGCAGGTGGGATCTGGGCCTTTTCCGTGGGCTATGGGGGGACCCCTGCTCCACCATGGGTTTCTCCAGCTGCTGCAGGGGCATCTTTCTGGCACCTGGGGTGCCTCCTCAACCCCCTTCCCAGCCTTGGTGCCTGCACAATTCCCTTCATCTTCTCACTCCCTTCTCTGGGGGCAAAAAGCAGCTGCTTGTGGGTTTTTCTCCTAAATGTGATTCCCAGAGGCGCTGTGAGCGTCGCTGATGGGCTCGGCCTTGGTCAATGGCAGGTCTGGCCTTGAGCCGGCTGGTGTTTGCTCTGTGGGGCCTGCAGAGAGCTTCTGGCTGCTCCTTGCAGAAGCCACCCCTCCGCCGCCACCTGCTCCTGCCACGCAAAGCTATGACAGTCCAGCTCAGCTCTTCCTCTGGTGTGTGGATCATGGCTCGACCTAACTGGGATCCCACTGAATTTTTTTCATTTCAGGGCAACCATCTCTTTTCGCACCACAGGCAGGCTGCCCTCCCTGGCCAGCTCTTTGGTCGAGCCTTCACTGTGTTTAAATCCTCCCTAGCACTGTTCCCCACGTGGCAGCAAAATGCCTGTGCTGTATCCGTGCAGGTAAAATCTAAGCAAAGCACAGCGATGCTGGGCTTTGCTTATAGTGGGAGATGTGCAAGGAAAATCCCATAAAACAGGCTCTCCATTAAAATAACACTCTGAAAAATCCTCTAAGACCTGGCTGCTGGTAGACCCCAAGAAGTCCTCTGCCCAGTGTCTATTAAAGTGTTACTACTGCAGCCTCCCTGGAATGTCATCTTTGGACACTCTATAATCAGAGCTGTAAATAAGTACCAGGTTTACCAGGTATCTAGGTTACTTTTAAAAGCTTAATTTCTATGTGGATACACAACAATGCAAATATTGTGAACTGCCTGTGGCATTACAGCGGCACTACCCAGCAATTTAAATGACGAATGGTTACCCAGGTGACAATTTGCATGCAGAGTAGACTTTATGGAAATACTTTTGCAAAAATAAAACACTTTTCACAAACTTCTGTAGACCATAGGATGTGAAAATCAGTAACTCATCCAAATATTAATAAGCACTTTTCACATCGCTCCCCCTCTTTTTCTTGTAATACTTCCCTTTTTTTACCTTGCTCCAAATCCAGACTTAGAAAAATTAAATGAGAAAGAAAAAGACGTACATGGAGCATTTATAAAAATAAAATGGAGTGGCTGCTTTAATTCAGAAATAAATTAATTTCCCTATTTTCAGTCTCAAACTCAAGGAATGAGAGGTCATTTTGATTTAATAATCTTCTGTCTGAAATAAATGATTCAGAAATTAGGTTTCGTTAGCAGTTTTACAATAAAGGCCATTCTGGTGTGGGATCCCATGCAGAGGAGCTCTCACATTTCACTCCACAGCTGCTTCCACATCATTCCTTTACTTTTCATCTGACCTCAGCTGCATAGGTCAGAAGTCCAGCCTGTGAGATTTCATTGGTGTAAATCTAGGGTGAGGGGAAAATTGGGGGAAAGATTTAATACACTCTCCAGTGTATTGAAACACAGAAAGAAAGAGAATAGCACTGCAAAAAACCCAATCTTTTAAGTCATCTGAATTTGCAGGATTTAATTTACATCAGGATAACCTCCAAGCACGCACTGAAGTTTACAGCAGACTAAAGCACAAAGCAGCTACTTGCTGTCATGGCACGTATCAGAGAGGAAGGGATGTTTTGACACTGGGCCAGAGTCTTAACTCCAGTGGGAAATGCAAGAGGAGCTGTAATTCCCACATAGCACATGGGAATTCATTCTCCAACATCTCACCAGAAAAAGCCCTACATCCCAAAAACTGGAACATAATCGCTATTCTGCAACAGCAAAATATGCACGTGGCCCCATGTCCTGTCCCTGGTAATGGACAGGGAGCACTCCTTCCTGGGGTCTGTTCCCCAGGCTGCCAAATGCGACAAAGAAAAACCATTGCAAAGGGATTTGAAGTCCTTTTCCTACAATTTAAGGGTCGATTCAGACATCCCCCCCCCTTCACCAGTGGAACGGACAGGTAAAGTTATCGCATGTGCAAATTAGGTTACCTCAGGTAAAGTGCATTTACATACCAAAAGGCCAGCTGTAACCCAACAGACCTCAGAGCACTGGAGGGTTTGGTTACCTTTCTTTTCCCCACACAGACCTCTGCGCACCATTCTCCCTTCCTCTTGGTGAACCTTCAGTGCCCATGGGCAGTTCGCACAAACACCAACTTTAGCCCACCCACCTCATCTCTGTAAGTTTCTCCTGCAGATAGCGGAGGGAAAAGAGGCTCCTTCTGAAGGTAACTGGGGCGACCAAATAAAGTCCTGGCTCAAAATCAGCCCCAAGAAACTGCCCAGTGCTCGGGGCACCTCAGGAAATCAGCTTAGCCAGGCTGAAGTAGGCTTTTCTGAGTGTCACTATTGCCTACCACGTCCTTACACTCTGCCTGTACTCATCTACTGCCTCTCTTTTGTGTATAATACCTGTTGTGTTATTTTCACCTGCCTCTCCCCTCCAGCATTTTCACTCTGCAGTGTTTCTCTGAACTAGCCCCTCCCTGTGAGGAGTTAAGATGGTTCAGTGTTGTATCATTTGGGATTGCTCTCATCAATGAAAAGACTTTTTTAAAAAAAAAACCCCACATTTCTGCAGCAAATTGAAGTTCTTGGGATGGTGTATTAACACAATCTGTCTTCCCAGGCTACTTAAAAATGAAAAGTCTTGTTCCCCTATGCCAGTGACTTTCTGTCCATTACAAAGTGACCTTATAAAACAATGTGATTTAATTTTGTTCAGCTTTACATGTACGTCAATGACAGTCATACAAATGCAGAAAGGTAACACTTTTCAAATGTCAAATTCTAGTTTGTCTGTGGTGGGTGAAGAACTGCGGTGGTTCAGCCCCAATCTGTGTCTGAGCACCACACTCACTCCCGGAGGAGAAACAGCCAGAGCCTTATCCCAGGGTTGGGATAAGCACAGTTTACTGACAAAAGCATCGTGAGAGGGGAACAGTAACAGCTCGTGGCAAATTCCACTCACACCCAGTGATAACACAGAGTGCCTTAGTGACCCGGTGATAACACACACGGAGTCCTGCACAACCCAACACCTGGCTGCACTCAGGCTGCCTTGGGGGCACCCAGGAGCACCCCTCCCCAACCAGTGCCTCTAGACAGGGGTGTGATGTCTGGTGGTGTGGAAACAGCCTGGGGTAACTCAGCTCCCCTGGGCTGGCTGCTTGGGGAGGGTAACTCAGGCCTGGCCACAACCAGGACAAAAACATCTGGCATTTCACTGCCCCCATCTTATACCCATATTTTGTGTTCTTTCCAAGAGTGTAGTCATGTTATTTACCTTTAAAGCTGTCTGCAGGGGAGAAACTCACTGACCAGCTTCACTCTTCCCACTAAGGGAGATGGCTTTGTTTAAAAAACTTACATGCCATAAATTTGAGTCATTCTTTGGGCTGAATTCTCAGCTGTGCCCCGGCTCTGTGGACACGGCTGATGGAAGGCAGCCATAAAGGGGGTGTTCAGACTTTTCCTATCAGTTTTCTTTCAGGGGTCCTCTTAACTACAACAAGTTGTATCTTACATTTTCCTCTGTGGCAGGCCTCCTTGTCAGGATTACCTTGGCTCTGGGAAACGAGTAGCCTGGATTAAGGCATGATCCTAGGCAGCATCTGGTGAGCAGATGGCAAAGATCACTGAATATGGCTTTATACCATATTTTGGCTTCTCTGAGCCTGGGACTTATAACCTTTGGTGCCTCAGGGAGTCCCAAGGGATCCTGGGTGGGCAGGGGTGCAGGTTACTGGGTGTGGTGGGTGCTTTGCTGCAGGTTGGTCCGTTATAATGAATGAAGTGTTACAAACCATTCCTTAATATTAAGCAAACTTGCACGACTACATATGAATTTCTAATCCCTGCTTCCTCACCTTAAAGAAAATAAAAGGAGGCTTTGCCCTGCCATAGGCCTGCCGTGGCATGGATGCATGCAGAGCTTACATTCCAGAGTGGCAAATCACTGCAGGACTCTGCAGTTGTGCTCCCCTTGGACCCCACACCACATCTGGATCCATGTCTGGAGACAACACAATTCCAATGGTGGCACAGGTAGAAATTTCACTGTTGCAGCTGGAAAGAGAATCCACAGCTGCCATGGGTCAGAGGTTCCCGATCCTCTTTTTCTATCCCAAAAATCTACCTGGGTAGAATGTGACGATTCTTCCTGCATTGTGCTTGCCTGGGTGCTGCCAGGAAATCGCCTTTAGGTGTAGAAATCTGGACATTTGTGTAGTATTTGTATAACTAGTGTGACACTTCCCAGAGCCTCACAGATGGCTGTGTGTGCTCAGAAGATAGGAGGTGTCCCCGAAGTGTTGGGTGTACCCTGAGTATGCAGAGATTGACCATGCCCATGCTTGCTGGGTCTGATACTCACTATTTGTGTTGTTCAATCAAATAATTCAGTTTAGGGATTAGTATGAGACCACATTAAAGTAGCAGAAATCAGTATGCAAGAAATGTAGAAGACTTAAGGCTAAGCTGGGAGTCAGAATACTGGAAACTATCAAATAAAAATTTGGAAGTAAGGAATGTAGTGTGATATCATTTGGGAAAAGGCCAGCAAATCAGTCTGCCTGTCAAGAGCCAGCAGCTGCCTCTACTTTACACAGGTTAAGATAATTTCCTGCAAAAAGTCATGTTAGCTTTATGCAAATTAAAACAATTCTATTAAAAAAAAAAAACTAGAAGAAGGTCTGTCTCTAGTCCAAGATGGTGCTTTCAGCACTGGATTCACAGTGATGTCCACATGTGCCAGTACTTTCAGGTGTCCTGTGGGAGTTCGTTTCCAAACTTGGTTCTGATATCATCCTTTCCAGACTGGCACCTTCGTAGTGAACTCCCAGGTAAAACTTAGAGCTGTGGAAGATAACCATTTGTTTTCATTCTCATTTATTAAGTATACAGTCAGAGACTATGCAATCATGTCCCATATGAAATCTTTATCTTTTACCTTTCTTGCAGTGCTCTTTCTTTACTGACTTTGTGTGTTTCAATTTCTTAAGCGGAGTTTTCTGTTCATGGTGAGAAGCCACTTTCTTTGGGGAGGTTTTGTGTGAATTTCCCCCTGGAGAAGGCAAAGCAGGTCTGTACCAGCTCTCCTGGGCTAGAAACCTCCAGCTCTGACTCCTGCACCATGCAGTGTCTCAGTCCTGGGACATGATGTACTCAGTTCCTCCCTGAAGGTGGTTAAAGAGATGCAATTTATTTCTTAAGTAAAGCCATCTGGGAGGTCCCATGTGGCTAGCTCATGACTCAGAGGGCTCACAGCAGTTCCTGCAGCAGTAGCAACAGAGACCATTTCAATTTTGCGTCCATCCCCTAATTACTGAATGGTTTTGTTCTACAAGTGCCTTCCAAAGCTAAAGAGCAAACTGAAGTTTTAAGTCTTGGTCAAGTGATAATCTCATTAGTAAAAGGCTGTAGAGAAGGACCATGGGCACATCCCACCACTTACCAGGAAGGTTCATCTGCCACTTGAGGCATATAGTGTCCAAACATGAACTCAGCAGAGTGTAAGGCTAAATTAACAAGCACATAATGCAGAGTAGGATGTATCAAATGCTGAGAACACACCCTGGATCAGAGGGTTTCTTTAGTCATAGAGTCACAGCTGGAAATTACATGTTTTAAACTTGAGGATGGGAACAAAATACTGCTATGACCACTGTGAAAATTGAGGGAACAAAGCACCTCATGTCTAATAGCAAAACTACCTCTGTTTCTTAGCTACAAGTGGGAGAAGAGGAAGTAACTAATAACCCTACTCACCCAAGGAAGCGTGGGTATCAGAAACAGAACACAGGAGGTAGGGAAGTTCTTCACTTTTTATTTTTTTAGCTCTCTTGAAAGCGGGAGAACTTTACTTGCTCATGGGTACACACAGACTTCTTTGTTGTGTGGTGTACCTCTTCCTTTTATTCTCCAAAAGGCTGTGAACCCAAATTACTTCAAGCTAGAGACTTCTCCTTAACAAAGGGTGAGCCAAAGCCCACCCCTAACAGGAGATAGTCTATGATTCAGTTGGATGTGAAGCAGAGTTAAATCAGGTTTTGTGTCTCACCCTCATGTATTTTAAACCTCTAGTCCAAAGGGAATTGCTCTTAGAAAACAAGAATGATAAATGCATATATGGTCCTCTGTAGTGGTTTGGCCCTGCCATGAGGCCAGATGCCCACCAAAGCCACTCCTTCTCAGCTGGACAGCGTCAAAAATACATATTGAGAGGTTCAGGAGTGGAGATAAGGACAGGGAGAGATCATGGTCAGTGTCATGGGCAGAACAGACTCAGCACAGAATAAAGGAGAGAAAACTCTAATTGATGACCCTGCCCTGCACCCCCAGTGACACCAGAGTTGGGTGATGAGAAGTGCCACCAGATCTTAAAGCACCTCCCCTCACCCCTCCCTTCTTAGCAGACTTCACTGTAGTCATGGTTTTGCTCCCTTCTTCCCCACATTGTGGCGCAGGGAGAGGCAGGGAGTGGGGGGATGGGGGCTTCAGTCAGTTCCTCAGAGGTGTTTTACTTCTTAGCCGGGTGAGGGGGCATTCCTCACACCCTTCCCCTGCTGCACCCATGGCAGACAGTTCTCCAGGAACTTCTCCAGTGTGAGTCCTTTCCCTTGGGGCTTCAGCTCTTCCCCAGCTGCCCCAGTGTGGGTCACTGCTATGGGTGCAGTCATAAATCATAGAATGTCTCTCAGTCTCTCAGACTGCTCCAGACTGGTCCCCCATGGGGTCACAAGTCCCCCCAGCAAACCAGCTCTGGTGTGGGTCTCTCTCTCTCTCCATGAGCTGCAGGTCCTGCCAGGATCTTGCTCCAGCGTGGGTCACAGTGTCTTCCATGTCTCCCCCTGCTCCAGTGTGGGGCCTCGCCACAGGCTGTGGGTGGGAACTCTGTTCCCTCCCATCTTCCATGGGCTGCAGGAGGACACCTGTTCCACCATGGTAATTTCCACAGGCTGCAGGAGCATCTCTCTGGTGCTTGGAGCACCTCTTCCTGCCACCCACCCCCTTCCCTGGCCTTGGTGCCTGCACAGCTCCTTACATCTTCTCACTCCCTTCTCTGGAGGTAAAAAGCAGCTGTTTGAGGTTTCTCCTCCTAAATGTGACTCCCAGAGGCGCTGTGACCGTCGCTGATGGGCTCGGCCTTGGTCAGTGGCAGGTCCGGCCTTGAGCCGGCTGGTGTTTGCTCTGTGGGGCCTGCAGAGAGCTTCTGGCTGCTCCTTGCAGAAGCCACCCTGAGCCCCCTCCTCTGCCAGAACCCAGCCATGCAAAACCACAACATCCTCCTGACTTCAAAGAACCTGAATTGACTCTCTCTCTTGGAATGAACCCCAGGAAAGATGAGGTCCAACAATCTGGTTCCACTGTTTCTGTAGGGGAAATAGTGGTATGCATACACAGTAGCCTCTTCTCTTTGTGAATTCCACATACAGACTTGAAGCTTTTGCTAATGGCATCTTGTTTCTTCTGGTTTTTTTAGCCATGAAAATGCTATCTAGTACATGATTGAAGTAAAACCTGCTTGTTTTACTTTGCCTACCAGGCCCTTGACATAATCTTGGCTTTGATTTCCTAATGAAAAATGCATGTGTGAGTCAATAATCACGTATCTGGCATACTGACAGAAGCCATCCAGCTAAATGCTGATGCTCTCATCTCCAGCTCCCATACAGCTACTGTATCTAAAAACTCTGGCCCAGCTGATTTCAGAAACAGGAATAAATCTCCCACTTAAGGAATCTTACATGCTCTTTAGCAGAAAATAATTACATCCTTGTCTCTAAGTAGGAGAGACATGGATTTGGTGGATGGACCACTTGGTGGTAAAGAATTGCCTGGACAGTCATACTCAAAGACTTGTGGTGAACGGCTCGGTGTCCAAACTGACCTCAGTGACAAGTGGTGTTCCTCAGAGGTCGGTACTGGGATCAGCACTGTTTAACAGCTTTGTCAAAGACATGGACAGTGTAAGTGCACCCTCAGCAATGTCTGCTGATGACACCAAGCTGTGTGTGTGGTGTGGTAGCTGCGCTGGAGGGAATGGATGCCATCCAGAGGGACCTTGACAAGCTTGATGGATGCGAACCACATGGAGTTCAACAAGGCCAAGTGCAAGGTCCTGCACATGGATCAGGGCAATCCCCAGCACAGCTACAGTCTGGGTGAAGTATGCATTGAGGGTAGTCCTGAGGAGAAGGACTTGGGGATGTTGATTGACAAGAAGCACAGAATCACAGAACGTTAGGGGTTGGAAGGGATCTCAAAAGATCGTTTTAGATCAACCCCCTCCACCAGAGCAGGCTCACCTAGGTTAGGTCAGACAGGAACACATCCAGGTGAGTTTTGAATCTTTCCAGAGAAGGAAACCCCACAGCCTCTCTGGGCAGCCTGTCCCAGAGCTCTGTCACCCTCACAGTTAAGAAGTTTTTTCTTGTGTTTGCATGGAACCTCCTGTCTTCCAGCTTGCACCCATTGCCCCTTGTCCTATCATTGGACATCACTGAGAAGAGCAGCTCAACATGACTCAGCAATGCACACTTGCTGTTCAGAAAGCCAACTGTGTCCTGTGCTGCATCAAAAGAAATGTGACCAGAGTCAGGTCAAGGGAGAGGATTCTGCCACTCTGCTCTGGTGAGACCCCACCTGGAGTACCGTGGCCAGCTCTGGGGCCCCAGTATAATAGAGACATGGAGCTGTTGGAATGAATCCAGAGGAGGCCATGAAGATGAACACGTGCTGGAGCACGTCTCCTATGAAGACAGGCTGAGAGAGTTGGGCTTGTTCAGCATGGAGAAGAGAAGGCTATGGGGTGACCTTAGTGCAACCTTCCAGTATCTGAACAGGCCAACAGGAAACTGGAAAATGACTTTTTACAAGGGCAAGGAGGGATGGGACAAAGTGTAATAGGTTTAAACTAGAAGAGAGTACAGTTAGATTGGTTATTAGGAAGAAACTCTTTCCTGTGAGGGTGGTGAGGCTCTGGCACCTCTATTTCGTGATAGCAAATGAAGTAGAAAATCTTCTAGAGGCAGCAAATATTGTAAAAGAAATCTTGTAACACCATGTATTCTTCCTGGTTAGTGACTTTGAATTACTAAAATTTTCTCTGGAATTGCTGTGGTTTTCAGCTCCAGGTCTTTGGAAAGTTTCTTGACCAAACTTGATAGAATTAAAACACATTCACACTGATGTCTCCATAAGAATTTGGCATGTCTGAATGTCAGGTGGGTATTTGGAACCATTTGTCTCAGGGACTTCAGAGCTCACCTCCACTTCCAGAATTCCAGAAAGTATTTTAAGGTATTTTAGGGTCCATACTGCTGCTTATTAATGCCCCTGCGGTGGGATCATGAATCAGAATCAGAAAAGTGAGAGAACTCATGGGTTGGGATAAAGGCTGTTTAATAAGTAAACCAAAAGTAAAATCGGAACAAGGAGTTGATTCCCCACTTCCCATGGGCAGGCAGGACCTCAGCTGTCCCCAGGCAAGCAGGGCTCCATCATGCCTAACAGTGACTTGGGGAGAAGTGTGTGTCCCCACCCCAGCTTCCTCCTTCTCCCCAGAAGATTAACTCTACATCAGCCCCAACCAGCACAGACGTGTGGGTGACGTTTCCTTGTGGGGGGGAGCACACAAAGCAGCAGAGAGTTGGTGGAAGTTCCTCGTGTGGACTTCCTTGCAAATCCTTGGCTTTCAGCTCTGCTTTCTCTCACTGTGCCTCACTGCTCCCTAGGAAGCATTTCAGCCCTGGTGTCTCCTCTCACAGGGGCTCTGAACTGGTCACACAGCTTGGAAACTGGCGCATCATCTGCAGGAGGTCACTCTGGGGACATTAGTTAAAGCATCCAGCTCCCTGGTTTATCATTTACTGCTGCCATGTGAGGAATGCTTATCCTGACTCTATTGCCCTGAAAAACCCCTGGCAGCAGCTGCAAGAAGTTTCTTAAGAAGTGGATGCAAGAAAGCAGAAATGCAGAACTGCATCCAAAACATCCCCTGCTCCCAGCTATGACCCAGATGTGCTCCCCTGACACGTTTCCTCAGATCTTCCTTTATAGCACCTTTCTCAGGGCACCTTCCTCAGCAGGAATCCTAACCTGGGAGAGCATCTATAGCCCATTTCTTCCTTGCAGATCCCCCTCCTCCCCCAGTGACCCTGGACAAATCAAACCCACTTCTCACTTCTCCTGTGCCTATGCTGAAATGTTTCATTTCTTCACCTCAAAAGTATTTCATTCTAACTTGTCCAAGAGATAATCCTGACTGTGTGTCTCACCACTGCCCTCTTCTTGCATGCCAGCAGAGGTTTTATACTGAATTTTGCTGCCACAGCGACTTTGCTGCCTTTGTATCGTTGTTTACTTTTAAATTATTTTTAGATGCATTCTTTGGCAATAGAGAGGAGCGCTGGAATAGCTGAAACATGAGTTTTTCCTTCGTGCCTGTCACAGTAAGGTGGAAATTAACTCTGCCTTTCCAAGTGGAAGCTGCTGCTAGCGTCAGAGCGCTCTCTGCTGTTGTCAGCACAGAGAGACCTTTGGCGTGAGTAGACTGGCTGAGCCTGTTACTTCCTACATAAGGCTGTTCCCTCTCCTCTCCTTCTCCCTCTCCTCTCCCTTGCTGCACAGCATTCATTTTGATTTCAGGTGATTGGAGCACACATTCCTCAACATTCTCCTCTTCACTCACACCTAAGGGAACAAGGCGCAGTCAATTGGTGTCCAGTTTTGCCTGTGAAGTGCGATAGATGGATGAAAGGTCAGTCCCCTCTCTTCATCTCTGTCTTCACCTTTCCTCCCAGCTCATTCACAGTGACATTTCATGAAACATTTGGCCTCAGACTTGGCACTTCTTTCTTCACCTGCCTTTTTGAGGAGCACTGCAGCTGCTGCAGAGGTAGCAAATCATGTACTGAACAAGGTCTTCTCTGGGAACAAATCTGAGCCTTCCTCTTCATTGTCATAAGGGGAAAGTCACGTACAGCTTGTCCTGTTCAATGTGTTTATCAACAATTTTGATGCAGGAGTTGAACACACCATTAGCAAGTTTGCTGAACAACACCAAACCAAGACTTGTCATTGGTTCTCTCTAGAGACAAGGGGCCTTGCAGCAGGATCTGGATAGATTGCAGTGTTGGCCTGTGATTAATGGGGTGCAATTTAACAAGTCCAAATGTGGATTCAGATGGAGTAAGGCCGGGCACAAGTGTAGAGTGGGAGAGGAGCAGCAGGAGAGCTGCCCTGCAGAAGGGCATCTGGGCAGCAGCCAAGGTCTGTGCCCTGGCACCCCAGAAAGCAAACCTCATCCTGGGGGCATCAAACACAGCAGAACCAGCTGGCCAAAAGTGGGGATTGTCCCCCTGTATTCACCGGTGGTGCTGCCTCACCTGGAGTGATGGGTGCAGTGCTGGGCCCCACCCTTCAAGAAGGACATGAAGGTCCTTGAGTGTGTCCAGAGGAGAGAACAAAGCTGTGAGGGGGCTGAAAGGAATGACCTGTGGGGAGCAGCTGAGGACTCTGGGCTTGTCTAGCTGTGAGAGAAGGAGGTGGAGAGGCGACCTCGTGGCTCTCTGCAGCTTCCTGAGGAGGGGACATGGAGAGTAAGGTGCTGGGCTTTCTCCCTGGGATCCAGTGATAGGACACATGGGAATGGCTCAGAGCTGCCCCAGGGGAGGTTCAGATGGGACCTGAGGAAGCATTTCTTCATCCAGAGGGTGTCACACACTGGAACAGGCTACCCAGAGAGATGATCCATGCCCCAAGGCTGTCAATGTGTGAGGCATCTGGACAATGCCCTTAACCACACATTTAACTTTTGGTCAGCCCTTCCACGTCCCTTCCAAATGAAATTGGTCTGGTCTGGTCAGAGGGTTGTGATAAACTGCACAGTCTAATTGGAGGCCTACAACAAGTCATCTTCCTCAGAGGTCTGTGCTGGCTCCAGCCCTGTTCCATATATTCATCAACAACCTGGATGAGGGGGCAGGGTGCACCCTCAGCAAGCTTGCTGATACAGAACTGGGGGAATGGCTGGCACACGAGCGGGCTGTGCTGCCATTCTGAGATCTGGACAGGCTGGAGAGCTGGGCACAGAGTGATCTTACAAAATTCAACAAGGGCAAGTGTAGAAACCTGCACCCAGGAAATAATAACCCCAGGCACCAGTACAGGTCAGGGGTTGTCCTGCTGGGAAGCAGCTCTACGGAGAAGGACCTGGGAGTCCCAGTGGACAATGAGCTCTCCATGAGCCAGCTGTGTGTCCTCCTGGCCAAGAAGGCCAGTGGTACCTGGGGTGCAGCAAGAAGAGTTTGGCCAGCAGGTCAAGGGAGGTTGTCCTCTCCCTTTGCTCTGCCCTGGTGAGACCACACCTGGAGTGCTGTGTCCAGCTCTGGGCTCCCCAGTTCAAGAAGGACCGGGAGCTTGTGGAGAGGGTACAAAAAAGGGCTACAAAGACAATCATGTGGCCTAGAACATCTTTCTTACAAAGAGAGGCTGAGGGATTTGGGACTTTTTAGAAGACTGAGGGGAATCTTATAAATACATACGAATACTTGAGAGATGGGTGTCAGGAGAATAGGGTCAGTATTTATTCAGGAGTTCCCAGAGGCAGGACAAAAGGCAGTGGGCTCAAACTTGAATATAGGAAGTTACACCTAAACATGAGGAGAAACTTCACTGTGAGAGTGGCAGAATACAGGGACAGGCTTCCTCTGTGAGGCTGTGGAGTCTTTTTCTCTGGAGACATTCAAAACCTGCCTGGATGCAATCCTGTGTAGCCTGCTCTAGGTGATCCTGGTCTGTCAGAGGGTTGGACTTGATCTCCAGAGGTCCCTTCCAGGGACACTTCTCACCAGGCCAGACTGCTGAATGACCCATCCAGCCTGGCCTTGAACACTGACAGGGTGGGGGCAGCTACAGCTTCTTTGGGCAGCCTGTGCCAGTGCCTCACCACCCTCGTAATGAAGAATTTTATCCTAATACCCAATCTAAATCTACCCCCTTTCAAATTAGAACCATTCTCTCTCGTCCTATCACTCCACGCCCTTCTAAAAAGTCCCCTCCCAGCTTTCTTGTAGGTCCCCTTCAGGTACTGGAAGGTCACTATAAGGTCACCCCAGAGCCTTCTCTTCTCCAGGCTGAACAACCCCAACTCTCTGAGCTTGTTTTCATAGCAGAGGTGCTCCAGCCCTCCAGTCATCTTTGTGGCCCACCTCTGGACCCATTCCAACAGGTCCTTGTCCTTCTTATGCTGGGGACTCCAGAACGGGACTCAGCACTCCAGGTGGGGTCTCACAAGAGCAGAGTAGAGAGGCAGAATCACCCCTCTTGACCTGCTGGCCACGCTCCTTTTGGTGCAGCCCAGGATGCGACTGGCCTTCTGGGCTGCAAGCGCGCATTGCCAGCTCGTGTGGAGCTTCTCATCCACGTCAGTCCCAAGTCCTTCTCTGCAGGGCTGCTCTCTGTCACTTCATCTCCCAGCCTGTACTGATGAGGAGGATTGCCCTGACCCAGGTGCAGGACCTTGTACTTGTCCTTGTTGAGCCTCATGACATTCACATGGGCCCACTTCTCCAGCTTGTCCAGGTCCCTCTGGATGACATCCTGTCCTTCTGGTGTGCCAACTGCACCACTCAGCTTGGGGTCACCTGCAAACTTGCTGAGGGTGCATTCCACCTCATCATCAATGTCACTGATGAAGATATTAAATAATACCGGAAAATTACTCTTAATGATAATAGCCTTGCTGATGTGGGTATGTTAAGACGACATTAAATTAAAGGTGTGCACTGTGCAGGGCAAAACCATCCAGCATCAGCTGCCAACGACAAACCCATGGAAAACAATGACCTTTATCCTAAAGTTAGGAACCTCACATTTCCTAAGCAGAGTAAAACACTGGAAAGCAGTTCAATAAATGACTGCAAATTTCTCTCAAGTCCTAGAAAGGTATGTGCATGTTTTTATAATCCAAATGTGAAAGTGGAACAAAATGTGAAAATACCAATTAACAGATATGTACAGAATGAAGCTTGATTTTCATTTGGATGTAAATCAAAGCCACTGAAGTAACTCTGTACGTGGCACTCCTTGGATTTATTCCCCTCTGCAAAAGACTAGGTTTCTGCTTCATTTTAAAAAGGCTGAGAAATACCACGCTGAAGTGCAAAAGAACTCTTAAAATGTATAAAAGAATCTCACAGAGAAATTTAATTTGGTAGCCTTTTTGGCTAGCCAGCTCTTTGCTTTTAGAGGGGGAAAACCGCCAACAACAGAGGGAAAACAGATGTTTTTGATGAGTCTATCACATTGCTTTGCAAACCTAGAATGTAAGCAGAAAAAAAGATTGCAAACTGTGCCTACTTTATTTGTGTCCCACTATTACTAGTGCTACACTATTAAAATCCATTTGAGTAGCCCAAACAAGCCTTCGTTGTTTGATAAAGAACTGAATTTGGCATTGTGGAAATAGTTAACAGACTAGGGATCAGCAGATATTCTACCAGCATCAAGAATGTTAAATGTGCCTACAAACTGTTGTAGGAATATCTGAAGTCGATCAGAAATTTGCTAGGCACAATTTTCAGTACTACTAAATCACTCTGGAGCAGCAGAGCGGCTGTTAAGACAGGAGCCGCAAATGAACCCATCACACTCAGCAGTGCTTAGCAGATTTAACAGTTCATCTAGGATTTTGTGATAAGGAGAGAAGATGGTCCCTTCCAACCCCTATGATTCTATGGTGGACTGTGTCCAACAGACTTCAATTCCTAGAAATGCCTCTGCACAGGTATTCCTGTGACACCACTGTTCACAGACAGGGCACACTTACAAACTGGCCGGACGACTCGAAGTTTTGAGCAGCTTCAAAGCAGAGCAGCTCACATCTTCACACACTGTTCTTCTAAGGTGGGTGTGGAGGGTGTGTATGTTCTCTCTGGTGCATGATGGCTGGTGTCCGGGACTTTGAGATTAAACACACAGCCTGCTGCACAGAGGAGGCAAGCACCGCTCGTTAATAAATTGCTAGCCAAAACCACAGGATATTGAAGTGCAACTTGTTCATAAATTGATTACTTGGCCTTCAGTTCTGACTGCCTAAGTGCAGAGTGTAATACTTCAAGCTAGTTCTGTACTTTTTAAAACCTCATCGTCCTCTTTAAAAACCTTTCTTCTTGAGTCAGAAGGTACCTAAACCAGCCCAGTAAAACAGGCAGGAAAACCAGAAACGAACTGCAAATTCACTCTTCACCACACAGCACAAAAATAATGGTCACAGCTTAATTTTTAATGTGGAATCACTTTAAGTATACAATATTTCAAAAGATCCAGAAAATGGTTAAGAGTTAAAAGCCAGTAGAACAAAAATACAGGAAATCCAAAACACATCTTTGACCTTTTTAATCCTAAATTTTAGGGTCACATGCCTGAACAGACAAATTTGCTTTATGAGGAAAGAAACTTTGGTATGGATTTGAACTAGCCACATGAATAGCACCTGTAGCTGTCACAATAAATAGTAATGGCTAATTAGACACCATGGCAGCCAGATGCCTTTCCTTAAGAAAAGGCTAGGAACAAGCACATGCTTGGAGCTACGCATCAGGGTTGTACAACAGAAACTAGTGTAACCTTTTTATAACGCATTTCTGCTTTCTGATGCTGAAATTACTAAGAAATCTTTGCTATGACGAGTAAGCTTTTACTTGTTAATCACTAGTAAATCCCTCCCTCAAAAATTGCACTCTGGTGCTTGAAGAACACTGCAAGAATTTTCTTTATGTCTTTAGACTTCCTCTATTTTTCTAAAATATTGTATTTTTATTCAACAGGCCCATGCTGCTAGCAGTAGATGCTGCAAACAGAAATATCCCCTTACTCCACAAATTATTAAAACGGTCAAAGATAAATTCGACCTCAAAATAGAACAAAAGTGTTTTTGTTTTTAATAAATGGTACCAGCAATAACAGATGATCTTTGTAATGTGTGATAGTCTCCTACAGCCACCGATAAAGTAGTTACCGGAATGTTATTCTATGTTAACCTGTGTTTTATGTTTGCAACAAAGCATAAAACACACTGAACAGAATGAGTGAAACTCCTATTTCCTGTGTATAATGAGTTTTAGTAATTTAATAAATTTTAGTTTTTACTGGTGTATTCCACTGTAGTGCTGTGACAACAAATCACACTTGTGTACCAGAGCATACATCAACAGTATGATGTAATTTTTACTTACACCACTGCTATATTTAGCTTTTTGAAAGAGACATAAGCATACACTATGGCCACATCAAATAATTTTCTGGGTTTTTTCTTTGATAACCTTCACTTTTTCGGTAATACTTCACTTTTAAAATTTGAATTATTGAAAAAAAAAATTCACAGAAAGTTTATACAGGAATAGCTATAAGGAATAACCTCACAGGCACTGATATGACAAACATTTATTTTAAGGGCTGAGAGGCATTAGTATCCTATTGACAAAGTTGACTGAAAAGAATTACTAACTTTGCCTAAATGAGAAATGCCTTTGCTTGTATGTTGAGAAAAGAAAGTCAGAAAGTTATTTTTTTGGCCTTGCTATGTCACAAATCCAATCATACAAAGACCTACGCATTTAACCTAAAATGATAAGTTTTAAAGCCCTTCTATTAAAAAAAAAATAAATCATGCAAAACTTTGATCAATTATGCAGCTGCTTTAAAACTGTTGCAAGACCATACTGTATATATTAGCTTTTATACTGCTAATGCACAACTAACAGCAAACTTGATTAGATTAACACAAATTTGTCTTAATTACACCGTTATATCACACTAAGGAGACAAATGCCACAAGATTGGCAAAACATTTAATTCTGAGCACTCAAATGGCAGGATAGTTATGTGTTGTAACCCCCTCAACATTTAGATAAGAACATAATCCTGCATTCTCACTTTACAAAAAAAAAAAAAAAAAAAAGAGTTCTGTAAAATATTAACTGGGAGGGTAACAGTTTATACTACCTAACACAAAGTAACTTATACAACTAGTGTCAAAGGCAAACAAAAAAACCCTTCTAAATAAAAAGCCAAAATACACATAGCAACGGAAGCACAAATGCTGCATTAAATACAGTCAAGGTAAGAAGACAACGCACTTGTTAATAAAAAAGACCAAAAAAAAAAAAGTTACTAAAATTAGCAACACATTAAAAGAAAAATGCAATGAGGGAAAACTATTTTTTCCTATTACAACAGAGTTTCCATTTGCAGTCTTTCCATCCATAATTTGTCTGCTAATGTACATCCATTAAAATTTTCAGAATCTCACAGAAGAGCCACATTGTTCTCTTCCCAATCTAGTTCCAGAGTTGGTTTTGGATGCTTTGAACAGACACTATTATGAATGAAGTAAATGCAAGGCAACAAATGGACTATTTATCACCTTTGATCTCAGCACTGACGACAAACATTTTTAGAAGTTATCGTAATCTTTTTTGTCTTTTTTTCCTTCTGCTTCAAATCCATCGACACCATCACTGTCCCTTCTCCTTTTGCGATTGTTATGGATGTTGAAGCGCTGATTCATCTGCGGTAACGGATCCATTCCCAAAACTTTGTGTATTTGACGGAATGCAAGGAGTCTCAGTGCAAACTAGAAAAAGGGTAGAAGTGCTTTTAAGAAACTAACATCAATTCCGAGTGCTCTGTCAGACAACTAATGAAGAATGTGTATGACATTATCCTTAGCTCTCATCATGTCCTCTTCCCTCGACAAAGTCAACACAATAAAACATGTCCCATTTGCTGATTCTGTACAAAGTACATCACCTCAGGTTAAAATGATGTACATGTGTTTTTGATGCCAGACCTGCACTGCAGCAGTGAAGGCTTGTCAATGTCACATCAGTTATCTGTAGCAAAAGGATCAAATGAAGAGGTAGGGGCAGTCACCTCTTAATCCACAAGTGTGAACTGTCAATTCTAAGTGGGCTCAGTTGTAAGTGGACTCAGTTGTAAGTGGACTCAATAAATATTAAACTCACACAGACTTATTAATAAAATATTATATGCCAGTGTAACCTGAAATCTAGGAACATACTACTGTAGAGTGAGCATCTTTACAGCTGTAAATAGATGGGTGTGTCTCAAACTTTTCAGAAACATATTTTTAGTGCAAAAAAGAACACTATAATACATCCTCTAGCATGGCATTTCAATTGCCTAGCTGCAATACCAAACTGTATTCTAAGAAAGGAAAATTCACATCCATCATAAAACTCCATTTGAAAAAAAGCAACCAACCAAAAACACCCCAAGAAACTACTTCACACACACGTTTCCTTACCTGTGCACTTGAAGTAATATCTTCTCGTTGCTGATCTGTCATTACAGCAAGTGTATCAAATGGATCTTTCTCACAAGGGTCCAGAAGGCCAGGGCCACCTACAATGGTTGGGCTAATTAGCAGCACATCTATACCTTACTTCAACCACGATTTCAGATTTTACATTAGTTAAGCATAAGTATACAGCAATGATGAAATTCAACTTGCCTTTAAGGATGATTCCTGAAGATATACACTCAAAAACTCTTCTCAGGGCATCCCCAGGACTCTGTGGTCCAGTAGCGCTGCTAATTGCTTTTTCCACAAGCAATTCCATAGCCTAGGCCAACATTAAGAATACACAGTTAATTCAGAGTATGGATAAAGCCAGAAAAAAGCTGTTACTGTTGTTCAATATGGAACGTTGTGAATTCAGAGTTTTGTAGATAATTACACATCGCAGAACATGTTCAGCTATAATGGAAAAAAAATAAGGACTATTTTATAAAGATGAATAAAAAGAAAGCTGGTGCAACACTGAGTACTGATATGCTTCTTCTCATCACAAGTTGTTCAAAAGCTTTGTAGAAATCTACACAGCAGCAGTCTACATATGCAGGTGAACAACTTGTACAGCCGTTTTTTGAGAGTATGAGACACGGCGGGTCACCTGAACCTGTCCCATCAGCAGCACACAATTTATCTAATGAAATTAACAGGATGATATAGAGAAGTTGGGTTTTTTCTACAAGAGTATAGAAACTTGAAGCATCTCAAATTTCATGATCTTTAAACCTTAAATGTTAGTAGTTCTTCAGTGTAGCAAAACTGAAGTTCACAGCAAGTTTTCTTATGGCTAGCACTAACTCAGATGTTAAACAAGTGTAAAAAAATATGATAAACAGGTTTTCTAAAACCAAGACATTATTTCAAATTAATGAAAACTGTTTGGCTGATGAGCTGTATTTTAGATATTGTTTATTCTGTGAATATTTCCATTGTTTACTTCTATTAAACACTGTTTTAAAAAAACCCAAACCAACCCTTGAAAAGATACCTGCAAAAGTAAAGAATAGCTTCCCTCAGTCCTGTTTCACCATTAAATGGATCTTTCAATACCATCTCTTTTGCAAGTTGAATTCTTGAACAAGTGCCTCTTGTTTTTTGGTCTTGGTGGGGGAGGGGGAGAATGGGTGTTTGTTGGTCCTCTTCCTCTCCACTGAATTTACAGTTGTTCAAATGTTGTCTATTGCTCTCTAGGACTGCCCATTCTGATGTGTGCAAGTAACTACAGATAGTGTTGATTACAGTCCATCACTAAGGGTGCCCCATCCTTTCTATTTCAGCTCCATTTAACTGCAAATTTCAACTCCTGAGCACCGTGTTTTCATACTACCACTGTACCATTCAACACTGAGCAACACTAATCTAGTTGTTTTCAAGTATGAAAGCATGAAAGAAAAAAAGCAGACCATGTTTTTGCTTTACTCAAGTCTAAGTCTTTTGGATCCTTATACAATACACTGGAGTGTACAGCTTAATCCTAGGACTATGTGAATTATGATGTCCTGGTGTTTAGATGCACAAAAGGCTGGACTTCTAATTGAAAACAGAAGAAACTAGAAAAAATTCTAGTTTGAGTGATAGTTCCTTCTAACTTGTCGGAACTTGACAAAATTCTTCTAATTCCGTTTTTATTATTAGGTATATAAACAGGGTGCTACTAATGTCCATTTCAGACTTCCTAATACCTTCTATTTTTACCACCACACAGGTCCTTGGTTTGCAATGTGATTCTAGTGTACAGGTTAAGAGAAGTTCTGTATCCAGAAAAAATTATTTCTTCAGTCTATGAAATTCTACCTGTGACTGGAAGAAATGCTGCGTATTTAAAACCACCATTTTCATTCTGTGGTTGTTATTGGTCAGACTCTGCCATTGGGCCAGAAGAACCACTGACCACACAGATGTCAATGTTTACCCAGGTCACTGACAACGTGCCAGGTACCATGAGCAAACCAGGAACCACCTTTGGAGAACTGAGGCACAGCTGGGCCTGACACACAGCTTCACGCCTCTCCTCCTTTCTGGGTGTGCCAGATCATGCGAGAAATCAGAAACAACCTTCCCTCTTCTTCATCTATGTGGTCTGGTGTGTGTTGCTGTAGTTCTAAGGATGTTTTTCTAAAAGTATGCCAGGGTTTTTTCTTTGGCGATATCAAAAGGGCACTTACAAACTTGTTAGCTGCTTTTCAGCTGTGTTTGCACAATGTACCTTTGGTGAAATATAGCACAGAAACTGGAATGAAAAGAAACCCTTTAAATATTAAAAAAAAAACCCAGAAGCAACTGCTCCACATTTTTTCCAGAAGCAATGAATATGGTAAGTAATTTAATAAAATTTGTCTGCAAGGTTAATACAGTTGTAAAACATTTCTCACTGAAATAGTGCCAACCGTTCCAACTGTCTTGACTATATTAGCACTCTTCCTGCCAACACTGAAAAGGAAGCAACACAGTGCAGCAGGATTTTGTCTGTGAAACAAAACAGCCAGAGATGAGTCTAATTCCATACTATACATGTTTCAGACATTTTGTTTCAGGCTAACTCTGTCTGGTCCACAGATGGAACATCTGTTAGTATTTGGAGAACAAGTTGCACTCCTGTAGAGCATCATTTAAGATAAGTCAATGCAAAAGGAATGCTCCAAGATCGTTTGGCTGCAACACTTAAATAACCTGGTACAACCTAGAGACCTAAAATGCCAATGGTGACATATCCACAGGCTGTACTGAAGCACTGCTGTGGTACTGCATCTTGCAGAGGGGACATACTATAATGATCACAGGAATGACTATGATGTATTCACTTAAGTCGCTTTTCTGTTCTCATAGAACTATCTGGGTACAGCTGACAATATTTTAAATAACTTCCAGCAAACTTCCAAGCAATTCAGAGTAGGTGGTTTGAAAAAGTCACTCTTTCAGACAGAGTGAAGGAAAAAAATTGCTAGAATCTAGAATAAGAATGCTACCCACAAAGGATACAAAATAACAAGAAAATTAATTTTGGAAAATAAAAATCTGGCTCCAAATGACAAAAACCCCCAAACCATGAATCTTCAGAGTGAATCTGGTTTACTTGGGAAAAAACACCCCAGAAACCTGAACAAAACCCTACATTACCCTTTGAAGGAGTTTACATCTAAAAATTGTAGTAACACCTCCCTATGTGTTACTTGCAGTAGGATGTGTATTAAAAGGACTCATTCAAAAGCACATTACTCACCCAGCTTGGAAAATCAGACCAAGTTGGAACGCGCTGACAAAGGTCACGAAGAATACGTATGATAATCACACAGGACTGCAGACCATTAGCTCTAGCCTTGAGAGCAATACAAAATCAAATTAATTAATCCCAGCACCTACAGCAATTAGGAATTGTTGAAGACTAAAACACCACTGTTCAATGGAAGCTCAGATACAAGATGGAAACAAATCATTCTATAACTTTATTCCATGAGCTGCCATTTACAGCAGTATTTTATACAGGGTTAGTAATTTAAGGTGGTAGAAGTCAAAGTGCACAGGTTATACAAGAATAACATTTCTTGATCCCCTGTACACTTTGACCTATGTTCACTTGTAACAATAAATACAGTATCTTTCTATATTAGAAATAAAAAGGATAAAGTAAAGATCTAGGAAATAGGTATAGAGACTGAAAGGTCAAGGGAATCTGTTTGGTTTCTTTATCGTGCCTTTGCCAGAATGCAAAGTCACTAAACCAAACAGTTGCTTCTCACCTTTCATTCCCTACACTTAATGCACTTAAAGAAATAGGAAAAAAAAGTCTTAAATCTAAACACAAAGCTTTAAACACATATTCCATTATTTAAAGCAAAGTTACTCTGCAGCCTTATGGAATATTTAACAAATATACAACAGATGATCACCCCAAGCGAGTCAAGCTTTCAACATCGCCTTCTCAATGACCAGAAAAAAAAATCATGTCAAATGAGCAATAACTGCATAAAGCAGTTCCTCTATAACTCAACCTTCTACATTTAAATTTAGGGACCAGAAAAATATTAAGTATTATTAGCATGAACAACGCTGAGTGTTTTCACACAATTAAACATTTATATTGCAACTGAACTAATCTCTCATAAGGCTACAAGAAGAAAGTAAAATGATGTTCCGAACCTGGAACCACTTAGCGTGGCGTAGAGCAGCCAGAGCGTCAAGGCATTTTTGCCTGTCCAAGACGTCCGGTGGGTCTTTCACCATACCCGAGGTTACATCTAAAATGGATTGAATTGGCAAAATGCAGTGAGGAATGGGTGTTTGACCAGGTAAGCAAGACACTTCCTGAAAGTAGCTTCAATGTCACACATGCCATTTAAAGTTTAAACCCTTGAACAACAAATGTAAATGTCCAATAAAAGTTACTCAGTTCAGATTAGGGCATCGACCCAGTGTGAAGACCAAGAGCGTATTACACTTATAGCTCTGAGGTTGTTTTCAAATGCATTGTGGATTATGCAATGCGTAGTACTTCTTTATTTAAGCTAACACTGGAAAACACGTATCCCCTAAAATTAAATACTGAAGGAAGGATGGTTGGACACAGTGCACCAGCACAGAGAACACAAGACAGAAGGAACACAAAAATCCACTTTAACCAAGTAGAAACATTCAAACTTAGTTTCTTGTAAAATTTAATGGTCACTTGTTATTTGGGACCTAAGAAAAAATAAGTATAACAGATCTTAAAACCACTAAACGTTTAGTAATGATGTTATCTGTCTCTCGTGTTAAACTTGGAATTATTTTCCTTTAAAAACCTGACCAAAGAAATGTGAAATGTTCTTCAATATTACAGAGTTCCATTATTTTCTAGTACCCTCTTCTCTTATTCACGTAAATAAAATTCCTCAGCCTCTATCTGTGCTCCAGTATCATTTAGGATTCAAGGAGTGGTCTGAAAAGGCACTGGGATTACGTCAGATTCCACAGGAAAAATAAAAGCAAGGAATACTTTAAAAAACAAAGCAGAATGTCTGAAAGATAAATCTAATATCATAGAATATTCTGAGTTGGAAGTGACCAACAAGGATCATCAAGTCCAACTACTGTACAGTAGGAGTTTACTCCTACATATTTCAATGTTCAGAAAAAGATTTAATTTCCAAACCGGTTGCTTTGTTACCAAGAAGGAAGAGACCACAGAACCTTTTTGGAAGCAGCTTAAGCAATGAAACTGGAACCACTGAAAAATGTGAAATGGTATCCTTCAGTTACTTGAAAACTGTACAGATACAATGCAGTGAATCAGCTTTAAAAGTTCTTTGTTTTACTCATGAAAATGGCTACTGCGACTATTACAAATTATATGGGTTGCATAAGGGGTGATACAGCAGGTAAGATGAAACAAAAAGCCCTCACTCAATGGCACTTACTTCACAGGAGCTGGCTCTTTGGATCAATTTAGTTTACTCCAGCAAGATATCAATTTATAATATATTGAGCCTCATGAAACGTGCCTGCAAGGACAAGCTTTTAGGAATGCTGCAGAAAGACAGCTCTGAAATCACCCATTTAACACAAACGTAAACAGTAGGATACTTGGCTACACAGGCAGCTAAAAAGCCATGAATGAACATGGTAGTCCAACTTTACAATGTAATAATTAATCTGAAGTACTACATTCAGATTTTTTATAGGATAGTCCCACTCCTCTGCACAAGGTTAAAAGGAATTTAAAAGTAAGAATGAAGCTGAGAAGATCATATATATCTTCTCACACGGATACTCAAAATTATCACAGAATTATGAGGTTGGAAAAGACCTTTGAGATCATCAAGTCCAACCGTTCCTGTCCTATGCTAAACCAGATCCCTAACTACCTGATCTGCCCTTTTTTTAAACACATCCAGGGAAGGTGACTCAACCCCCTCCCTGGGCAGCCTGTTCCAGGCCCAAACAACTCTTTCAGTGAAAAAATCTTTTCCTAACATCTCATCTGACCCTGCCCTGGCGCAGCTTTGTGTCATTTCCCCTTGTCCTGTCTCCTGTCACCTGGCTGAAGAGACCATTGCCCACCTCTCTACACCCTCCCTTCAGGTACTTGTAGGCAGTTATAAGGTCTCCCCTCAGCCTCCTCTTCTCCAGGCTAAACACCCCCAGCTCCCTCAGCTGCTTCTCGTAGGATTTGCCCTCCAGCCCCTTCCCCAGCCAGGTTGCCCTTCTCTGGGCTTGCTCCAGGACCTCAATGTCCTTCTTATGGTGAGCAGCCCAGAACTGGACACAGCACTCGAGGTGCAGCCTCACCAATGCTGAGTCCAGAGGCACAATCACCTCCCCAGACCTACTGGCCACACTATTTCTGATACAAGCCAGGATGCCGTTGGCCTCCCTGGCCACCTGGGCACACTGCTGGCTCATATTCAGCCTGCAGTCACCCAACACCCCCAGGTCCTTCTCTGCCTGGCAGCTCTCCAGCCAGTCTCCCCCAAGCCTGTAGTGCTGCAGGGGGTTGTTACGTCCCATGTGCAGCACTCTGCCCTTGACCCTGTTAAACCTCATCCCACTGATCTCAGCCCATCGGTCCAGGTTCAGGTCTCTTGAAGAGCCTCTCTCAAGCAGATCAATACTTCCTCCTTTGTCATCTGAAAACTTACTGAGGCAACAGTAAATTATGGACTGTATGTTAAAGCAGAAAGATGAAAAGCTTCACTAACAAGGTATTTACAGAGTAAATTAAGACATTTAAAGCTGTATTTCTTTTAAAACAAAACCCCCCAAGACCCCAAACCAAACCTATACAAGGAAGATGCCAGGTAACTGGCATCACAACTGTTGACATGAGTACAACCTGGATATGAGACAAGGAGTACATCTAGAGAAAAAGTACAGCAGGGAAACAACTGGCCAAGTAAGCCTGAGAAATTAAAAATAAAAATATGGGGATTTAGGCCTAGTTGACTCATCAGTCAGTTATTTACATCTTCTAAAACTAACATGCAAATAGGTGTCACTGTGCAAAATTTCAGCACAATTCATTACATAATTTGAAACTCCAATTAATTCTAGCTCTGAAAAACTTCAATTTAGAAAGTAAGTTTACTAAAAAGAATCACAGTCTAAGTGCACAGAAGAGGATCTTAGTGCTAGAAATGTTGATCTAAAATGTGCCACTAATAGATACCATATGAACACCCTTGAAAAAGACTCTGAAAAGTCAGAAGTTGCCAAGGCATCTATTGCACTGAGAGTACATTGAAAAAAGGTTATCAAGGGAACTCTTGTAATATTTAATCTGTGGATTTTTGCACCTGTTTCACATTTTAGGATTAACCCCTTAAAGACTAATTAACTAAATTCAGATGCCTAACCTGCCACCCTGTTAAGCTATGACAAAAAAAATGAATTTACAAAACACGAACACGAATTCTTACCCTATATAACTGAATTTATTACTGGACTAAACATAAGGGGTTAATCTTCAATTAGACATGCTGTGTCCACACTACCTCTTCATTAAAAGTTAACAGGTATACAAATTTCTGTAAGTTTTATTATGGGAAACACATTTTACCCAGTCAACTATTTCAAGACTAGTGTGAACACTGCTTAATTCTAGGAGAGAGACAAAGACGTAAAGGAAAAAAGAACAACACAAAGTAACAGCAGATGCTAGGACTATGCATCCAAACCCCCTCCTTTGTAAAGCATGGCAGGTGTGACACTGAGCTTTAGAAAACCTTGGTCAAAAATCCTTCCGATGTCTTGGCAGCAACCCCTGACAGGAATCAAGTCTCTCTGCTAGAAGGCTTTGCACCGGGGCTGTTAGCTAAGGATAAAAAAGACACACGCGCACACAGATATGCGTTCACAGGTAGGTACAGTTTGCTTGCTGGAGGACAGGTTCCACAGCAGGGGTTAGAGCACTTCCAGTGTATCGGATTGGGCAAACTGTCAAACGCACAATACTGTAAGGAACAGTAGCTATGCGGTTAACAATTTTCATTCACTGTATTTTATTATTTTTATTTTTTTTCCCCCCAGCCTTTAATCATGTAATGGGATTATTACACATCAAACATGATTCTACTCCACGTGCAAGTCTCAAGTCTTGTCTTTACTCAAACTGGTTCTTCCGGTAAAGCCTTCCTTATCACCCGAACTAGCTCCCCAAGCCGGCTAAAAAAAAATGAACACTTTAAACCATGGTAAGACACAGAGCATGAGAAGCTGCAGTAAGAAAGAACGCAAACACATACTGTTACTCTGCAGCAAATAAGCAGCAGTCTTCGTAATAAGGCCTTCTTTGCTGCAAGAATTTGCAATTCCGTCTTCTATTTGCTCTAGTTTCGAAAGTGAACTTTTCTGCACATCCATTTTACACTGCTCAGTGTCTTGAGGAGGAATCTAACTTGATTTTGCTTGCCTAAAGGCAGTACTGCATTCAGCAGTGAATAAACTCACAATGATCATTTTAACTCAAGTGTGGGTCAGACAAAAATATAGGTTTGTTTCCTTTAGGTGGCATAAATTAAGGGATTGATGGCAGTAACTTAATTTTTAGTCCACATCATAGAATTTTAGGCCAGAAATTAGTTAATTGCAATTGAGTATTGTGGCAGGAATCAATACTGCATTTTTTGCACAGTATGTTAAGGAATAAACATGGTGTTTAAGGCTAACTTCATTTAAGGGTTAATCTAATTTAATAATCAAATCTGTTGAGCTACAGTATTCTTTATGAACTTAAAAGAATATGTGAAGTCTGATTCAGCACAGACCAACCAAGAGTCATGATGCACTTAGATTAAAAAAAAAAAAGTAGAATTGGTTGGGTGTGACAGTACTTGTACAAAGCCTTTATAGCTAGGAATAATATGCAGAGCTTAAAAATCATGTACAAAGCACTCTTAAAGACTCTTCAAGTCATCCAAACTTGGGAATGCATCTTGAATTTTTTCTTTCCGATTACGTAGGACGACTTTGTTAACACAGCTTGCTTACAATGCACTAGTCACAGCTACAGAACATTTACTAATGCAGTAGAAAAACCTCAAGTATTTTAGAGGACATGTAATGATGAGATGAAATAGAAAACCTCTGTGGCTTATATAGATACGTATATACACAAGCACATGTATACATACACACATACAGTTTTTTTCAACCTGCGCATGAGAAGTGTTAGGCAAGCCTCAGATCTCCTACTTGTAGGTTCACTGTCAAACACCAAAACCCTGTATGCCATGATCTCTTTCAACTATGAAAATACAGGATTAAAAGGAAACAAAAGTTTATTTTATCTGACCCGTAAACAAAATAACCAACGTACTGCAGACATTAATCATGCTTGTTGGCTTAAAAGCTTTTGGAGCTCTGAAAGTGTTACAGAACAGACCCTAAAGCAACACTGCTGGCACCAGAGAAACTGTGGACTTCAGAAATATAAATTGATTTACAAGCTCCACCTTCTGCTTCAGCTCAACGACAAAGCCATTTCTTAATGTACTAGTCTGGGTTTGCCAGTTGGATAGAAGACTGATCGCAATACCAGGAGCCTAAATATACTCAAAACACACTCCAGACCAAAAAGCAACCTCAGAGAGCTGGAAAAAATCGCGTTGTCTTTTAAAGTTATTGTTTCAAAGTTACTGTTACCATCAAAAGTATTGTAAAAGTGCATTTTAAGCGGCACTGCTATTTGGAATGTGTAAGTGATGGTAATACTGATCCAGTTTAAACCCAAAAACCTATGATTTGATTTTCTAATACCATACAATCTTTCTCTTAGGGCAAGACTGCTCTAGAAACCCAGTTTATAGCCACTTGCTATAAAACAGTTAGTTTTTCACATAATTTTAAAAGACAGGGGAAAAAACAGTCAACTGTGTACCTTTTCCAGAAAGCTGAGGTTGGACATAAAGTTAGAAATTTCAAAAATTAAATGAACGCATCATATAAGCATTTATTTTAACCAACTGTTCTCTACCAAGACTGGTTGTTGAAAAACAAGGTTTTGATCAAATACATGTGCCAGCATGTTGCCTTCCAGGACCTTAATGCCATCTTAAGCAGAATAGATAAACATAAAAAAACAAAACATCTGAGAAAGGAGTAACATCTTTAACAGCTTCCCAACCTCCATCCCTCATGTTCTCCTCCCGAATGACTGGAGATGTCAGTGTGATAGTAACTTGCATTTTGGGTTCCACACATGAATTTAAAATTATTGCTGCTTCTGGGACTGCACACTTGATATCGTATTTCTCAGGACTTATCACCTAAATATCGAGAAACAGAAATTTCCATTAGCATGTGTCAAACAACAGCATGGGGAAGAAAATGGATTTCAACAGAGTCCTTTTAGCAGAAAAACAGAAACACAGTACAATATAAAGCAGAAACCTCTGTCTTCAAAGAAACAACAGTATATACAATTAGGATTTATCAATGGAGTTGCATACTGTTTCCAAACCATCAGTGAAAACAAGACGGCAGTCACCCACCACGCATGTGACAGAAAAGCAAGTACCCAGAAAAGAAATTCATATACCAGTAAGTAACAATCACCTTGACACTGCTTGAGATAAAGAAAAGCCTTAATGGCACTTAAAATGTGTGCTGGATGTTCTTCCCCTTGGAATACAAGAGCCTTTAAAAAGCACAAAGATGCAGTGGATGTTCTTTAAGCTCTTAGTTACAGGATGGGCACTGCTAAGTACGTTCTATACTTGGCAGTCACAACATGTTAAGAACAAAAGGCAAGATAAACACCAGGGGAAAAAACCTAAGAGTAACTAACAGGATGGTTATTCTGACTTGCTTCTTGGAATTACACTGAGTAATTCTAAACACCCCCAAAAGGAAGCTGTAGGCACTTCTGTCACCTTCCACAAACCAGAGGGACAAGCAAGTTCTCCACAATGCCAGACCAAGATATGCAGTTTTTAAATCTTCTTCTGTTCATTTACTTCACACAAAAGCAAACTCAAGATTATTTTCTAATTAATCTGATACTGCTAAAGCTTCTACCTTGCCACTGATTCTGTTAAACTTTACCAGACAGTAATGAAATACTAATGCTGTGACAAGCATTCTATAATGACAGCAGACAGCCTCTGTTCAGCTGAGAGCAGACACTTTATTCTGTGCCTTCATTTTTTGTGGAAATTCAGCAAATGGGTTATACGAATTCTACTGAATGGTCTAGGACTGCATGTACTGGTGTTTTGGGGTTTTCTTCTTTTTTAAAGGGACCAAATTAAAAAAAATCTCCACCACACAAGATTTAGTTTATCCAACTGTGGAACTACAAAGCACTGACACATAAAACTGGAAACAAGATAGAAGTAAAAACAGACCTGCATTAAGGGAGAACTTTGACCTTCAAGCAGCAAGCTTCCTTTACACTGCACAAATGACCTCTATCACTGCTGGTAACTTGCTTAATAGTCTTTCTTTTGTTCATTTCCACTTGCCAATTAAATGAAATCTACTAAATGATGATTGACACTACACCGCTAATGTAAACACCTAAACACTTGTATGGATACAATATACAGGAAGCAAAACATGCAGCACAGTCCCTGAATTCAGATAGAAATGCTCAGAAAGTGGAAAGAAACTGAACCTGAGTTGTGAGACGTGGCTCTGACTTGGGAACAGATTTTTACAGTATTTTTAGAAACATTCAAATCAAGAAATATAAATTCAACTTACTGCAAGTTGTTTGGGAAGACTTTCAGCAATACGACTGAGTAATGTCTTTGAAGGCTTCTCAGCACATAACAAAACAAGATTGACATTTCGGTCTCCACGGAGCAGCAAACCTTTAGCCAAAACGCCTACTCGTAAAACTCCTTTCAAAGCTCTGTGAATTACAAGTCACATTTAAAATAATATCAAAACCTTAAAACCAATCCTGAAGATAGAAAAGTGAAATAAAATAGTATACCAGCTACTTTTGAGGCTATAGTGACATATGCCATATTAAAACCGAAAGAGAAGAGAGAATGTCTGGAAGCACTGGTAATTGTAAGGAAAAACTCCAGAAATAAATGATGAAATTCTTAAAAGGTACTAAAAAAATTGTACCTGTCTTTACTGCCATCTTTTTTGTCATCCCCCTCTTTGTTCTTGCTTTTTTCATGATCAGTCATGTTGTCAGAAACAAGTTTCAAAGCACGTTCAGTGATAGAAACAATCTTCTGTACTGCTTGGAGTTCTTCCTCTGTTGGGTATATAGCAGCATGTTTGGTCATCACATAGCGGTCATCAGAGGAGTCAGGGCGACGTAGAGGCTAAACAGATGAAAAAGTGTATTTCTGAAATCTGGGTGCATTTCCAATGGTAAGTGAACAAAGCCCAAACATGTAGTTAAACAACAGAATATTCAAACTTTAAATGGCTAAAGTGTAGCAAAATGTAAACTGAAGTAACCGTAACAACTTAAACTGGTCACAATCAATCATGCCTGAAAACACATTCAATATATAAAATTAAATAATTAAATTCAAGGATCAAAACTATCTCCCCGACATGAATATCTAATGTCTTTCTATCAACAGGGAAATACTTAAATATTGCTGCAAAAAAAAGTATCCATGATTGCCTTAATAGAACCATAGAATGGTCTGGGTTGGAAGGGACCCCAGGGATCACAGAGATCCAACCCCCCTGCCACAGGCAGGGTCACCAACCTCAGGCCTGGATCTACACAAGGTTGCCCAGGGCCCCATCCAACCTGGCCTTGAACACCTCCCGGGACAGGGCATCCACCACCTCTCTGGCCAGCCTGTTCCAGCACCTCACCACTCTCTCTGTAAGGAACTTCCCCCTAAAATCTAATCTAAACCATCCCTCCTTCAGAATGGCAGGAGAATTCAATTAGGAAGGGACCTCAGGATGTCCTCTAGTCCAACCACCTGTGCAAACAATGGTCAGCTCTAAGGCCATTATCTGATTGCACTCAGGGTTCTACCCAGTTGGTAACTGAAAACCACAGAATATAAAGGCTGCACAACATCTGTGTGTGTATTTCCTGTATTCAATTGGAAGCTCCTCTGTCACAGCTAAAGCTGCTTGATTCTCATCCTCTCACCACCGTAAAGAGCATGGCTCCATTGTCTTTATAATACACAGCTATTAGAAGGCTATTATGTCCCAGTGAAGCCCAGATCCCTCAGTCTCTCCTCACTGGCCAGACACCTGCCCATCCTGGTAGCCTGTTCATTTACTGATTATGCTGCTGTTAATATAACCCAGGATACTGTTAACCTTCGTTGCTACCAGGGCACATTGTTGACTCATGTTCAGCTTGCTATATGCCAAGACACCCAGATCCCTTTCAGCAGGGCAGCTAGCCAGCCTGTGTCAGTGCAAAGGGTTAATCCTTCCCAAGCAGAGCATTAGGCATTTGTCCTTGCAGGATTCCACAAAGTTCCTGTTGGTCCATTCCCTCAGTCTGCCCAAGTACCTCAGATGCCAGCCCTGCCCTCAAAGGTGTCAACTGTTCTCCACATGCCAAACTAATTCACTCAGGCAAGCTGCAAATTCTTAATGAGGGGGGCACTAACTCCATCACCTTTCAGACCATTGATGAGGCACTAATGAGACAAATGTCAGGATAAACCCATGTGGTACTGCACTCTACTGACCTCCAGGTAGAGTATGACCCATTACTACCCATTATCCTCTGGCACTCATGATCCAACCACTGTTTAACCTATGTCTTTTTCCACAATTAGATAAATCACATATAATGCAATTAAATAAAATAAAAAGCAGTGCACAAATCCAGAGTGACTTGTATGCAAGAAGCATTACTTGTCTTTCAGGCATCCTGTCATTTCAGTAGACTTATTTTGGAAGACAGGTCCACCTACACAACCTCATTAGCATTTCACCTCTTTTTCACTTTTCAAAATCCTTAAGAAACACTAGAGAAAACTGAAGTAGCTCTGAGTAATTTACAGTTCTTAACTGTGCCACCTGATAAGTACAATTGTTTTTCCCTTCAAGTTAAGAAACTCACAGCTGGTCCTTGTGGCTGAGGAGGCATTCCTGGTCTAACTCCCAGCAGGCCCAGAGGTCCTGGAGGGCCATGAGGATATCCTCCATCTGGCATTCTGCGGCGGTCATCCCAGTGATGCTGTTCTTCCTCCATCCTCCTCCAGTACATGTCCTCTTCATATCGCCTGAAGTGCATCAATCAAAGTATATTCTTTATATTGAACTTAATACTTGCAAACACGACCCATCTGGGTTACCAAATGGATGCCTTGTAAAGCCAGAACAGAAACTCAATAGCCTGGGTGGCTATTAAGCAGGTGTCCTTTATTGCAGCACTGGGCACACAGGGGATCACTCCTCCAAATGTGTGCCCCAATTAAAGCCAAATTTCTCATGCTTATACAGATTAACTATACATATTCATTATAATTTCTAAGAAAAGGCAGCTTTATGCAAATTATTTCTAAGAAGTCATTTATATTCACTCCTCCCAGATAGAGCATGCTCAGTGACACTCAGGTCTTTCCAGTGGTCTTCAGGGATGAAGGTGGGACATCTTCCTCTCTCTCAGCTCATGCTCTTTACGTTTCTTCTCCATAGTTACCAAAACATATTCCTGAGTTCAAAAACACACTCCTGCACTAACTAGTTAGGAACCCCTTTTTGCTGAAAACAAGATATACTCTGTCTCCTAATTATCATAGAATCACAGAATGGCATGGGTTGGAAGGGACCCCAAGGATCATATTGCTACAACCCCCCTGCCACAGGCAGGGCCACCAACCTCAGGCCTGGATCTACACAAGGTTGCCCAGGGCCCCATCCAACCTGGCCTTGAACACCTCCAGGGACAGGGCATCCACTACTTCTCCGGGCAGCCTGTTCCAGCACCTCAACACTCTCTCTGTAAAAAACTTCCCCCTAATGTCTAATCTAAACCTTCCTTCCGTTAGTTTTAATCCATTCCCCCTTGTCCTGCCATTGTCTATCCTTTTAAATTGATTCCCCTCCTGTTTATAAGCTGCCTTCAGGTACTGGAAGGCTGCAATGAGGTCCCCCCGCAGCCTTCTCTTCTCCAGGCTGAATAAGCCCAGCTCCCTCAGCCTCTCCTTGTAAGGCAGGTGCTCCAGCCCTCTAATCATCCTTGTGGCCCTCCTCTGAACCCTCTCCAACAGTTCTACATCCCTCTTGTGTTGGGGGCCCCAGATCTGGACACAGTGCTCCAGGTGGGGCCTCACGAGGGCAGAGTAGAGAGGGACAATCCCCTCCCTGTCCCTGCTGGCCACCCCTCTTCTGATGGAGCCCAGGATACCATTGGCCTTGCGAGCTGCAAGAGCACACTGCTGGCTCATGGTAAGTTTCTCATCCACCAGAATCCCCAGGTCTTTCTCAGCAGGGCTACTCTCAAGACTCTCTTCTCCCAGTCTGTATCTATGTCTGGGATTCTTCTGGCCCAAGTGCAAGACCTGACACTTGGCAGTATTGAACCTCATTAGGTTCACCCGGGCCCACCTTTCCAGCCTGTCAAGATCCCTCTGGATGGCTTCCTTTCCTTCTAGGGTGTCGACCACACCACTCAGCTTGTTGTCATCTGCAAACTTGCTGAGGGTGCACTCAATCCCATCATCGATGTCATTGATAAAGATGTTAAAGAGAACTGGTCCCAAGACAGACCCCTGGGGTAAACCACTTGTCACGGGCCTCCACCCAGACATAGACCCATTGACCACCACCCTTTGGCTACGGTCTGTTAACCAGTTTCTTATCCACTGGATGGTCCACCCATCAAATCCACACCTCTCCAATTTAGAGATAAGGATGTGGTGGGGGACTGTGTCAAAGGCCTTGCACAAGTCCAGGTAGATGACATCGGTTGCCTTCCCTTTATCTACTGATGCTGTCACTCCAATAATGCCTAATTGGTCATTAGTCTCATTATTTATGGCTTCACTTTCTTTATCTTCAAGGCTGCTATGTCTAAGTTTTGTAGCCACTTTCACGAAACAGCTCACATGGTTACAGCCATATTCTGCTAAAATCCCAAGCTAATCTATTCTTAAAAGCATGAAAATTCTTATATTAAAGTTATATATATTAATTGTCTCTTAAGCTACATCTACATCAATGTGTTCAGCATGATTACATTACATAGAATCACGTCTAAATTAATTGTTTTATGTCCTCAATAACTCACTTCTAGTAGTCATAAGCAAATACCAGTGAACCTCTGCAGTGGTGCAACCTCCCCCACTGAGCTGCTTGGTACTTGTTACAATTTTCCCCCCTTGCCTTTTCCCGGCCACATGCCAGGGCAACAGACCAGAGTGTTAAGACACCCCCTTAACATGCCAGGCTCTAGTTTTGCTTGGGAACTGTGACAGCCTGGTACATTTGTACTTGGACCATGACGCTCTTACTCCCCTATTGTTTGGGAACAAAAGTAATAATCGATCACCTCTGGACAGCCTGATACAGCTGTACCTGGGTCATGGCCCAAAAGGGGGTAATGCCAGAAAAATTCTGTGTAATGTGTGGGAAGTACCCAAATGTTTTGCTATCTGAGCTGGGCTGAAGTGGAAAAGTACCTGACAAAAGTAATTTATCTCATATCTTAAAAAGGTGATTCTACATGAGACCCTTTGAGTTTTCCTGGCCCGCGGTGGGCTATGACCAGCACATCCCCTGAGCTGGGACCCCTCTTAGGCACAAAGTCCTCAGGGACCGTTTGCTGACAGATGGCCAGGGCAAAATCAGCCTTCTTGAGTCTCAATTATTGCCCACCAAGGAATGCCAATGCACAGTATTTGCTCTAAGCTTGAAAAGGGAAATTGTAACTATAGACTGACTTTCATCCACAACTCTGTCTATGTATGTGTTTAAATATACACATCTTCCTTTACAAGTGTGGGTGACGTATATCACTGTACCCAAATATTCTTGTCTCTGTGTTCCTGTATGTTTTATGCTTTCATTTGTATAAACTTTGATTTATGATACCTTATAGTAAGTTAAGGTGAATCTCATAATATTTGAATCTGTAATTAAATTGCTGTTTTAATCATCGTATGAATTTTACTGCAATACTTGTAAATCTTAATTAGTCAAACATTGAGTGTCCCTAAAATTCAACCTTAAATTTAGCTCATTCTAGTAATAAACTTTGAATTTACTACACTGTAATTGTGTCAAGCTCCTTCATCTGCAACAACTCCTGAGGGTAACTAAAAATGAATGTTAAGAAAGTGGGTCCAAACCTAAATCAAAATAATTCTACCTAGTCTGCATTCCTCAGACGGATTGAATCCTAACAAAAATCCCAGAGGGATTTAAAAAATGAAAAATACAGCGTTCCCAAAACAAATATTCCAAATAAGTAACTACAAAAGCAGTTAGTTTTACAAAATCTGGCTGCAGCTTTGTCTCATTCACTGACAAAACAGAATGCATTACCTCATTTCCATCCTCCAGCGTTCTTCCTCTTCTCGCCTTCTCCAGTATTCTTCTTTCTGCATCTGTTTCCTCATCTTCTCTTCTTGAATTTTTCTTGCTCGAATACTGGGCTTTACTTCTACTTGTAAGTCTGGGTTTACTTTTTTCTAGATCAGAAAAAAGAAATATTGTTTTACTCATCTCAAGGTTACAGAGTCCTTCTGACATGTTTAACACATGCTACTACCCATAATACAATTATGGGGAATAAAATGCAGTTTTTGAAGAAAAATCTGTGTCCAGTGTTTTAAAGGAAAGAAACATTAGCACATTACAAATAGCATTAATTCCCTCTTCACTTATATGAGAATAAAGCAATGTAAGGTTAAATTTTTACATGAAATAGTAACTCACTGTTCATTTTGCAGCAGGATGGCTATTCTATAGCCTGAAAAAAGCTGTTATTAACCAGAGTCTGCTTCCTAATGACCTGTTCCTGAACAGTCCCTCATACAGGGGTATAATCATGAATTACTGAATAAAATGCTCTGCCAATTTATCCACTTCTTTCATTCCTTTCATCATTGGGCAGGTCCACTGCATCTCCTGTGATCACAGTATATTCTTCCAATAGAGATTCTTATAATAATCAATATTCACACCATGTATCAGTAGAGGTATCTCTCCATTCATGACAAATTTGTTTCTCAAATGTCTCCATAAAGGGTTTATGTGGTTTATCCTGCTAAAAGCATGGAGCACCACTATTTTACACTACTTCAACTTTATTGTAAACAACATAATGAATATACTGTTGCTGGCAAAGGTGGTACCATATTTCCACTTTGCAAAGGTTGCCTGAAAGCAATATTCAAAATGTTTTAAAAAAACCAAGTAAAAATATAGTTTTGCACTCTGCATTACTTCCTTAAGGATTACACTCCTTAAGAAATACAGTTCTCAACCTTTTTTCTTATGTTGTTTATTCAGTATACCTACTCTAGCCTTTAAATTTAATGTGCATATGAATGGGTAATCAGTCAGTGGAGCTTCAGATAGAAGCTTTAGCATTTCCACTCACCTTATATTGAAGTCTGTGCCGCCTTCCTTTCAAATGCATCTCCTTGGCATTAGGATCATTAAAACTGCATTCACAAAGTTTACAGTGAAAGCGAATCACCTTTCCTTCATCATTTCTTACCTGGAAAATAAAGTTGTAACACATTTATTTGGCTTTATTTTAAAAAAAAACCCAAAAACGCCAAACCCAAAGCTGATGTAAAATTAGTCTAATTCAGTGACACTGGATAAGGTCTCCCTGTCTCAAAACATGCTAAAAAGTTGAAATAATAACTGAAAGATAACAAAGTAGAACTTTCAATTCTGACCCAACACACAATTGTGCCTGGTATGGAACAAAGTTCTTCCATTCCAAAGATTACACAACCTTCAACTCAAGGCTGAACATAATGAGTTATTATAAACTTGTAAATCAGACTTCATCCACGTATCTACTGCCACCCACATAAAGAATGCCCCACTGAGCATAAAAGAAATATACACAATAAAAAAATGGGAACATAGGCACAAGCCTTTGGAGGTTCAATGCCCTGTCATTTGAGGACCCATGGATTTACAGGTCATTCAGCCTCACTTCAACCTCCAGTAAGGTGACAGAGCAGCTAATCCCGGAAACTATTTCCTGGCACGTAAAGAGCAACCAAATTATCAGGGCTAGTCAGCATAGTTTCATGAAGGGGAAGTCATGCTTGATCAACCTGATAACCTTCTGTGATGAAATGACTGGCCTGGTAGACAGGAAGAACAGATATTGACCACCTGGATTGCAGTAATGCCTTTGACACAGTCTCACCATAATAGCCCAATTCACAAGTTGTCAATGCATGGGCTGGATAAGCATACAGAGAGGTGTACTGAAAACTAACTGAATAGCCAGGCCTAAAGGGTGATGATCAGCAGAGTGAAGCCTTGTTGGAGACTAGTAACTAGCAGAGTCCCCAGGGGTCAATACTAGGTCCAGTCCTGTTTAACATCTTCATTAATGATCTGGATGATCAGGCAGAGTATACCCTCTGCAAATCTGCTGAGGACACAAAACTGGGAGGAGCAGCTGATATGGCAGAAAATCACCCTGACATCTAGAGAAACAGATTTCAAGTGGGCTGGAGGAGTGGTCTGACAGGAACCTCATGAAGTACAAGAAGTGCAAAGTTCTGTGCCCAGCAAGGAACAGCCCTTTGCACCAAGATATGCTGGGGACCACCCAGCTGGGAAGCAGAAAAGCCTGGCAGAAAAGGACCTGGGGCTCCTGGTGAACACCCAAGCTGGACACGAGCCAGCTATGCACCCTTGAGGCAAAGCAAGCAAAGGGCTGCATTAGACAGAGTGGTGCCAGCAGGTCAAGGGAGTGATCCTTCCCCTCTAACTGGGCACTGGTGAGGCCACAGCCAGAGATCATGTGTCCAGTTCTGGCCCCACAGGACAAGAGAGACCTGGCCATACTGAAGGGAGTCTAACAGGGGGCCCACAGTGATGACGGAGGGACTGCAGCATGTCTCCTGTGAGGAGGGGCTGAGAGAGCTGGGGCTGTCTGGCCTAGAGAAGAGAAGGCTGAGGGAGAAACTTCTAAATGTACATAAATCCTTGAAGGAAGGGTGCAAAGGGACAGAGCCAGGCTCTTTTCAGTGGTGCCCAGTGGCAGGGCAAGAGCGAGCACACCCCAAAACACAGGAGGTTCCCTCTGAGCATCAGGAAAGAGTTTTTTACTGTGAGGGTGACTGAGCATTGCCACAGGCTGCCTGGAGGAGTTGTGGAGTCTCCATCCTTGGAGATACTCAAATGCTGTCTGGAAATGGTCCTGGGTGAGTGGCTGTAGGGTGGCCCTGCTTGAGCAGAGGGGTTGATTCAGATGACCTCTACAGTCCATTCCAACCTCAACCACACTGTGATTCTATGTCAAGTTAAACAAATTTGCACTAAAATAGTTTTAAAATAATGCACATTTTCATGTAATACCTCTTCCACATAGTCATGGCCCACTGGCTGTACATCACTTTGCAAGGCTGCAAGAGTTGTGGGAGTCACTGGTTCAGCTGCTGTGTCTGGTTTTACTTCCTGTGTTTGTACTGTAGCAGCAGGAGTTGTTTTAACACTTTCAGACGATTTCATTTCTTCCAGTTTACTGCCTGTTGTCTGAAGCTTATTGCCACCTACAAATAAAAAACCTGAATCATTAACTTCTATTGAATGACAGTGTGATTACATATGATGTACAAATGAAGACTTAATTTGCAAATATCAATTCTCTGGTCAAACCATTATTAATCTATTTAAACTAGTTACAATTTAAACATATTTTAAAAATCATTAAAGATTTTTTTAAAATAAGCTAAATAACGTTCAAGTTATTTAAACATTTAGTTTATTTCAAGAGTAAACTTTTACTTTATATAAATGCCATTTTTATTATTAATTTCCATGGTTGTTCAGAAGAGTTAAGACTGGGAACAATTCAGAAAATGTATTTTAGAAATTTCTTTTTTGTCCTCAGTTATATTTTCTGTAAACGGATCCAAAAAAGTACTTCAAAACCTTATAATGTTTGTCCTAACAATGGTAGTATACTCTCAGTGCTGCAACTGCTTGGGTCTGTCCTTCAAGTGCAGGATAGCATATTGTGGAACAGCTGCTTCTGTCACGGTCACTTCAAACATTTCCCGTGTTACACGGATGTTTCAGTTGCACAATTATCAACTGCCAACTACTGCAGGTTGCCTTACCAGCCCAGGCTGCAAACTGAGATTGGGACTAACTCGATAATAAACTGCAATATGCCAGCACCTACTACTAAGAAACCAAAGGTGGGAGGCTTATGATGAAGGTGGAAGAAGCGTCCAAGGGGTTGGAGACAACCAGGCAGAAAACATCATAAATTCTGAAGCAAAACTTTTATACACTTCCTCATTTTCACTTATCAGTAATTCTCTTAAACATAGCAGTTACTCATGCATAAAATTAACTAAACACATTTGTATTTGCTGCACTAAATCTTAAAAAGATATAGAATAGGTTAGGTTTCAAAATAAAGACTGACTTCTGTACTTGCCAACAAAGTTTATTTTCGGTGTAGATATTTTCTTTACAGCTATATTAGCAGCAGTTGAAGATGTTTTGTTGTTGGACGCAGTGTTAATTGGTGTGTTTGTCGTGGGAGTAAGAATTTTCACTGCAGAGGATGCAACAGAGGAGTTCACAGTACTGCTGCTGGTTGCTATATTTGAAGCAGAGGCAGTCGGTTTGGAAGCAGATGTGGATGTTGAGGAAGTAGCTTGGGTGACCACATTTGGTTCAGTTGAAGGAATGGGTTTGCCAAGTTTTGTGTGCAACTTCACTACCTGGAAGAAGGAAGAGAAATTCATAGTATGATCTCCCCAGTATGACTACAAAAATGAAAAGCAAAAAATAATCAACATAATTAAGAAGTTAGCTATTGTATCTTTACAAAAGGTGATCTTGACAAAAAAAGGTAAGAAGATGTACATGGGAAAGCTCTTGTAATCCATAATAAGGAAAGAGTTAATAGTTATCTCAAACTGCTAATTTCCATTAGAAATACAGACATTTACTCCAAAAGCTATATAGTTATGAACAGAAAGCCAATAAATACACAAGCCAGTACAACCCCAGGTGAACTGTTTCAAGGTGAAAGGATGGCTGCTTTTTACTCTCCCTCCAAAGTTTAGTACACTGAACTATTTTGGTCCCAAATAATATTTGTTAAAAAAAGGTATTCATTAATTAGGATTAAATAACACTGTCTCTTTTGATCACTACATTTCAAGTGTGTTCATATTAGAAAAAGTTCCCAGGCTACCTAGCAGAACTGAAGAGATTCCTTAGATAAAGGCTTCTTTGTTTGATTTTTTAAAAGCCTATCTGCAGAGACAGTTAAGAGGGATGGGAGAGGTGTATTTCAGAGCCTTTCAGTATCCCTTAGAAAGTGAAGAGGTACATGCTTATTCTTAGAAGTAATAAGCAGAAGCCTTATCCACAATATGCTTGAGAGAGATTACTTCTTTATGGTGACCGCTGACCACAGCCTGAAAAAGCAATGCATGTAGTCTGTAGAAACAAAACCTGCCATATCAAAACTGAAGACTGAGTTTTGGAAATAGAAGTAAAAACCAGTATTTTTGAGATAATGGAAACACATGTACACAGTCATGATATGCACACAGCTGTATACATACACTTCTTAGGATTTTGTTCTCTAAGTAAGTTTGCCATCAGAATACAGACATACTAATGTAACCCAATACTATAAATTTAAGTTCAAGTAACTCTTAAAAACTACATTTTTTTGTCAGTAGAAGGCACAAAATTCTTTAGTGTACCACAGAAATTGAATCCTTTGAGATTTCATTTCTACACTGATGACAGCTAAAATTAGCAGTGGTTAGTGACTATCTATGAGGAAGAGAAAGCAACATCCAAATACATAAGAATAATATATACCTATAGAGTTATTTGGCACAACCCAAAGATGTAAGGGCTCAACTTACTAATGAAAGGAAGAATACTAGGCAAGTGTATCAAAATTACAAGTTTTGCCTTTGTACTAACAAAAAATGATACTGAGAAAATTGTTTTAAATTTCTGAGATTTGTTTTAATAGGAATGTTACTGATTCCACATTGTACAGTGTTCTAAGAAGCAAGGAGCTGTAAAAGCTGAAAATTAATACTCTATTTGTTACTGACATTAATCTTTCCACAGTTATAAGGAAAATCTGTAATATCTAAACAAACCTTTCACACTGCCACTTTATTTACTATTGTATGGACAAATTTAAACCACAAGTACAGAGGGGTTCACAGTGCAACACAGTGTCTTTATTCTGCAATGCTCACCTAACTTCACCCAAACAGTAAAGAAAACACGCTTACCAAAAGCCCTCCAAATATACAGTCTTTATAAAGTCTACTACAGGACATTGTTCCTTGCTCCCATATGCCAATTGTTTTTGCAAGAAACAGCAAGGAGTGATGCATAACAGTCCTGTCTCTTGGCACTGACTCATCTTACAGTGGTTCACTGTACAGACATCAGTGTGTTATCAGCACTGCTCTCATTCTAACTCCCAAACACCATGCTGCACCAGCTACCTGAAAGAAAATGAATTCTATCCTCACTGAACCCAGGACACAGACGTGTAAGACAAATGTCAAGCAAAGTCTTAAAAACAGGGGGCACAAGCATGCCACTGCATGTACTCACTGATTCTTTTCCCCAACTCACTCTCATGATTTGCATATTTTCCCAATATATATAGATATATCCTCTTCTCCCAACAAAGCCCTTCTAATAGTGAGCTTAAAGTTAAGTTTGAAACAAAATGCAGAAGTAAACATCTTTAAACAAAGTAATTCTAATTATACTTGTGTATTTTCTCCTAAGATGAGAAAAAACAGTGAGAAGAAATATACAACTGACTTGTATAATAAGGACAAGACAGAATTCTTACTTTCTGATGCTTGGCTCCACGGATATGAGCAGCATAAGCATCTGCTCCTGTACAAGACACATCACAGAGCTCACAGCGCAACTGATTCTGAGTTCCACGAGCAGAAGTGCTGCTGTTATTGGTGTTCTGGGAAGCTTTTAATGCTGCTTCTTTCTTTTTGTGTTTCTGGCCTTCTAAGTGTTCTTTGTAAGTCTGTTTAAATAAACAATACACACACAATAAGCTCTATACCACTTGTTCATCATTCATGTGAAGATGTGTAATATAGAAAATAGCACAAACCACATGTTTAGCATAAGAAATATTTCCTACATTGAACATTTCTTTCAATATGACATGCTCTAAGGCTTTAGCAGGCATCTTCTAAGATCAAAATTTTCCTCTCCACCACCAGTATTCCACTTCCAGGTAATATAATATGGGATTTTCTCCTCCAACTTCTCAATTCCTCAACCAAGTACTGGTCAATAGATATTATCACTAAAAACTTGGTATGATCCAAAAGCTGCAACTCAGTTACAGTTTCCAGCACTGCATTGATTCATTCTTGACTTTCAGTTCAAGCCCATGCAGAGAACTTAAAAAAAATTCAGAAGAAGGTAGCTCATATATAAAGCTGTGCTGAAAATGAAATTAAGAAGTTGATGTTTGTTCCTATACACTGGCAATCTAGAGAACAGACAGGGTGGGCAGTATTGACAAGTTCACCTAAATAGTAAGAACTGTTTAGCCAGACACACACACATAGCATGCACTTCCACCCACTGTGAAACTAAACTCAGATGCTGGAATACAATGAAGAATATATTTTCAGGCTTACCATTCACAAAATATAAGTAATTCCACTGTTTTGGAAAAAAAGTATTTTCTAAGAAGACTGCTATGCTAAAAAAGCAAATAAAATTCAAAGTTTAGAATGCTTCTGAAGTCTAAAGCACAGCTGGAGCTTCTCTGTACAAGCTCAGGTAATGTACCTTTTTGTCTTCTCATAGCTCTGTAATAGTGCACATTTTCATTTGATTATTCTATTAGTAGAAGTATGGAATCAGGTCTTTAAAAATCGACAGATATTCTTAAAGGGATCAGGTTTCAGCTACAGAAATTACAAATAAAGTATATAGCAGAATATTAGATAATACAGGTACCTGTGGTCCAGCACAGCTGATCTTACAAACATCACAGTAGTGGATCTGGGGTGGTTTGGGAGGTTGTTTTGGTTTCAGTTGCTTATTTTGGAATGGTGCCTTTTTAGTAAAGGTGGTCCCTGTCCAAGCAGCTGTTGCAGCAGCAGCAGCAGCTGCTGCTGCTGCCTGTTTCTGTTGCTGCTGCTGCTGCTGGTAATAGGACGATGCAGCTGAATACACTGCGGCTTCATAGCCAGAATAAGAGGTACCTCAAAGATCAAAATGAAATAAATGTTACATCACTGAACATCATGTATCCATTACATAATACACCAATTCAAAACACTGCATAATAAGACTTGGAGGGGAGCAGGCCAGGATATAAACAATTTATTGAGATCTTCTTAGGCAGTCTGAGTTTTTCTTGATGTTTCACAGCACATAAACACACAGCTACCAATTGTATCAGGAATGGACTTGATTTTAGACACATCTTTGCAGAGACACATTGATGTTAGATGCATCAAAGCTTCCTAAAGAACATGTGAAACTTCCTGGTACGTGTGGTAAGAACGAGTATGATGTAGCAAGAACTTTAATAAAGATTTATCAAAGGCCACTTGAAGCAGTTTTCAAAAACCAGATTTGCTGTTCAAGTTTGCAAATGGCAGAAGGGAACTTGACTTGAAAGGAAAGGAAAAAATGAAGATAAAAGACAGAATGGGTAGTTCCAATTCTACTTCATTTAAGTTCAGTGCGAAGAAACTAAACTGTGTTTAGAGCCCACTAAAACCTGACTACGCAGTCCTTGATTTCTAGTGCCGAAGTTGAATAAATCAGGGAAACTGAGCTTTCATACCTTTGAGCCAGCTTTCCCATAAACTTTCTACATCTACTGGTTCAACTATTTTAACTCTGATCAATCTCTGTCTCAACGAAGTCTCAAAATCCTTTTTTAAACAGGAAACACAACAACAAGTTCCAGGTATCTATAATATGCCAGTTGAATACCATCTGGCCATAAAAACGTTACCTTTTGTTATTTAACTACTGTTCAGATTTCTAATGTTTGAAGGAATGGGGTTTTGTGGGGGCACACATTTTCTTCTCATTTTGGGTCATGATAGCCCTAACTTACAAGATTTATATTGGACTGCTCCTTGTCTCTGCAACTACTGTGTGATGGCAGCATGCTCTCTTCCAATTTCCCTGGTAGTATTTGTGTGGATGTGTTTAATTTTTCTATCCCACATCTGTACTTTCCAAAGCTTACAGTAAGTCACAAAACACTATCCATGTAGCAATGCCAATGCTTTGTATATAGTCAAATGTAACAAAATAGGCACACAGAAACATCAAACCACTGTTAAAGATACAACAAATTATTTTGCCACTATAATGGTTTAACTCTCAGTAGACTGTGATGCAACTGTACACAAACTGCTGAAATTCTGAGTATTTAAAGCCTCTCCTGTAGCAAATGCAAAGATCCAAAAATTCTTACCAGAATAAGTAACGGCTGTCGTGCTGTACGTTGCACTTTGAGTATAGGATGGAACAACAGTAGCTGCAGCTGCCACTGGCTGCACAGTAGAGGATACTGGATATATAGAAAATGTAGTCGTTGCTGGACTTGGGGTTGCAGGTTTTATAGCTGTCACTTGTCGTGTTTGCTGGGCTTGGGTATACTGAGTTGCCCCTTGACTATATCCTGCTTTTGGAGCTAATGAGGACATAAAATAGAAGTGTAAAAACATTTATATGTTTTACTTGAATGGAACACAAGCCATAATAATTGATACTTAACAATATGCTAAGGAACAAATATGCAGTAAGTGGTTTTTGTTTTGGTTCAGGTTTTGTGATTAGGGTTTTTTTTATAATTTGAGTTTGGTGTTTGGGTTATTGTATTTAAGCTTTGCAATAATCATGATACCAATAGTTAACATACATTAATAGTTACATACAGTAAGTAACTGAAAAATTAAAAAAGAGAGTCTTTCCAACAAGACTATTATCTGAGCCCACCACTGACTACTCAAACCTACTTCAGCAAGGTTTCTAGACAAATCAACATGAAGTCTGCCTGGAAGTATGTTCTGAGTGTATTTCTTAACAACCCAGACCTCAGAGATAATGACTTATGGCAACGTCACAATAACATTCAGGTTCCGGGTACAACAATTCTTTCTACAAGTTGACAGAGATTACAAGAGAAAACAATTAAAAAAAAAATCCAGATAATGTGAAAAATTAAAAACCTACTGTAAGGTATTGAAGTAGTGCACAGACCATGTATAATGGACACTGGTTTGAATCATGCCACCCACCTGTTTGGTAGTATGATTCAGCTACTGAAGGCTGAGGCTGGGCAGCAGCAGCCACGGCCGCCGCAGTCGCTGTTGGCTGTTGATAGTATTGTTTGCTGTCATAGGCTACAGCTGGGGCAGTAGATCGAACATAAGAATAGGAATCCTAAAAATTAAAAAAACATTACAATCAGCAAATTTCTCCTTTGAGAACGTATCTGGAGTATTAAAAGCATCATCAGAGACAAAGAAAAAATGTGCTTTCCTCTGGTCTACTAAAGTAGATTTAAAAAACAAACATCTACAGATACAGTATATAAAAATACAAGCCATAAAGAAATTAAATTTATCTTTATAGATACTTCAGGCCTGGAAACAACCCTTTCTGGTTGGTCTTTCTCAGACTCAATACAGGAATTAACCTTATGCTATTAACTCACTTTCCTTACCAAATTATTTTGTTACTGAAAAGCAACTGCTCTCCCTAGCTGTCCATAATGACTGAATTACTTTAACTCCACAAAATATGAACATTTCCTACACACAATAAATTCACAATTTTACAAACTTGACTCTACACTTTAAAAATCCTATAATCAACAATATTCTTCCTGGTGTCACTTTTTATAGTTTGAAAGTGACACTTAAAAAGCTACCTTCACTTTCTTTGCTGTATCAGCTAGTCCATTAAGGAACCCTATCTAGTTTATAATGGCAAGGGAAGTAACCTCTACCATGCAGGAGATGGCTAGTAAGCTTAGAGGGAGCAGGCCTGGAAACCACTATGTCCATACATTCTCTCATCCTCACCACAGTTATTGCAATGTGTAACAAATTAATCAACTGGGAGGTAGCAAGGCATGAATTACTTAGTGCAGTTGAAATGTACTAACGTATACAAATTAGTTTTATTTCCAAGAAATACAACAGTAACATCTCTTTTCTGTCCAACTTGTGTAAAGTGGAATGATTTTTGTTTAGTTTAGGGGATTCCCTTCCTATGTTACTATATATCACCATATGTAACAGATTGGAAAAGCTGCATAAAGGAATTGAGACAACAATAGTACAGTCCTTTTAAATTAACCAAAATATTAATGAGAATCTGATAGTGTCTTGGTAAGCTTAGGACTAAAAAGTTTAAAAAATATTAGAATAAACATATTATTTAAGCATCCAGGACGAAAACAAGTAATTCCCTTTTGTGGAAGCCTATAGCCACATGAGGTTAGTGAACACACAAAATGCACACAAAAACTAACCAAAGGGTAGGTCCTACCTAGGGCAACCTTCTATCCTCACACACTGAGTACTAGAACTCCTGTGGCACCAGGAATCTGACAAAGGAACTACTGCCACCTCCAATGAAGACTTTTATTGAACAGTTTTTTCAGCCGCATCAGTTCCATGACCCAGTTTACTGCACGCCATTGAACATTTAAGCTAGCTGAGACAAGACAGTACTACTCTTTTTAGGAGTAAAAATTCACAAAATCACTTGGAGGTAAACATCAGTTTATTGCTTACTGGGTGAATGTCTAACTCTTATTTCCTGCAGTAGTGCTGATAAGTCCCTATATACAGGCCACATGAGATCACAGTCGCTTCACATTCTATTGGTTTCACTACTATGTAACTTGAATTGTACTCAAAACTGTGATTTACAGAAGGAAAAAAATACAAAATCATCATATTTATGCAAACTGGCCTCCTTCGTTTCATGTACCTATTAAAAATCATGCAGTGCAATTGATTTTAAAATTTTTTAACCCACCTGGTAATTCTGTGTAGTGACAGGAGGTGGTGGTGGCGGTGCTTCTTGCTGCCTCTGCGTGTAGCCATAATCTGTAGCTGTATGTGCTGTAGGATAGCCTCCATAGGCAGCAGCTGTTGCAGCAGCTGCAACAGCTACTGGAGCAGGCCTGGCTACTGCAACCGTAGCTGCTGCTGGAGCATATGCTGCAGTAACCGTGTGCGCAGCAACTGGTGCCTGGTGAACAGTGTAGCTAGCAACTGTAGTTGGATGGGAATAGGCTACACCCGAAGCTGGCTGCTGGCTATATTGGAAAAAGACAGTAAGTAAATAAAATTAATCCAATTTATTAAGCTAATACCTACACATTTCAAAATCCCAGATATGATTATTAACTTATCTATCCTATACAGTGTCCTGGAGCAGCTATGTATTTATGCATATGGTCTAATGGCTTTTACTGATTCTCTTCCACTCTCACTAGAAAGGCTGCACCATTCTCATGTTTCTGTGGATGCACACATCTCATGCAAGTGATGACTTTTTAGCAAGGGGGTGTTGGTGTTGGGATTTTTCAAGCACTGGAACAGGAGTCTTTTCATTCAAAATAATACAGAAGTCTGACAGTCTCATCTTTTCATGACTAAGGTTATAAAGTAGTTCTTCAATAATGCTGACATACCTGTCATATTAAGAAAAATACTGCTTTTTTTTCTGAGAGCTCGTGATTGCCCCACATTTGCATCAAATTTTTAAATAAACCATGTAAAAGTAATGACATTTTAGGGACTTGCAAGAAAATTAGCTCAGAACTCAGAACATTTGAGGCAGAGAAACTTTAAACACATACCTTTGATAGGGAAGTTTAGGACTATAAAAGCTGGTCCCACCCATTCACAAAGAAGTCCCCTGCCTCGCAACACAAAGTATCAAAAAAACCAGCCAGCCAGATCCAGCAAGGGTGACTGCTACCAGAGCTCTGACATCTATCTTCCAGGAAAAAGCTGAGACTAATCAGCCTCTCTTAAATTTGCAGGTAGGATGTTAATATGGGGCTATTTACTAAGTAAATCTTAACAGTGGAAATAAAATTATTACTTCAAAGGTTTAATTATTTGAAAGGAAACTCGTATTATTGACTTACATTGATGTTTAACTGTGCATTATAACTGGAAGCTTAGAATAGTTGTTTGATTTTTAAACAAGTGAACTACCTGTAACAATTATGACAGAATCACTGAATGATTTGGCTTGGAAGGGACCTCAGTGCCCATCTAGACCCACCCCTCTCCCATGGGCAGGGACATCTGCCACTGGACCAGGCTGTCCAAAGGGCAATCCAGTCTGGCCTTGAACACTGCCAGGGAGGGGGCAGCCACAGCTTCTCCGGGCAGCCTGTGCCAGAGCCTCACCGCCCTCACAGGGAAGAATCCCATGCCAAGTGTTTAATCTAAGTCTCCCCTCCTTCAGTTTAAACCCATTACCCCTTGACCTATCACTACACAGCCCTGTAAACAGTCTTTCTCCAGCTTTCTTGTAGACATTCTTCAGGTACTGGAAGGCTGCAATAAGGTCACGGAAGAGCCTTCTCTTCTTCAGGATGAACAAGCCCAACTCTCTCAGACTGTCCTCATAGGAGAGGTCCTCCATTCCTCTGGTCATCTTTGTGGCCTCCTCTGAACTTGCTTCAACAGCTCATTTATTTCTTACGCTGAGAAACCCAGAGCTGGACCCAAGCTCTCCAGGAGGAATGTCACAAGAGCCAGAGTAGAAGAGCGCTCCCTTGACTTGCTGTTGGCCATGTTTCTTTTGATGCAGTGCAAGATGCAGCTGGCTTTCTGGGTTGCAAGCATCCATAGCCAGATCATGTTGAGCTCATCAATCAACATCCCCTGAGTCCTTCTCCTTGGGACTGTGCTTGGGATTGTGCTTATCCATGTGGAGGACCTTGCGCTTGGCCTTGTTGAGCTCCATGTGGTTTGCATGGGACAAGCTCTTGAGGCTGTCAAGATCCCTCTGGATAGCATCCCTTCCTCCAGTGTGTCGACTGCACCACACAGCTTGGTGTCATCAGCAAACTTGCTGTTTACCACAACTCTCTTATGTGACCGTCCACCCAATTCTTATCCACTAAGTGATCCATCTGGCAAATGTATGTCTCTCCTACTTAGAGACAAGGATGTTGTACAATGCAGTGTCACATGCTTTGAACAAGTCCAGGTTGATGATGTCTCTAATTCTTCCCTTATCCACCAGTGCTGTAAACCCATCCTAGAAGGCCACCAAATTTGTTAGCCCTTAGTGAAGCCATGTTGACTGTCATAAATCACGTCCGTACTTTCCATGTGCCTGAGCAGAGTTTCCAGCAGGATCCGCTCCATGATACTGCCAGGCACAGAGATGACCCTGACCTGTAGTTCCCTGGGTATTCCTTTCTTCCCTTTTTAAAAATGGGGTGATGTTTCCCCTTTTCCAGCCAGTGGGAGCTTCACTGGACTGCCAGGACTTCCCAAGTATGATGTGCAGTGGCTCTTGCTACCTCATCGGCCAGTTCCCTCAGGACCCACACACGCATCCTGTCAGACTCCTTACATGTTCTTGAACCTGATCTTCTACAGTGGATGGTTCTTCATTGTCCCAGTCCCTAACTTTGTCTTCTGCAACATGGGTAGTGAGGCTAGTGAAGCAAAAAAGTCACTGGGTACCTCAGCCTTCTCCATGTCATGGGTAATGAGGTCTCCTGCTTCATTCTGTAGGGCTCCCACATGTTCCCTTTTATCACTGACATACTTACAGAAACTTTTGTGTCCTTGGTGTCCCTGGCCAGATTTAATTATATCAGGGCTTTCGATTTCCTAACCTGATCCCTGGCTTCTCTGTATTCCTCCCAGGCTCCCTGCCCTTGCTTCCACCCTCTGTAGGCTTCCTTTTTGTGTTTTTAAGTTTTCACAGGAGCTCCTTGTTCATCCACACAGGCCTCGGGTGTTTTTGCCTGACTTCCTCTTTGCTGGGATGCACCACCGCTGAGTATGGATCCTTGAATATCAGTCAAGCTTTCTCAGGCCCCTTCCCTCCAGGGCTTTGTCCCATGGGACTCCACCAAGCAGGTCCCTGAGGAGGCAGAAGTCTGCTCCCCTGAAGTCCAGGGCAGTGAGTTTGCTGTGTGTCCTCCTCACTGCCCTGAGGATCTTGTACGCCACAAGTTCATGAAGTGGGGATTGAGTGATTATTCTGATCCTTCAACTCTTCCTGCATTTCTGTTCAATAACATTTAAGAACCTCTAGGATTTCACATCTCCATAGCACTCTTAAAACATAAAACCAACTCCATGGCTATCAAGGGGGTAGTATCCCCTGTTTTTTAGAAGAAAACAGAAAAATGAGATCTCCCTTGAAGTAAGCATACTCGGTGACAGTATGGTTATGCTCAAAACAGAAGGAACAAATTACAGTATCTTCTTCCTAAATTCTGCAATATTCTCTCTGATAAAACCACAAGAAACAATGCACAAGAAACTTTAGTGCATAAATTAGAAAACTTAATTTGTAATTTTATTTACAGCAGAACCTATTATCTTCAGTACATAAAAAAAAAAACCTTTCTTACAGCAGAAACAGAGAAAAATTTATTACTAGTAGATTTCCATGCCAGGACTCCACCTTCCCAATGTAGGCCCCTGGTTGCTTAGAAGACCACTTGTATTCCATCAAGTTTTAATTCAGTTGTGAGCTGTACTCACAACTCTCATTTTATTTTCAATTTCTTATCATAAGAAGGAAAAAACCCAAAACATTTTCGTGCAGCTCCCACCACTGCTTAAAACAATTCCTCCTACTTTACATACATAGAAAGATTCTCTGTGTTGTCAGTTTAAGGTGAGAAATTGGATTCCACCAGAAAGTTCAGGAAGACTATTTCATGACAGTAAAAATGAACAATGCTGTATAAAATTAGGCTGCATTACCTACACAACTATCAGTACAGAAGTGTGAAATATTCAGAGACTCTGAGGTAATTATTATTGTATATATACTTAAAGCATTTTTCCGCTGCCTGAGAAACAGACAGTAGCCACTTTAACTCAAACTGCAGTTGAACTCATCAATAGTCTGTAGATATGAACTTCACCTCCTCCTGGATTACGTTGCCAGATTCCCTATTCCATTGATCTTCCTTCCAGTTCATCTGCACATATACTCTAAAATTATCTATTCTTCTTTATTATGGCAAGAACTATATGCATAAATTCGGATGAAGTATCAGCTGTGCCACCCTCTCTGCTCCAGACAGTGCTTCTTTCCAGTCTAGCTTCCTCAGAGCAGCTTCTTGTAAAGTTACCTGTGTACTGACACTATTTTCCTTACATCAAATACCATGACATGCCATACTAATGCAAGTATGATTTGGAACCAATACCTAAGGAACTCCACCGCAATTATTCCTATCTGATAATCACTCTTCTAATTGTATTAACCACATCTTCCAGCTCCTTCTCCACAATTCTTTTACTAATCTCTGCATTAAGTAATACTTTTCCGTACTTCACCACATCAAGTGTTTCAACTTAGACCCATTAAGTAAGACTCCAAGAGGTTTAGGCACATGATCAAATTACTAGAGCTACAATGAAGTACAGTGTGTCAGCTGAGCTATGGTAACATGACAAAGAAAAGTAATTCAGTTTAGCTTAATCTCCTAACACAGTGGGAAAATGTAGAACAAAATTACTCTGCATGGGCTAAGGACATACAAACAGGTAGTGAAACACAAGAAAGAAGCTGGTAACTTGTTTACTTTGTAGATCAATTCTTCTCTTCCCCAAAATAAATACTAATATCCTTATTAGCATCCTTCTGTTCAAGAAAAAGATACTCTGACCAACTGACTTTATTAGGTGAAGCTTAAAAATAACAGAATAATTTAGGTTGAAACAAAGATTTGAGGCTCATCTGTTCTACTCCAGTGCTCAAAGAACAGCTAAGCTTGAAGTTACATTAGGTTTCTCAGGGCTTTGTCCAGTCAGGTTCCATCATATACAAGATGGGACGGAGACTTCAAGACTGTTCCAGACATGTTCCAGTGTTTGAGCACCCTATCAAGGATTTTGTCTTCAGTTTATAGAAGTTTCAGTTTTAAGGGCAAATGAGTTCTAGACCAACATTTACATAAGGCAAACCCAGTCTGTGACCACTGAATTCAGTGAAGCTTCATGTTACAATTCGTATAGTGGTTTAATTTACTATCAAAACAAACTTCATTCTTTGATGTAAGAAGTTACAAGTGAAGGACCTGGCAGTTTCAATTCATATTCTGCAGTACTGCTATTTTATAACCCTTCCACTAAAAATTTTAATTCAAAAATAACATGTTTTACTCATAACCGTAATAGTTTTCGGAGGAGTAGAGTTAATTTTCCTCCTAATAGCTGTATTTTGGATTTGTGCTGAAAACACTGCTGATAAGGCAGAGGCAGTTTCATAACTGCTGATAGCGCTCACACAGAGCCAAGGCCTTTTCTGCTCCTCACACCACCTGACCAGGAAGTAGGCTTGAGGGTGCATGAGGAGCTGGGAGGGGACACAGCCAGGACAGTTGACCCCAACCATAAGACCCCTTCCTGGCAGTGTTCAAGGCCAGGGGCTTTGGGCAACCTGGGCTAGTGGAGGATGTCCCTGCCCATGGCAGGGGCTTGGGGCTAGATGGTGTTTGAGGCCCCTTCCAACCCAAACCAGTCTGTGACGCTACATGACATCATGCTCAGCATATAAAGCTGGGAGAAGGAGGAGGAAAGGGGTGGATGTTTGGAGTTAGGGCATTTGTCTTCCTGTTAGGCATAATGGAGCCCTGCTTTCCTGGAGGTGGCTGAATACCTGCCTACCCGCTGGAAGTGAGGAATGAATCCTTTGTCTTGCTTTGCTTGTGTGTGAGGCTTTTTGTGTTGGGACAGACACTTTAATGTGAGTCTTCTCACTTTTACTCTTCCAATCCACTCCCTCATCCCACAAGAGGAGAGCCAGCAAGCAACTGTTTGGTGCTTAGCTGCCCACTGGGGTTAAACCACAACAATATCACATCCATTTTGTTAGCTGATCGTAATAACAGCAGTGCTTCCCCACCAAGCTGACTGAAACTTCTATTTTCTAGGAACAACACCCACTCCAGTGCTCATCATCCAGCTCAGACTTGTATTTCACTGCATTTGCACTATCCTAGCCAGAGCCAGTTTAGTCTACATGCTGCACTTAACACAGAACTACAGATTCTGAGGATGGATTTTTCAGTCAACTACAGCAGGCTATTTCCAGCACCTTACCTAATGTGTTTTGTATCTCCCTACCTGCTTTAAACTGCTACATGCATACTGCATTTCCCCATGCTCTTCCTCCTCCCAAATCAGCTTGCTTCCACTTTTTATACCCCAGAGTATACCTATCTTGTCCCCTTCACCCACATCCTAAATAACCTCAAGATCAAGAGAATGAATTCTTTATTCACAATTATTGTATTACAGTGCATGAGAAAGTATTTTTACAAGACATTTTGAATTACACCTATTCTCATTTCTACTGACAGGAATGATGGGAAGTACTAATCTTTTTGATGCAATAGTATCAGAACAAGTATCATATATTACAAAATACCACTTAATAAACCTCCTAAACTGACTGCAATGAGCTGTGACCACATATCTCTCTTCACACTAATCTCCAATTCCATGCCAATCTGATTTTCTGGCCAGTGAGGGGCCACAACGGCTCATAATCTTGCAGAATTCATCCCAGAGCAAAGGCCACAGCAAAAACTGGCTGTGTTCACACTGCTGCCTGGTGTACAAAACTCCTTTCACTAGGGGAGAATATGCTTTCCCAAATTAAGTTCACATTTTGCTCTCGTGCTCTGCAAGCTGGATGCAAGACAAACACTGCAGATGCTTTCCTGGAGTTCTGAGTAGACACAGCATACTCAGTATCAGCGTCTGATACTGCTGTGTCTACTCAGAACTGAGACTCTGAAACAGCAGAACATATAAAAGTCTTTTTCTCATTTGCCAAGTTTCCACTCCAAAACAGTGAGGCATCAAAAGTTTTAAAGAACTCCCTGCCCAATTCTACACCACAAAATCAATTAAACTATAGTATAGCTTTAAGAACACTGTAATTCTATGTAGATACTTAGCCAGGAAAATTCCAGTCTGAAGTTACATTTGTCCAAGCTGTAATAAAACACCAGCAATAAAAAATCCACACCCTGAGAACAAGCTCTCAGAACAGAAGGTGTTACCCATCACAAATCCATATTAGTTATTAAAATAGCTAGATTAATTTAATATTTATGTTGGTTCTTTTTCCCTTGCCAAAATCATACTATTGAAGATACAATTAAAAGCTGTTTCTGAAGTGCACAAAGATCTTCAACAAGGAAACTCATAGTGGTTTGGATAGAAAGAAGTAATAGATTTCCAAAGGGGGAAAAAAAAAAAAAGCTGGCAGCTCACTTAAAATTATTAAATCAGAAGCTGGTTAAGAGGCAGAAGTTGCTATCAATAGCAATTAATGAAGTATTGGTGTCCACTTAACTGAACATTGCTCTCTGGTTCCAAACCCGCACAGGTTTGTCTAACTTAAATAAGTATATAATCATAGCTTGTAGTATAAAATCGTAGGCTTGTAAATGAGCAACACTCACAGAAAAAGCTTACCTGAGAACTTGTCTTCTAGAACTATTAGATCTAGTACAGCAGAACCCTCACTTTCTAGTTATTTTTTGTATAGCATCACTGACAGGAGGTCTGGATTTCCAGTGGTGTATCAGCCAAAGAATGGTGGAGAGCAGTTAGGAAATAAATACTGAATTATCTCCTGTAGAACACTTTTCATGTCCAGCTATTTGCCTTTTATAGTAAAAAAGTGTTGAGACTTTATTTGTAGAAAAATAAAAAGATTGTTTGCACTTAAACAGTGTCAGAAAAATACAACATTTTGATATAAAGCTATCTATTTTGCCAAGCAATACCAAGGAAGCACATAAAAAGTTCCCTGTAAGCTCTGCTTTTCATCACACTGACTGTTCTAAAAACAAAAATTAATTGTAATGCCTGTGCACGTAAGACAAACAAAAATGCTGATCGCCAGTGCATCTTGCTACCAACAACCAACACACACACAGATTTATGCTGCTGTTACTCTGTCTCTACTTAGGGTGCCAAACACAGAAAATTCTCTTCCGAGAAGCAAAGAACACCATTTTGTTTGTTTTAGTTTTTCGAAGAATGCCATTTTGACAAAGAGTTAAGATCAGAACTAAAACCAATTTTGTCTCTATCCAAACTTCCAGATACCAACTTCTAAAGAATATTTATTTCAAGTTTGGCTTTTTTCCTTCCCATTTAAAGAAGTGATTTTCAGGCTAGCTTAGCACAACATTTAAGCTTCTCTAAAAATTACAAGGTACTCTCAACTAAAATACTCTCAAAAAAAAAAACAGTTTTGCATTTTTTCTTTCAGGAGTATGAAGACTGGAACAAGTTTGACCTAATTCTACAAAAACAGCACAAAGCACTACAAACTGTTACTTCTTCATATCCTAACTTGGGAAAAGGCACTACCAAGTAACTGTTCAGATAAAGTTTCAGGTATGTCAATGGGAACCTGGGCAAAGCAAAAAAACCCCACACAACCCTAGAACAACACAACTCCCCTCTCTCCCTCCCCATAATCAACTGAGCTTTTCCCTTCCTGAACACGCTTGACAATAAGCAGTATAGAATGGTGAAATGAAGTATCACCCTACTGTAAGTTATATTTTAGAGGTGACTTTCCTTCTCTTTTTCTAGAGCCTGTCACTATGGGCATAAAAATTTGGTAAGACTGACTAAATCTTTTTAGAACTTTAATTAAAGTTATTGATTTCTATTATTACATGTTTGTGAACAGAACATTATAACACAATTCAGTAAGAATCCAGAGAGGCAGGAAGGCATGCAAACGTGCAGTCTCCTCTTTCACAGCCTGAAAGTTTTATTTGTAGCAGTTCTGAGTTTCCCTTCCTCATGTTTCTAAAAACATCCTTGCTTCATTTCATTAGAAGCAAAAAATACTAATTGCTACTTGATAGCTAAACCATATGCTATTAATAACTTGCCTCAAAGGTGAACATCCTCATCTTTTCAACACACTCTGACTGCTTTATTAATCTTCACATTTAGTTTCATGATTGCTTTAAATTCAACCAAATTCTGCAATATTTTCTTCACTGTACATCCCAGAACAGTAGGGGTTGGAAGTGACCCCTGGAGATCTTCTAGTCCAACTCCCCTATTAAAGCCTCTCTGGGCAGCCTGTCCCAGAGCTCTGTTGCACTCACAGTAAAGACATTTTTCCCTATATGCAGCTGGAATTCCCTGTGTGCCAATTTGTACCCACTGCCTCTTAACCTGTCACTGGGCACCACTGAGAGGAGTCTGGCCCCATCCTCCTGACACCCATCTGTTAGGTATTTATAAGCATTAATCAGATCCCCTCTTGGTCTTTTCTTCTCCAGGCTGAACAGCCCCAGGTCCTCAGCCTTTCCTCATGAGAGAGATGCTCCTGTTCCCTCATCATCTCTGTAGCCCTCCCCTGGACTCCCTCCAGAAGTTCCTGGTCTGTTTTGAATGGGGGAGCCCAGCACCATACAGTTAACATAACATTACCACATAATTGCAAGTGTCTGTAACAGTGATGCAATATATACTTTGTACCCACCTCCCTTTACTCAGTTGCACACAAAAGATTCCCCACTGTCTATACTGCTTTCTTAATTTTCAAAACATTGATTTTATTCAAGTCTAGTCACAGCCATGTTCACACTCATAACACACTAGACAAAATTAAGCTTGAGATGTAGAATCTGCCTGAAAAAGTACCAACTATTAACAAGCAGGGCCACCTACAGCCACTCACTCAGGACCATTTCCAGACAGCACTGGAGTATCTCCAAGGATGGAGACTCCACAACTCCTCCAGGCAGCCTGTGGCAATGCTCAGTCACCCTCACAGTAAAAAACTCTTTCCTGATGCTCAGAGGGAACCTCCTGTGTTTTGAGGTGTGCTCGCTCTTGCCCTGCCACTGGGCACCACTGAAAAGAGCCTGGCTCTGTCCCTTTGCACCCTTCCTTCAAGGATTTCATAGAATCATAGAACGGCAAGGGTTGGAAGGAACCCCAAGGATCACAAAGCTTATACACATTTAGAAGTTTCTCCCTCGGCCTTCTCTAGGCCAGACAGCCCCAGCTCTCTCAGCCTCTCCTCACAGGAGACATGCTGCAGTCCCTCCGTCATCACTGTGGGCCCCCTGTTAGACTCCCTTCAGTATGGCCAGGTCTCTTGTCCTGTTGGGCCAGAACTGGACACATGATCTCTGGCTGTGGCCTCACCAGTGCCCAGTTAGAGGGGAAGGATCACTCCCTTGACCTGCTGGCACCACTCTGTCTAATGCAGCCCTTTGCTTGCTTTGCCTCAAGGGTGCATAGCTGGCTCGTGTCCAGCTTGGGTGTTCACCAGGAGCCCCAGGTCCTTTTCTGCCAGGCTTTTCTGCTTCCCAGCTGGGTGGTCCCCAGCATATCTTGGTGCAAAGGGCTGTTCCTTGCTGGGCACAATTGCTCCTCACAGTTTTGTGTCCTCAGCAAACTTGCTAAGGGTGAAGATGTTAAACAGAAAAAATGCTAAATCTGGGAAGTTCTCTAAGAATGTTAAGAAACTTCACTAGTACAGAAAATTGTATTAAATTCTTAACACATTCTGCATTTCCTGCCTTAAGCTATTACTTTACTTGTCCAGTACCAATAGTGCAACTACACTTCAACCTACCATTGTTGCAATTTAGTAGAAGACAAAATTTTACATGTAATTTAGCACCCTGGAGCCAAGCCTACAACCACCAATCCATCTTGAGGTTACAACTACAAAGGATGTAACTATCCCATTAACAGAAAACCTTCCCCAATTGTCCTGTTTCTGAAGACATGACTGTGATTTCAACTAGCTGGAAGACTTCCCACTTGACAATGACAAAGGCTCCTCTGATCACTGAGGCACCTTTCCTCCCCAGTGAGGACCACTTCACTCCTATCCCTATCTTTGTAACACAGGCATACAGCCCGTGTTAACAAACCCAGAGCCCCTTACTGCCCTTCTAATGTTGGCATACCTTCCTTGAGGATGGTATCTCACAAATTTTGAAAGTTAAGAGTATCAAAATCTTTTTTATAAACATCAGTAGCTTACTGGAGAGTTCCTGCGTACATTAAGTTAGAACAGCATGTATATTTAGAATAGCACTGAAGACTAAGATTGATTGAACAAAAGAGCATCAGTTCCATGCAGCTCTCTCACACTCAGTGAAATCTCTTTTGCTAAAAATGTGTATGCTTTAAGATGTGATGCAATTCAACACAGCATGGCATAGAATACGCAGAATGAAAGCAGATTTTTTATGCTATGATACAGCTGTGATAAAACTGATTACTTTCAATCCCCATGCATTTTAGAATGGTGTGCATTTAACACAATGCTGCAAGATGAATGCTGAAGTCTAGCAGCACACTTTCATGTCAGAGGAAACCACAAATACTATTCAGTATTGTCCTTATCTTCCTGTTCTCCACCAGTTCAAGTCTGAATTATGCTTAGTGATACTATAAGCTTGGGCTAGTAGGCCTGGAAATTACAGCCCTAATGTCTCTGAAAGACCAAATCCTTGTATTTAGTTGAAAAAGAGGTAACCAGGGCTGACACTGAAGACAAAAGGATGGTTATTCAGAACCAGTGCCCAAAATGAAAAAGCATTCCACCTCAGAACAATTCTCAATAGCCAACTTATCCATCCACAGCATTTCACCTTCCTCTGCTGTTCTGCAGCAGCCTTCAATGTCCCATACGATCACGCACTGCACCTGAATTCCAAACCAGCTATAATGGCAAGAGTTGCACTGCAACTTAAACTCACAGGCACTGTGGTCTGCTCTGGACTCAGACTGCTAAAATTGCCCTCATCCATGAAGGCTCACCACACTTACTAATCATCTTCATGCTACTTGACAGCAATTCAAAGTTAACAAATTACTCTTAACAATGCAATACTCTCTCATTAAAGGAAGGGACATGGTATGAATACCACTAAGAGGAAACTCAAGACACTTCAATTTTCCTTTTCTTCTAAACAGAAACCAAAATCTTGAAACAAGGCTAACCAAATAATGCAGCTACATTTGCATATTTCTCTGTCCAAACAATTCTCAATGTCTTATCTCTCCATCAGCATCCCCACATTTCAATCAGCCAACATTAGAACAACAGTGTAACTCTGCCTCTCTCTAGCACCAAATCAAGAATGGTTGTATTTTACAAGTGAAAGACAAGGCAATTTTAGGTTGTTTGATTCAAACTGAATAGACACACACAGTGGTTCCTGAGAGCTCCAGAGCACATACATGAAAAGAAAAGAGGACCAGTGCCACCAAATTCCACATTTATTTCAGGCTCCTAAATTGATCAATAAATGAAGTTACTTAAATAAGGAACAGATGAAATTTGCATTCCACACAGGTTTATAACCTCAGAACACACCACCAGCGAAAGCAGAAAGAAAGCACAAATTGTAAAGGTATTGCAATACACAGAAAAACTTTCCTGTACTGATATTTGTATAGCCTAATGCATCTCTCATTAAGTCATGATATTAATACTGGGTAGGGCACACAGAATTCTGAATGAGTGAGGCAGCAGGAAATTTAATGGACTGACAACACTGAAAGGAACAAGAATGCATCTAATTCATTATTTACAGGTTTAAAGGGCACTTAGCTCTTTAGCTGCCTTTGATTAAATATGAAGAGAGTTAAGATTTCAAATGTGCTTTATGAAAACTAGTATTTAGGAACTCATAAAGACAGATATGCATTCTTACTAGTCAATTCAGGAAACTATATTGCCTATGCTGTTACAACAGTATATACACATTATCATCTCCTGAACACATTACTCATGAATTTCCCAAATCCAGGATCTAACATCTGAACAGCTACCAAACTGGCTTCATAACTGCTTGTAATATCTGTGTTTCATGTTAAGACTATATTCCTTGGACAAATCTTCATCTCTCCTTCATGTGAAGGATGAGAAGGCATTAAAGTGATCCACGATGGCCACACATAAACCAGAATCACAGAAGACAATGATTTCTATGCCCATAACGGCTTCATCATCTCTTTAGTTGGTGAAAAAAAGCTCTTTCTTCCACCTAGTATTTCTAAAATGTTGTCCCTTATCTACTATTAATGCAAATTAGAATATTGTCATTTTGAGAAACTGAAATTCTACCAGGAATTTTACTGGTCTCCAAGAAGTCTAGAAAAATAGGAAAATACAAGCACCTTTCAAACATAACTTAACACATTAGATCTCCTCCTTCAAGTCCTCTTTGTGGAAGGACCACAGTTGTGGGAACACTGATTTTCCATTTGTGGACACTGAAATTGTGAGAGATCAGTTGTACAACCTGAACGTTCCCAAGTCCATGGGGCCTGATGGGATTCATCCTAGAGAACTCAAAGAGTTTTAACAACTCTGTTGCTACTGTAGAACCCCTCTCCATCATCTACCAAAGGCAGGAGCTGGGAGGATCCTGCTGACTGGAAGCTAGCTAGTGTTACTCTGATCCACAAGAAGGCCATAAAAGAAGACCAAGACAAGTACAGACCTACTAGTGTTACTTCAATTCCTGGTAAAAATATGGATATCATCCTGAGAGGCATTTAGAGAACAACGCAATTATCAAGCAGAGTCAACATGGGTTCACAAAGTCTTGCAAATAATTTGATATCCTTCTACGCCAAGGTTATCTGCCTGGTAGATGAAGGCAAAGCAACAGAAGCAGTTTTTCTGGATTTTAGTAAAGCTTCTGATACCATCCCACATTGCATCCTTCTGGATGTCCAACTGTGGGATGAGTGGATTCATACTGGGCTGGCTGAAGGACTGGTTTAAGGGCAGAGTTCAAAGGGCTGTAGTGAATGGGGCTGCATCTGGCTGGCAAGCAGTCACCAGCAGTGTTCCCCAGGGCTTAATTACAGGGCCAGTTCTGTTCAATACATTTATCAACGACCTGGAACAGGCTTCCTAGAGAGGGAGTCAATGCCCTAAACCTGTCAGTCTTTGAGGCATTTGGACAATGCCCTTAACCACACGCTTCAACTTTTGGTCAGTGCTGAAGTGGTCAAGCAGATGGACAACTAGGTGATCACTTTAGGTCCCTTCTGACTGAAAGACTATTTTGTTTTTTGAAATTTAATAGAAGCTATTTAGACTCTCCCTTTTCTGATGCAAGGTTTGGGGTTTGCATTTTTTTACATGTCTCCAGCTGAACATTTAACAGCTTCATAACCTGAGATGTTCCAAATGATGAGGCACGTATCCTAGAAAGAATTGCACAGATTTTTTTGCACTTAGTTGAAATGCTGAAAGTAACTGGATTCTATGTACTATCACTAGGGAGGAGTGGCTGACATCCTTGAAAGTTGCAACCTAAAGTAGCTGAATTTTCTACACCCATTTTGCCAAGAAACACTCCCCTGAAATGTGACAGATAGTGTGTTAATTATGAAAATTTCTATTTATTGCTATAGACATTACAGCACTAGGACTTCTAAACAGCAGGTATCGTCTTCAAATGCAACTGCCTGACTTGCCCTCCTAAAGCAACTTGCTGTTTGGACCACATTTTTAAAATCCATGGATTGGTCTTGTGGCCAGAAAACACTTTTTTTTTGGTACATATGAGGCTCACCTACATATTAACTTACTGATCTATCATCCTGATTCCAAACAAGGAAATATTTTTGTAATTCTATAAACTGTTACTTCAAATACTAGCAGCAATCTTAGATGACTTGTTCCAGTATTAAAACTTTTATTCACAGAACAGTAGAGGTTGGAAAGGAGCTCTGGACATGATCTAGTCACCAGCAAATCTACTGAGGGTACACGCTGTCCCCTTGTCTAGGTCACTTACGAGGATGTTGAGTAAGACCAGACCCAGAACTGACCCCTGGGGCACGCTGTGGCGTCCAGTAGAGAGCAACACGCAATTCAATGTATGAATTTTACATGAAGCCATGAAGCCATTTTATTAGGTGAAATCACACAGATTCTATACCTTTCTTACTGCAAACGTGGCAAGCTAAAAAACTGCTAATTGGTTACACACTCTGTTCACACCGTATTGATTGGTTAGTGACTATAACAAGTTCTGATAAACCTATCCTATAGCTAAACATCCTTAGTTTACCTTTAATACCTAAAAGCATCCTCACAGCTGCTGTTTTGAACCTCTTGTTATGGTTGGTTCCTAACATGTTCCGTTACTCCCAAATACCTTCCCATAACTGCCTCTTGGTTTAGGGCAGCCTGTACCCCTATCAACAAGGCCGCTGTGTTTTGAGAATGTGATTATTAGGATCCTCTCAGCATGAGTAACTTTCCTCATGGGAATAGAATATTGTCAGGGCCTAAATCCTGGGAGAAGAGAGCTAGGCTGCTAGCAGGCCTGCTGTATTCCCCGAGAGCACACCACTCACTACAGGCCCCCAAAGCTGCTTATCACAGCCCTCTGGTCTCTGTCATTCAGCCAGATGTCAACCGACCTTGCTGTCCAGTGATCCAAACCATGTCTCCTAAGTTTGTTTACAAGAATGCTATGAGTGACAATGTCAAAAGCCTTGCAGAAGTCAAGGGAGACAACACTCACTGCCCTCCCGTCATCCGCCCAGCTGGCTATGCCATCATGGAAGGCTATCAGATTGGTCAGGCACAATCTCCCCCTGGTGAATCCATGCTGACCATTCCAAATAACCTTCTTCTCCACATGCTTATTAATAACCCTCAGAATCACCTTTCCAAGGCTGGAGGTGAGACTGACTGGCCTGTAAGTTTCTGGGTCCTCCTGCCGTTTTTGAAGCTCAGAGTAACACTGGCTTTCCTCCAGTCGTCAGGGAGCTCTCCTGTTTTCCATAACCTCTCAAAGATGATTTGAGAGCAGCCTAGCAATAACTTCTCCAGCTCCCCAACTACCTGTTGGTGCATCCTATCAGGGCACATGAATTTGTCGATGTTGAGTTTCCTTAGATGCTCTCTAACCTGATCTTCCTCAACCAAAAGAAGGTCTTCCTTTCACAAGACTTTCTCTCCTACCTCCAGGGTCTGGGTATCCTGAGGGTCAGCTCTGGCAGTAAAGACTGAAGCAAAGAAGGCATTCAGTAATTCTGTATTTTCTCCATCTTCCATCAGGCCAAACTCCTGTCCACCAGGACCCCAGGTCCTTCTCCACAGAGCTCTTCTCCAACAGGTCATCCCCCTGCCTGTGCTGACACATACTGTTATTCCTTCCCAGGTGAAAGACTCTACATTTGCTTTGATTAAACCTCATCTCGTTTCTCCCTGCCCAGCTCTCCAGCTGGTCCAGGTCTCGCTGGATGGCAGCACAGTGTTCCTGCGCGTCAGCCATCCCTCCCAGCTTCGTATCATCAGCACTTGCTGAGGGTGGATGTTGTGTGCCCTGCTGGCTAAGAGAGCCAATGGGATCCTGGGGTGCATCAAAAGGAGTGTGGCCAGCAGGTCACAAGAGATGATGCTCCCTCTCTGCCCTGGTCAGGCCCCACCTGGGGTACTGTGTCCAGTTCTGGGCTCCCTGATATAAAAAAGACAGGGATCTCCTGGAGAGAGTCCAGAGAAGGGCTATGAAGATGATTAAAGGCCTGGAGCATCTCCCCAGTGAGGAGAGGCCGAGAGAGCTGGGGCTGTTCAGCCTTAAGAGACTGAGAGGGGATGTGATCAAAATGTATAAATGAAGTGTGGGGCACAGGGGAAAATGTCCAGCCTCTTTTCAATGGTCTGTGGAGACTGAACAAGGGGCAATGGCCTCAAGTTGGAGCACAGGAAGTTCCACACTAATATGCAGAAAACTTTTCACAGTGAGGGTGACAGAGCCCTAGGACAGGCTGCCCAAGGGGGTGTGGAGTCTGCTTCTCTGGAGATACTCAACCTGCTTTGGCAGGGGGCTTGGACTCCATCTCTTGAGGTCCCTTCCAACCCCTACAATGCTACGATCAACAAAGCGCCCACCTCATTCATTCAGTGTATTATCTTCCCTGCCATCTCTGTCTCTTCCTCAAACATACTAGAGTGGAATATACATTTTGTAGCATTCTGTATACAAGCTACTAAGGATTTGCCAAGTCTGATTCATGAAGGTAAGCTCCCTTTCAGACATTTTAAGTGACTCCTGCATTTTCTGCTCAAACTAGTAAGGTAATTCTTCTAAAAGGACTGCTTTTAACTTTGATTCTTGTGTCTCTTCACTTTCATCTGTGGTAAATATACAAACCATTTATAGGAGGTAGAGTATTTTACTGATTTCAAATGCAATCGTATCTTGCACTTGTGACAGCAAAGAAAAAAGCTGCTTCTGATCAGTTTTATCCTTTTCTCAAGAACACGTTTAGAACTAATTATGAAAACAAGTTCTGAACTTGAACATTATTCTACCGCAATTACATTATTTTATACTGCAATTCAAAAGGAAATTCCAAATGAATTGTTCACTTTCCTAATTCTAGAGATCACCTCAGCTCCACGATAAAAGGAATAGTAATTTTAAAAATTCATCTCCACTTCAAAACTGCAGACATGTGGATATCATTAATAAGTATTAATGATCACATGTTTACATTTATAAAAAAATCCTATTTAGAAACGCCTTCAACCTGCATGACAACCCATTCTCAAATTTCACTGTAACTGTCAGGTAGAGCATAAGCATACTGTAAGCACCTCATCTTAAAAGAGCTTTTATATCCTATTTTAGCTATTAAACATTACAGTAGATAACATTTCATGTACTTTATATCCATTTCCAGTAAAAATAAATAGGAAGAACAGATCTGGAGTCATTTGAAGACCTTCATGTAAGTGTGTATTTCTGAAACTATGTCAGGTATGCAACTTTTATTAGTTACTTTACAGTAACACACACCTGCATTTGTTTGTTAATAAACTTTCAAGTATTTGCCTTATTCTTCTGGTTTTCCATTAATCATGACTCAGAAATCATGGAAGGTCTTTATTACAGATTATGAAATAATCTAGGTTCAAATGTGGACTTTAAGGTGCTATTCCAATACAAGTCAAGAGCATGATGTTCCAAATTGTATGCGTGCTTTGCCAAATGAAGTAATCTGACCTCAGAAAACATGAGAAAATAGGTGCTACCAGTTCCTTAACACTAATACATCATTTGGACACAGAAAACTCGCAAAGATTAAAAAAACCTTATGGCGTTATTATCTATATAAGGGGTACAGTTACAGGGCAGTGAAATCCATGAGAAGACCTACTGGTCTTAGGTATCAGAGTTAGAAGTATTTTTAAAAAGCTGTCTGGCCATGAAAGTACCTTTGCTAATTTCTTAGGGGCATTGATTGTAATATTGCCTCACTGGAATTCAGTCCCCAGCATTTTCTGATGCTTCAACTCTTCCCTTATTCACCCAGCTTCCCATAGACTGGGTTGTAACATATGTTAAAAAAGGACTCTCTCCTTCCACACTGACGTAAGCTGGGGCAAAGACTTGGGGACCAAGCCCCATCTTCCCTAATACTGAAAGAGGAGCAGTGCCGGGGATGGCAGACGGCAACTCACTGGTGGTGCTGAGTGCGAGTGGCCATTTTAATTTAAGGGCCTTGGGACCCGATGCTGCCGCTGATTCTCCTCCTCCTCGGTGCCCAGCTCCACCTCCCCACCCTCACACCACAGGGGATACAGGGAGGCCCTCACCGTGAGGATAAGAAAACACACCCGCGGGCGGGGCAGGCTAGCAAAGGGTGCCTGGCAAAACCATCCCCGAGGAGCGGGGTGCGGTACGGGCCCCCGCACGGGGGGCGGCGGGTGGGAGCAGTCCCGAGCGCTTACCCCGAGGGGGCGGGGAGGCTCCGGTCAGGGACAGGAGGCTTAGAGGGGAGAGGGGGCCGCGGGCCCGGAGGGAGGGAGGGGCTGGGGCAGGGCGGGGAGGGGTCGCGGCAGTTACCTATACTGGGCAGCAGCCCCGCTATGGGTGAATCCAAAGTAGTTGCCGGTGGCCATTTTGGCATCTTCTCCCAGCCGGCTGGGCACTGTGGCGACGATAACCAAGAGGCGGCGGCAGCGGCGGCGGCGGTCGGGGCCATGACAGGAGGCCCGGCAGGAGGAGAGGGGGCGAAGGAGGCGGGGGAGGGGAGGGGGGGGAAGAGAAGGGGACAGACGGGCGAGAGACAGAGAGAGCGCGCGAGCGCCAGGTCAGACACAGCGCCTCAGGACCCCCCCGCCCCGCCCGCGGGCCGCATCCCCTCCCCCCTCCGCCGCCTCCGCGCGCGCACGGACTCACGCGCGCACACACGCACCGCGCGCCGTTACTTACCATAGGTGAACGAAACTACCGGGCATATGGGAATCATGAGTCCGGGCTGGCGGCGGCGACGGCGGCGGCTGAACTCTCAACTCTCACCCCCCCCTCCCTCCTCACCGCCGCGCTCGTTCCCTTCCCCCCACCCACCCACCTACGGCGACAACGGAGGAGTGCGGCCGGGTCGGCGCCGTGCGCAGGCGCGGGATGTGCCGGGAGGGGCCACTGGGAGTTGTAGTCCGGCCGGTAACCGCGCCCCGCCGCCCCGCCCCCCCTCCCGCAGAACTGCCGCCTAGCTGCCGCGGAAGCCGCCGCCGCGCTTAAGGCGCGGGTCCCCCTCTGTGCGCATGCGCGGGATGTGCAGCGCCTCCTGGGAGCGGTAGTGGTGCGGCCGAGACCCAGCCGCGGCCCAGCCGTGCTGTAGAGCGAGTGTGGCCTGGGCGTCGCGCGTACTGTCCGCCTGTCCCGCGCCCTCAGCCACCGGCTCCCGTCCCAGTCTGTACCCAAGAACACACCACGCCTCTACCCGCCGACTCATGTTGCGAAGGCAGGGTCGGTTTCTCTCTCTTGCCTGCAAAGATGTAGCACACCGCAGTAGGTGGCTCCTGAGGCAGGAGGCGAGGTGAGGGGCGCCGCGGCCCTGCCACGAGCCGTGCGCTGCCTGTGTCAGTACCTGACGGCTTCCCCGCGCGTGCCCGGTGTCAGCAGGAGCCTGGCCTGCACGCCAGGTGCCTCGCTGGTACTCCTGCTGGGCCACGAAGCTCAAGGGCAGCAGCTGCAGTTGGTGCGCACATGCAGAGTTCCCAGCAAGGCTTGGTTGGACTTGGCTAAGCTTAATTAAACTGAGGTTTAGATTCACCTGGGCCCCAGCTCAACCACCACAACTGCAGGCAGAATCCCACAGAGGCAGGGGCTGTCAGGGATCTCTGGAGATCATTGGTTCCACCCCCGACCTGAAGCAGATTGCCCATGATCATGTCCAGGTCAGCTTTGAATCTGTCCAGAGAAGGAGACTCCACAACCTCTCCAGACAGCCTGTCCCAGAGCACTGTTGTACTCACAGTTTAGAAGTTTTTCCCCATATGCACCTGGAACATCCTGTGTGCCAGTTTGTGCTCACTGCCCTTCATCCTGTTGCTGGGCGCCACTGAGAAGAGTCTGGCCCCATCCTCCTGACACCCATCTGTTAGGTATTTATAAGCATTAATCAGATCCCCTCTTAGCCTTCTCCAGGCTGAACAGCCCCAGGTCCTCAGCCTTTCCTCATGAGAGAGATGCCCCAGTCCCCTCATCATCTCTGTAGCCTTCCCCTGGTCTCTCTCCAGCAGTTCCCAGTCTGTCCTGAACTGGGGAGCACAGAGCTGGACACAGCACTCCAGGTGTGGCCTCACCAGGGCAGAGCAGAAGGGGAGGACAACCTCCCTTGACCTGCTGGCCATGCTCTTCCTAATGCCCGCCAGGTACCACTGGCCTTCTTGGCCAGGAGGACACACTGCTGGCTCATGGAGAGCTTGCTGTCTGCCAGGACTTCCGGGTCCTCCACAGAGCTGCTTCCCAGCAGGACAACCCCTGACCTGTACTGGTGCCTGGGGTTATTCCTCCATAGGTGCAGGACCTTACACTTGCCCTTGTTGAACTTCATTTGGTTCCTCTTTACCCAGCTCTCCAACCTGGCCAGATGAAAAGCAATATGACTGTTGTCCAACTAAAGTCATGTGTGTACTGTCTGACCTGTCCCCAAGGCTCCACAGCTGACATGTCCAGAAATGCATTCTGCAATAGTTCCCATGGGCTTAATGATTGCACAATGTCAAGGCTCACCCATGCATGGCCCATCCACCTTAATTTCTAGTCTGTAGCAGTCCACTGGATTGCTCCTAAAAGCTCTGAGTATTGTATTGCAGCCAGTACAATAAGCTCCTGTTCTGAGTGACTCGGTTTCCATCTGTGCCTCATGACTCTTCACCTGTAGGCAATCATTAGATCTGAGCATCAGATCCTTCTCAAAACTCTCATCAAAGCAAAACTTAAATGCTTAAATATTTACATCTAAATTTTGCACTTTGCCTGTGCTATGATGTACATTTTTAATAAACTAATCAAGACTTAAACCACTTCTGGATTAATTAAAAGCATGTTCTCTGTAAGCCACACCTCCTCAAAACACTCCTGTTTAGGATTTCCCACAGTCCTCACAAAAGCAGGGGTTTCCCTTCTCCCACAGTACCTGCCATCATGCTAGGCAGTAGGACTTCAACAAAGATACTATTGTTCATAAAACAAATAAAAGAAAAGTCATTGCTCATCTAAAGCTTGCATTACTGCACCTGCATATGAAATATAGCCACTTGAGATGTCAAACATCATTGCCAATTCACTGAACATAATTTGTTGGCCACTATTTTTAATTTTGCATAGGAATTGAGTAGTACTGTACCTCTTGTTCTTTCTTATCCTGATCAAGCACAATAGTAAAAGGAAACTGCATGGGAAAGGGAATGAATTTCCAACCTCTGTGATGGACTGCCACTCAAAGTGCTCTTATGTGAAGAGTGTGCCTATTGGGCAAAGACATTTAATTGCTATTGCTTATGAAAGAAAAAGCCCTAATCCTGAAATTACATACAAGAGTACTTCAGGAGAGGGCTCTACACAAATCTTCTGTAGAATAGCTTACAGGGCATGACCTCTGCCTTGAGATCCTCAATGGACCCAGGATACATGAAAGAGAGATACCAATACACACCCCTCCTTATTTTTATTACAGTTTGTTCATAATTGGACCACTAGATCATGGTGCTTGGACAAGAAGGAAACTGAAATTTTCTTTGTTCCACCCCCTGCTGGGTTTTTTTGAGTTCTAACCTTCCAATATACTGATACATGGTATTCAACACACATTTAGTTAAAAAAACCCATAGGCATCTATACACACAGACATTCACACACCTTTTAGCACTCTACCACTAAAGTTGTATTTTACAAGTGGGTAGGCCTACAATTACCTGTCTTTTCTTCACTGATGAGGTAAACATTAAATATTTACCCTTTTTCCAAGTTTTGGCTTTGCAAGCTGAGAAAGAAAAAAGCTTTCTTTGTCACAATACACATTTCTGTCTTAGGTTTCATAATTTCTTTTGTACAGGCAATTTTTAGTAGTTCTGATTCAGATATTGCGCCCTATATATTGGGATTCCAGCTCTGTGTATGTCTGAGCATAAGCTTCAGTTTGGCAGCCTGATTGAGCTGCAATTCCAGCAGAAGTTTCACAATCCTTTTCTGGCTGAATTTTGCATATTGAATCTTCAGTGCATATGTCACTTTAAAAAGATTACAACATAGTTTATAAGAACTCACACTTAGTAAGTGTGACCAGAAAAATAAAAGGGGAGGGAGACCCAAACCAAGAAAATTTCACATTTTCTTGGAAAAAAAACACCAACCTAGTGGTGTTATACAAGTCTTTCCCTCAGCAGTTTCCTAATAAGAACCTGATGCTTCCTGGTGACTTTGCAAACCATTACATAACATCTATTTATGTTACTACACGCGTGCAGGATCAGATTCAAACTCTATACTTAAAAAACCTCAGTGGGTTATAAAGCAAGATTGCATCTCTGTAAGACATGTGTATCAGATTTGCTTCAAAATGAAACAGTAATAAATTCAGATTAGATCCTTCAGGGCATTTTGAACTTTTACTGATCTCTCTATCCTTAACTGGAAGAAAAATAAACGGAGTGATAAAGTGCAAATTACATGGCAGAGGGAGAAAGTCGGAAAAGCTTTAGTGAAACATTCAAAAGATTTTTATTTTTTTTAAGTAGGAACAGAGATGGAGAAGTTTCTTTTTCCTTTTAAGATTACAGAAGAGCAGCCAGTAATCTCTAGAGCGAAAACATACACAAGAACGCAAAACTTTTGAGATTAAATAGTACAGTTACTTTATTTGTGCAAAGTTCAATACATCTAAAAATATTACAGACAAAAAAGGCAAGGTAGCATTCAGAAAAACAAATCTTTGACTTTCATTCTACCAGTATAGAAGGAGATCTCCAAAATATGTTGAGAAGAAAGCACTGTAAACACAGGCGGTGTCACCAGTCCTACTATTTAATCTCCAAGACGCGTGTTCCTGCTGCTATCACAGGACTGCAAAACTGCTCTTGAAACACAAGGAGCAAAACTTCTCTGTAAGCCACTGGAAGTGAATAAACACAGACTTTTTTTGGAAACAGATGGAAGTCAGGTTTCTCAGAGGCAGCCTCGCAGTTTACTTAAGGCAGAGCCGGCCGGCAGGCAGGGCTGGTGCTGCAGGGACCGAAGCCTTCCCACATGGAACAGACCGTGCTAAGGAAAGCTGCACTTTTATTTCCTGAAAAGGTAATTTAATACTGACTGCTCTCTTTGTAAAAGCCCAAGATAGGAGGAGGTTTAAAATCAGTATGAGGAGTCCAGTATTTACCTGGAAGTAATTTCACATAGCTCCAGAGACAAAATGTCAACCTTCTTTTTTTTGAAGCAAAATTTCTTTTTTTTTTAAGCAGTGAAGAGAAATACCAGATGTTCTCACCAAGGTTTTAAGTGATTAAAGCAAAAAAGTGCAACAACAGGATTTAGATGTTGAACAGTGATGGTAAGGACTTAAGTGATAAACGACTAATTTACCGAATCACAAATGGAAGTTATTGGTGTTTAGAATACCAAAGTGCAACACAAAAAACCATCAGCCAAACCCAACCATAATACAAAACTATACAAGTGCTAATGCAAACTCAAATTACATGATACCCACATGAAACACAAAATAGATACAGTAGACAAGCAAAATCACTGCCTGACAGCATCCTTTATTTAAGGATAACTTTCCCTTCCTCAGATGATTTCTTTACCCTTTAAACTAGCTAAGTACGGAATACGAGAACTTTAAAGCGCTGTCCCTCCTCCTGCTTGGCCAAAAATTTGTTTCCTACCAGCTCGTCTATTTTTAACAGGAGGAGTGAAAAACTGCAGTTAGTAATTGCTACATAATCAGAAGCATGAGCTTTTCTTTTTCAGCATTCATAAATTTTTTGGAAGAAAAAGCTAATGCTCCAACATTCTTCTCAGCCGAAGACATGTGTGATATGAAATGAGACAACCAGGCAGTAACTAGAAGAATTTAAGCCCTTTTAAGGCAGCCACAGAACGAAAGTGTCTGATGAGGGAACAAATCCATTTCAAAAATCTATTTTGAGAGCTCAGAAAGTGAACTGTACCCCTTTGGGGGGGACAGATGACTCACTCAGAAGGAAACACAAGAAATTTACCTTGGAAGAATTAAGGTTCCTTCTCTACTTTTATAAAGCCAGCATCTTTTCTTATTATCTTCTTTTTAAATAGAATCAAATATACTGAGTTTAACTTACAAAAAACTCAAACAGCCACTATACTCAATGACCAGAACAAATCTCAAAGAAACCCATCGTTAACGAAAAACAGAACATAAAATCCCCAGCTGTAGCAAACAATCTCTTCCCCTCACTGACCTGTTATTTGTGAATTCAGATGTAAAAATAATCTTGCTGCCTGCTTTGGTGGAAATGCTGCAAATGGGAGAAGTCGTTAAGATCCAGAAAATAATTCTCTTTCATTTAGTCCTTTTGATTTATATCATGGATGAAGGACTTGATTTAGAGGGAATAAAGAATTGTTGAATTGAATGGTATGCTCCTAAAACCTTAGCAGTGTTTACCAGGTGTTGAACTGTAAGTAAAGCAAAGCAGATAGGGATTAAAAAGACCTGAACTGCCATTACTATTCTAATATGAAAAGGTAGTAAAAGCCTTGAAAATAATGACTGCATGCTTTTCAATGTGTGGAGACTATCTTGCATCAACTGAGTATTTTTTTTTGAAGTATTAAAAGATCATTGGTTCATCTTCCACAATTACATGGCTTGACGAACATGGTATTTGCACAGAGGTGATAATGACTTACGTGCATGCAGGTTGCTTACTGTGCTTTGATTCTGTATGAACAATCATCATTTTATTTTCCAAAGAATTGCACATTTTTCTATTATTCTTTTTATTTTGCAAGATACACAAAACCCTTATGAAATAGCCAATTTCCAAGAATTTGTTAAAAAAGCATACTCTGGTATAATGTTCCTGTTTTCCCACTACTAAAGTGAAAAAGAGTCGTACTGGGCGCCAGTTTAACTAAGTTCACAGTGTGGGCTGTACAGACATCACGGGTCCCTTCTAAAAGCTCTTTCCCTACCTCAGGCAAGTTTTCAGAAACACTGCCTAAGACTCGCAGCTGCTTTTGCTGACTTTGGGGGATTATCCCCTTGAAATATGATGTTTATCCTTCTGGCCCATGTTAATTAACAAGGATCTTTGGAATTTAAGAGGACATACCAAACAAACAAACAAAAAAAAAGCCCAAGACCTTTTAATTTCAACCCTTCATTAATCATAGAATCATACAGATAGACGGACTGGTTTGGGTTGGAAGGTACCCCAAACACCATGTAGTCCCAACCCCACTGCCATGGGCAGTGTTGTAGTTTTGCATGGCTGGGTTCTGGTGGAGGAGGGGAGCTACAGGGGTGGCTTCTGCAAGGAACAGCTAGAACCTTCCTGCTGGCCCCACAGAGTAAACACCAGCTGGGCTCACGGCTAGACCCATCACTGACCAAGGCCGAGCCCATCAGTGACGGTCACAGCGCCTCTGGGAGTCACATTTGAAAGGAAAAACAACCCAAGCAGCCGCTTTTTGTCCCCAGAGAAGGAGGTGAGAGGATGTAAGAAACTGTGCAGACACCAAGGTCAGTGCAGAAAGGGGGAAGGAGGTGCCCCAGGTGCCAGAGGAAGATTCCCCTGCAGCCCCTAGGGAAGATGTCGCAGTTTTGCATAGCTGGGTGCTGGAAGAGAATGGGGGGCTGCAGAAAATGGCTGCTGTAAGGAGCAGTTAGAGCTGTCTGCAGGCCCTGAAGAGTGAGCGTCAGCCAATTCAAGGCCAGAGTTGCTGCTGGCAATCGGTGATGGTCACAGCGCCTCTGGTATTCACATATAGGAGAGAAAAAACTGCAAGCAGCTGCATTTTGTCACCAGAGAAGGGAGTGAGAAGATGTAAGGAACTGTGCATGCACAAATGTCGGGGAGGGGTGGCGGGGAGGAGGCACCTCAGGCACCGGAGAGAAAGATGCCCTTGCAGCCCCTGGAGAAACCCATGGTGGAGCAGGTGTCCCCCCACAGCCCATGGAAAAGGCTGAGACCCCACCTGCAGCCTTGTGGAGAGGCCCCACGCTGGACGGAGCAAGTGGAGACATACAGGAGATGCTGTGACCCACGTTGGAACAAGCCCCTGCCAGCGCCTGCAGCCCATGGAGAGAAACGGAGACACAGAGATGAGCAAGAGAGAGGTTTGTACTGGAACAGGTTGGCTGGGGGGAGGCTTGTGACCCTGTGGAGGACTGAGAGACATTGTGATTTATTACTGCCCACCGTAGCAGTGACCCACACTGGGGCAGCTGGGGAAGAGCTGAAGCCCTGTGGGAAAGGACTCATGTTGGAAACGTTCATGAAGGACTGTCTGCCATGGGTAGGACCGCATGGTGCAGCAGGGGAAGGGGGAGTGCAATGAATACCTGCCTCCCCCCTCAGCCAAGAACTACACCAACTTGCAAGGAACTGAAACCCCCATTTTCCCAGTCCCTGCCCCTCCCTGTGCCACAATGCGGGGGAAGAAGGGAGTGAAATTATGACTCAAGTGAAGTCTGCTAAGAAGGGAGGGGTGGGGGGAGGTGCTTTAAGATCTGGTGGCACTTCTCATCACCCAACTCTGGTGTCACTGGGGGTGCAGGGCAGGGTCATCAATTAGAGTTTTCTCTCCTTTATTCTGTGCTGAGTCTGTTCTGCCCGTGACACTGATTGTGGAATGATCTCTCCCTGTCCGTATCTTGACTCCTAAGCCTCTCAATATATATTTTCTCCCCTGTCCAACTAAAAAGGGGAGTGATAGACTGACTTTGGTGTGCGTCTTGCCTCCAGCCAGGCCTAAACCACCGCAGAAGACCATGGTGGAGTGGGTGTCCCCCCACAGCCCATGGAAGATGAGGGGGAGCAGAGTTCCCACCTGCAGCCTGTGGAGAGCCCCCACACTGGAGTGGGTAGAGACATGGAAGATGCTCTGACCCACATTGGAGCAAGCCTCTGGCAGGACCTGCAGCCTGTGGAGAAAGAGGCTGATGCTGGAGCAGGTTTGCTGAGGGGAGACCTCATCACAGTCTATGGCTTCCTTATGAGGGGGAGTGAAGAGGCAGGAGCTGATCTCCTCTTTTTGGCAGCCAGTGATAGAACCTGAGGAAATTATATGAAGCTGCAAAAGAGGATGTTTAAGCTGGATATTAGGAAGATGTTCTTTATTGAGAGGCTGGTTGAGCACTGGCACAGGCTCCCCAGGGAAGTGGTCACAGCACTGAACTTGGCTGAGTTCAAGAAGCATCTGGATGATGCGCTCAGTCCCATGCTCTGACCTGGCTGGCCCTGTGTTGAGTCAGGAGTGGCACACATGATCCGTATAGGTCCCTTCCAGCTCAGGATATTCTGCAATTCTGTGACTTATGACTCTGTGTGGGACTGGATTAGGCCTGAGAAACTGCACCACACAGAAAGGACCTGTGGTGGGGCAGCTGGGGAAGAGCTGAAGCCCCAAGGGAAAGGACTTATGTTGGAGAAGTTCGTGGAGGACTGTCTGCTGTGGGTGGGACCCCACAGTGCAGCAGGGGAAGGGTGTGAGGAATGCTCCCCTCCCCCAGTTAAGAAGGAAAACAACTTGAGGAACTGAACGACCCCCTTATTTCCTAATATGTAATCTACATATATTTTTATTTCTTTAGATAATATCTATTATATTTATTATATTTTAGATAATATCTATTATATAATATCTATTAAGATATTTGTCCTTGGAACTACAGAGGCTGGTCACTCCACCTCACTCCACCTGTACCAACACTAGTTTTGCCTGGAAGCAAGGATTGGGACTGGAGTCCACTTCTATTACTGATGTTTGCTTGCACTTTTTACAAAAAGTTTTCATTTTCATGGCAACAAAAACACAGTTCTAGAGGTAATAATGAGGACTAAATGTCACTGACAATAGACTTGCCTTCTGTCGTGCTTATGGCACAACTGCATGACCCATTGGTGCGCTTAACAGGCTGTGTTAGTGTGTGAAGTTGTATTGATTACAGTAATATTTTAATGTTAATATTAACTTCTTCATAAACTGAAATAAAGTTTGTGGTTAGATAGGTTAACATAGGAAGACACAGTATGAAACCACTCATGCTCTTAAAACATGCTTGGCCCAATGCAGCTTGGAAAGGCTGCCAGAAGGCCTCTCCTTTAACAAAGGTGGGGGCTGAAGACCTTATGCCCATCTACCCCTCCAAAGAGGGGTCCTTTTGGTTTACCTCAGAAGCTGTTGCACACTTGTCGATGAACTAAGCTGACGGCACTTCAAGTCCTGCCGCAGGGGACGGCATCAGCAGAGCACTTGGGCTACCACAGCGTGCAGCTGCAGGCGGGCTAGGTTCTCAGAGGGCACTTCCAAGTCGTTGTGGGGTTTTATTTTGGGGGGAGGGGTGCGTGTGTTACTTGTTTTGCCTTGAGGGGCTTTTAAAAGTAGCAGTTTTCAGCAGGAGCTGAGATTCTGTTTTAACCTTCACCCCCCCCCGTGCTTCGCGCCTGAGCTCGACCCACGGGGACCGCCAAGATGAGAGCCCGAAGCCTCCCCACCCCCCCCGCCCCCCGCTCCCCGCTGCAATGCTCTGCGGGAAGAAAACGAAGCCCAAGCTCCGCGTGGAAAGAAAGGGGAACCGGCGCTTTCCTGAACAGCGCCTCAGGTGCCGCCCGGGGCTGCGGTTTCGGTATGCAAAGCCACCGCAGCGGCACCGCCTCGCCGCGCTCCCTCGGGCCCGGCCGGCCCGGCCCCGATCGAGGAACCGCTGCAGCCTGCGAAAGGCGACGGCCATTTGTGGGTGCAGGGCTTCGCAGGGGCTCCTCCTGACCGCTAAGTGGCTCGCTCCCGCCGGCCTCCCGCGGCGGCGCGGCCGTGGCAGCGCTCCGCCTCGGAGGGGTGAGAGGGGAACATCCACCGAGGGGTCCCGGATGCAGGCCGGGCCGGGCTGGGCCTGGGCCGGGCCCGGGGCGAGCAGGGCCCCGCGCTCGGCCTCGCCGTCTTTCCCGGAGGGCGCGTTTCTGCCCCTCCCCCGGCGGTTGGCGGGCGTGAGGCGGTGGGTGCGGGGTGCAGGTCCCAGCCCCCCGGAGGCCATTGCTGCCGCCTGCCCGCGCGCCCCCCACCTGCGCGGAGGAGGCAGGAAGGAGTAACAAAGGGACGCGTTCCCTTTAAGCACCTCCCCATCGCCCCCTCCCACGTGCTTCAAGGGCGGGGATTCCGCCGTGCGTCAGTTCCGTTTCTCTCCTGGTCGAGCGGAGCCGCGCGTGGAGTAGGACGTGAGTGTTGGGGTCCCCCCTCGCGCCCCGTCGGCCTCGCCGCCATTTTATCTGCCCCCCGCCCCCGCCCGTCGCGGGGCTCAGCTGGGCGCCCCCCGGCCGGCGCGGGGGAAGGCGCGCTGGGCAGCCCCGCGGCGAGGCTTTCCCTTTTCCTCGAGTGCCCGGGGTGCCCTGCGGGAGGGATGCCCCGCTGTGGAGTGGGCTTGGGGCGGGAGGAGGAGCCGCTGTCGAGGAGAAGCTGCCATGTTGGGGGGCGAAGAGGATTTGAGTGAGGGAGAAAATGGCGGCGGGGAACCGCCCGGCTCGTTCCCCCCACGCCGGGGTCTGGCCCTGCCCGCTGGCGACCCCCGACCCGTTTTTTGCGGCGCCGCTTTTTCTCTTTCCCGTCGCCGGTGACCTGCAGAGCTGCTACTGTCGCCCTGCCCTGGGCGGACCCGGGCGTCCTTTGCCCGCTCCGCCTTTATTCGGACCCTCGCGCTTTTCCCGTGGGGGCAACACGAGCCATGGAAAGGAGGAATAGGGGAGGAAAATGGCGGCTGGGATCCGCCTACCTGGTGTTCTTAGCTCGCCCTCGCGTGTCTTTCTCCTCTCCCTTTCCCTCGTCCTCGCGTGCCCCGTCTCGTTCCGCCCCCGCTCTTGCCGGTGCTTCGGTGTGTCCTCGCGTTCTGCTTGCCAGCGTCTCCTGGGGGGTGCCAGCCACCCCCCGTTTCTTGTCCTCCAGTTTCCGCCCCCACCTTCCTCCATATTGTCAGTCCCTCATCCTGATGGCAGACCCTGGGGTTATCCCTGCTGGTGCCCGCGCCCTCCGCGTATCAGGGCTTAACCTGGTTCGGCTTTCTGACTGCATGTCTTTGCTGCGTTTATTTTTACGTTGCCCCATTACAGCTCTCCTCTGCCTCCCTCCTGCCCCGTAGCTTATGCTTGCTTCCCCATACCCTGTTTCATTTTTAGTGCTACAACTTCCATCGTCGTGCTCCAAGCTGTTACCACAGGACTTACCCTACTTTAGAACCACATTGAGCCATTAGTGTTATTCAGACTGTGTTTTTTTCCTTTGCACTTGGTACGTTTTGCTCTCAGTTTAGAAACACTGCTATTCCTTTTTCTTTCGTGAGACAATGTTGCTTTAATCTTTTCTCTGTTCTTTCCTAGCTGTAGCCTTATTGAATACAGTTTCTCCCTGGGATGCTTATTTTCATTCCGGAAGAACAATTGAGCTGTTTATTTATTACAAATTGCTTCTAGTAGGAGGCACGGTGTGCAGTACTGTTTCTAACCACATGTTTGCATACCAGATAGATCTAGAAGCACACCTGGCAGCATGCATTCGAGGAAAGTTGATTGTCTACTTGTCTGACAAATGAATAGACTCTAGTGACTTGTGTTAAAGCTGCAGTGGAAGTAAATATTAAATGCAATACTGTGGTTCACTGTAACGGGTGTGTTTATTCAGAGTTTTGTGTTATGGGTGGGAACTTTAGGTTAATATATGACGATTATGCAGCAAATCAAACGGGTTGAAATGCCCATGTTACCGTATAGATGATGCTAGGGGGAAAATAGTAGTTCATATATGTGAATATAATACTAAGAATTGAACTAGAGGACAATAATGCATTTTGATTTTTTTTTTTTACATTATGATTTCTGCCATACCTGAGCATATAAAGTGAAAAGTGGTGAAAAGTTTTTTCTGTGTAAGTAGTTCAGAAACAAAACCAATGAATTTAATGCAGTTGCAGCAAAAAGATGTAAGTAAGAAGAGCGAGATTATGTCTATGATGTGTATTAAAGCTTGTATGAAAGAGCAGGCAAGTCTTTAGGAGGATTTTGAGTAAGATAAGCTGTCATAAACAGGTTTGAATATAGCTTTCCAGCCAAAACAGGGTGTTAACCTTGTATAGTGTTCTCATGTTGCTTTTCTTTTTCTAGAATGCCTAAATCAAAGGAACTTGTGTCTTCAAGCTCATCTGCCAGTGATTCAGATAGTGAAGTTGACAAAAAGGTGAACATTATATGCAGTTTATTACTACTGTATTATCTCTTCTATTTCATGCTGGGGTTAAGGAACTAAATGAGCATTATGTCACAACATGCATGATATTCCATATAATTTATCAGACACTTAACCCAAAACATGCTCTTCTCCCACCCTCCACAGGAACTACGAGAACAAAAAACCTCTTCTCTTCCCAAGATCAGGGTTTGGGTGAATAGGATGCTTTCTGCCTTGTGGAAAACTTTTTTTTTTTTCCTTCATTAAAGTGCATTTTGCTCCCTTCAGCATTTCCCACATGGTCTGTGTGACCACAGGCTTTCTGGAATTCTTTGCAGCAAGTGAGAGAAGGCTTCTGTGTAAGCCGCCCCTGGTGGCAAGAATTTAGACTAACTTGGAGGACAAACGTCCCACCACACATGCATGTTGGTGTCTGGATTGCTTGTTCGAAAGAACCACCATGTGCCCTGCCCACCACGTGCAACTTGCTTATCTTGCCTCTATGTTCATCCATTTCTTACCAATTCTGGCATTTCCTGTAATGCCACGTGCTAGTTTCTCACTTAAAAGCTGAACCAACCCAAACATCTTTGAGTTGGTTAATTTTAACTTGTTGGCTGTTTAGATGTATAAATTGAGTGATCCCATTTATTTTAAATGTTCAATTTATAAATTTGTACAGCTGTGCCAGTCATTGGAACAAACACAATTAAAAAAACCCCAAACCCAGTGGATTTTTTTCTTTCTAAGAAGTGCGAAGTGGTAAAGACATCAAGTCTATTTGTGTAGTATGTGAAGTGACTCACTCACCTTTATTGAATTGGTTCAAGTGTAACTTGGTTGCACTTCTCAAATTAAAATCAGAGAAAATGGTCAGATTAATTTTTTTTAATGAGGAAATTTGTTCCTGAAAAGACATAGTCTTAACACCCAGCTTTAGTGGGCAGTAAGATGCTCTTTTTTTATATTATAACCTCCCATATTTGTTGAAACTGTCTTTAAAAGAGGTTATCCACCATATGGGTCTAGCAGGTGAGACTCATTTTTTGCTTGTATTGCTCTTTTTTGGGGTGAGCACAGTTACTATATAACCATTAGTAGGTACAGTAACTTTTTAGCACCTGTAGGTAATATCGTTCATAGGTGATACTGTATGAATGTTTTAAAAATGTGTGTATTGATTAGGCTATCAACAGAGATTTGATGCTAATTAAAAAATCAGACCTCATGGAAGTGATTTCCAGATCTCCTCTGTTATTTTTCATTTTTAGAAGGGTTGTAAGCAGTCCTGCATTTTTTTTTGCTGTTGGTGGGAAGGAAGGTGAAACTTTCATCAGACTTTAAAGATTTTGTTAAAGCTACTGGACCAACAGTGTTACTGTGCAAAGAGGGTAGACTTCATGAAATTTATTCTTCTCTTAATTCAGTTCCCTGTAAAGGGTAAACGTCACTGGGAATAGAATTAGGCTAATTTTAAGATTTTTAAAAATTTTAATTCCAGTCTAAATGTGCCATGTTGAACTCCTGCCTTTTACAGAAGGAAGGTGGCAATGTGCATTGCATAGTAGTCGTTTGTGACCTCTAATGTAGCTTCTGGAACGAGTTGTGGTTCATGCTTTTCTTTTTCTTGCTCCAAGGCAAAGAGGAAAAAGCAGGCGCCCCCAGAAAAACCTGTAAAGAAACAGAAGACGGGTGAGAGTTCAAAAGGTGCAGCTTCTTCCAAGCAAAGCAGTAACAGAGACGAGAATATGTTTCAGGTAAAATTGATGACTCTTAGAGCCTGGTTAAGGTAATGTGTTACATCATATACAGTATACATCTTAGAGGGTGATCTGAATATTTTGACAGCATAGTGCTGGGTGTCTTGAAGTCTGGGCCAGAGTGGGCTTGTGATGCCAGGTCGGCATTTGAGATGCTCAGAAAAAGCGTTGTCAGGTTTCAGCAGAGTAAAAGAATCTGAGTTGTAGTAATTGATCTAGCCCTCATGCCTTTCCCTGTGGTAACTGTGAGTAGTCATTTTGTCAGTAAGTAGAACACTGACCATCAGAATGCTTTAAATATTAGGTCAGGACTCTGTCTACATAGAAATGTTTTTTTTTTAAATCAGGGCTCTTGAAAAAAGGGTTCTTGGAAACCAAAGTATAAACTCTTCTTTTTTAACTAGGTCAAGGGCAGCTTGGCTCCTGTATTACAAGACAGCGTCTTGGAAAAAGTTTTGCATGCTCCTTTGTTTTATAATGCAGGTTTATCTCACTATACATCCACAGAGATTGTAATTTTTGACATTGTTCTTGATTCTAAGATGGGATCGATGTACATTTTTCAGTAGCAAGGTGTAAATTCAGGTTACTGTAGTTTCTGGGATTAGCAGTGTCTGCTGATAGCTATGTGAGAATATATGTAGCTCAGAGTGACCTCTTTCAAGGGTTTGGAGCAAGACCTAGTAAATGTCTCTGACTAGCTGGCTGGAAAGGAACTTGGATTCTCAGAGACTTAGATTCTTAAGTTTATGACAGGTTATCATCAAGGTAATGAGGGGATCTGGAGCACCTCTTATATGAGGAAAGTGAGTTCCATCTCAACATGAGGAAAAGCTTCACTCTGAGGGTGTCAGAGCACTGGGGCAGGCTGCCCAGAGAGGCTTTGGAGTCTCCTTCTCTGGAGATACTGAATCCTGTGCAACCTGCTCTAGGTGATCCTGCTGGGGAGGGGGAGATGGGGGCTGGGTTGGGCTGGGCTGGACTGGACTAGACTAGATGATCTCCAGAGAGCCCTCCTACTATTGTGGGATTCTTTGAGGGAGAGGTGCCTTATGAGATGGCACCGACACCAAGTAAGGCACCAAAAATGGCTTTGGGCTGTAGCTGTGCAAAGTAATATGGCAAAAAAAAAAAGTTATTTTTTAAAGAGAAGACCTGGTTAACTGATACTGTAATACATGGAAGTTATTTTTAGAGCTTCAGTTCTCACTGTCCTCTTCCTGCATAGCTGGGAGGGAAAGCTTCAATTGAAGGCAATGCCTAGGCATTCCCAATGAAGGGAGAATCATAGAATCATAGAACGGCATGGGTTGGAAGGGGACCTCGAGGATCAGAGAGCTCCAACCCCCCTGCCACAGGCCGGGCCACCAGCCTCAGGCCTGGATCTACACAAGGGGAAAGTAGTGACATTCTTAATGCTCCCCTGATGCAAAACAACCACTCCAAACCTTTTCAGATGAAAGCAAGTATTTGTGTGCTTTTGATATCTTTTGGTTTTTATTACCTACGATAATAAAAAGTTGCTAAATACAGTTAGTACAGGACTCCCAATTAGTCTGATAAAAATAGAATTAATGTTGAGAAGAAAAATTGAACATCACCTTGACCTAAAAAACATCAGTGTTTGTTAGTCTCTGTCAGCCTTTTAGTTTATCAACAACATTTATCTCTGATGTCCAAGTGTAACTTACAGGTGTGACTTCTTTTGATGGAAAACCAGTCTATAAAGCATTCATAGGATAGTCAGAAGTTCTCTGGTGTCCACATTGTGTCTGGGAGTGGCAGAGAGGCTTGTTTTTCTACACCTTCGGGCTGGGTTCAGTATACAGTTTCCCTTAATAAAGAGCTCATTGTGGCAGCTGTATTCAGAAAATTTCAGCATTTTTTCAAGATCTACATGTTACTATCTTTGAGACTAATAGTGTAATAATATTCTTGAAACTCACTGTGAAGAATAGTATACATTTAAGTGGAAGGGAATTAATTCAGTATGAGAGACCAAGTGTATTTTACTTACTTTCATGTCTTGGCCTTCTTAAGTTTTATGGGTAGTCTAGTATGCTTTGCAATTTCTTAAAGGTATTTGAGTACAGCTGGCATGAAATTTATTTTACTCTCATTTGTGATGTATTACTAGAGGCCCTCTGAGCAATCATTATTCATGTTAATGTGGAAAAGTTTAGATTCCTGTCCATGGCTCCATACCAACATGAGCTCTGCATCATGTGCCTTGGTTAGTTTGACAAATCCTGTCATCTATCTATGCCTGATTTGGATAAGACACCGTAGAATTCTCTCATTAATACAATATTAATGACTACACAGAGTGAATCGTATCATGTGATCGGGCATTCGCCTGAAATTGTTACTTCAAGTTGTCTGTGTGTTGTCCTGCCCCACCCCTCCTACATGGGCTCCCCTCCCCCCCCTTTTTTAATTTAAAGTTTGGGTTGTTTATCCTTTCTCACTTGTGAGAAATAAGTTCAACAGTTTTACAGTGTAGTATCTTTACATATCATAGGCTCCTGAAAAGTAGATTAATAGTCTGTGATGCTCCAGGAAGTAGACTGGTTTAGCGCATTAATTCTGAAACTGAGGTGGTCACCAATGCACTTCACAGTCAGTTGGCTGTGTTGCAGATACTCCTGTTCACAGGACTCTTTATTGTGCTCCTTCTAATGCTGTACTTGCAGTTACCAGCTAGGAAGGCAGGGTGCTTTTCTGCTGTTACCCTTTCCAAAGTGTGTATCAAGACATTCCACAGTGTTTAATTAAGACCAACTTAGGTGAAGGTGGTTGCTGAAACTCTTTCAGGAAGTCAGTTACATAGCTGTAAAAGGAACCAAGACACAGTTCAATGTATTTTATTCTTAGAAATAGAAACCTGGAAATAATGCTTTTAATGTCTTCTGATTGGTGTAGTTCAGTAGAGTAGTAAAATCTGAAGTTCTATAGTATTTAATAAAAAGCATGTGAACCTTCCTGTAAAGGTTGAACTGTGTGATAAGTCAGTACAACCCTTGCAACACAACATGACTGTGACTGCAGAGATAAGAGATGTCTTAGATCAGTGGAATTATTCTAGGACTACCAGATGTTGCATGAAAAAATTGTTCAGAACTTGCTGTGTTCTAGAACATTACCTTACTGCTCCTTGCCTTACTGTAGTTAAAACAAGACATAGAGCCTTACCCTTTAAATTAAAATCCTAACCTTTTTACTGTATTTGCAGCTGCAGTCTGCTGTGTTGTGTCAGATTGTATTTTCTAGAGCAAATCTGGAATTACTTGGCAATATATTAATATTCTTTGATAGCTCTGGAGAAGGATGCTGTTGTGGAGTAGGATTACTTGAAACTGTGCTTAGAGGTGACCTTAAATGTCACTGAAGCGTTAAAGGATAAAACTATGAAGCGTTGTTCACGTATGCTATTTAGGATATCCTTTGCCAGCAGTGCTGACAGTCTTGGGCATGGTACCAGGTTTGGTCTGAAAGAAATAACCTACCATGATACCAGACCTTATTTCAAAGTTATTTTGAGGGTTTAAGTTGTGGTATTGTGAAGGTATTAAAGAAATCAAAACCCTGTAAGGACTTGTTCATTTTAGAAGATGTTTTGAAGTAGAACTGCTTCAGGTTTGTGGTATCTAAAAACATCCTGATTGTTTTAAAATCAGTTTTAGAGTTAATTTAGCATGGTCTGCATAAGAACAAAAAGTACACAAACATAAAGCTGCCTTTTTCATATCCTCATTCTATGATTCTGTATCTATTTTGTGAAATAACATCTTATGACTTGCAACAGCTGTGGATGATTCAGCTGATTTTAGTAGATTGGGTAGTTCAGGTTTTCTGGTCAGACAGTGCTAGTAAGATATGTTTGGGCCCTCACTAAATTATGTCAAGATGCATAAACTAATGAAGCTGAAAAATAATGTTTTATGAGGAAGCAATAATCTGTTTCAAAGTGGCTCACTTTTGTGTGAATGTGTTCTCTCTTTATTAAATTGTTATTTCTTAATAATTATTATTATTTCTTTCTTTCTTAAAAGGTCTTCTTTCTTCATTCAGAAGGTGCACATAGGATTCAAATAGTTTACTACATTAACTGTGTTTGTGTTACCTAATTTCTGATTCTCAAATTCATATTATACTTTGAATTTATGTGAATAAATATGGGGGTTTTATTAAATTTGGAAATATCTTTAATGAGCCCAAATATGTAGTGTAATACATAGTTGTTAGTATGCCTGTCTTCCCCCTCACCACCCCCCAGAAAAGGCACATGTATAAATTAAGCCACCGTGGTGCAGAAATGATCCAATTCCAAAGTTATTTAATGCTGTGCTACCAGCTGGTAAAGGTGAAGGATTTGGATGCTTTTTTAAAAATACCTGGTACAGTGAGGTAGTCTTTTAACCAGACTTCACTGAAGTGCCATGAGGGCTTGGGAGCAGGCGTGGGGTAATTGGTGGCTTATGTTCCATTTCCATCTGTCTTCACTGTGTTTAAAACAAGGGGAAAAAAAGCCAACGCCAACAACTGAAACAAAAGCACTTCTGTAAACTGTGATTTATCTTGTGTCAAAGTCTAGTTTTTATAGCTGTGTGTTTTATAGCTAAGACTCCCGCTTTCCATGCTTGTTTACAACTGCAGCAAAGGAAGATGGTGACAATGCAGGCAAAATTTTATTTCAAAACCACTAAATTCTTGGCTTTTTAAAGAGGGAGTCTTGCTAAGACTACAGGTATTTTTGTTCTAGGAGAGCTACTTTTGCGCTAAGCATTGAATAATCAACTGTTTTTAAGTCGTTCATCCATTTATATTGTCATTACTTATTAGCCTACTGACTACTCTGGATTAAGCTTGTGATCTAGCTGTTTCTCTGGTGCCTAAAATAAGCTGTGTTGTGCATGATCACATATCTGAGTCTGATCCTGCGAGGGAAAAGTGAGTATGTAAATACCTAAAAGATCCTTCTATCTGTTTTGACAGATTGGGAAAATGAGGTATGTCAGTGTTCGTGATTTTAAAGGGAAAGTCTTAATTGATATCAGAGAATACTGGATGGATCAGGAAGGTGAAATGAAGCCTGGCAGAAAAGGTATTGTGTTGCTTCGTGTTACTTTGTATCAAAGCTTAGTCTGCAATTGTACAACTTTGTGTATCAGATTTGTATTCTTCATTGTTACATAATGTTTTCAGATTTCCTAAAAACACTTTTACCTTTTACCTGGAGTTTATAAACAGAAGCCAAGTTGGTTCATTGGCCTGAGTCTTCTCCTAAATGGAAAATTTATGGAAAACAAGGTATCAAATACAAACCAGATTTATGGGAGCTAGAAACCTAATCATACTTTCTCAGCCCCTCACCAATTATCAACCGACTTCCTTCTATTACAACTGGATTTCTTATTTCAAAATTAACTGAAAATATTCAATGTACTTTTTTGTGGTAAACTTGATAACTTTTTAAAAACAATTATGCCCTTATATTTCTATCAAATGTCAAGGAAAAATAATTGAAATTAATGTGACTGATCTGGGGGGAAAAAAATGTCATGAGGTGAAAATAGTAAAATATTCACGTTTTGGTTCAGTGCTTCTCATCTGCAGCACAGCAGAAGCCATCAAAGCTTTAATTGTAATGCCATACCTGCTTTTCATGGTGTGCCTTCACCCAGCCATTTTCAGAACTTTGCTGCTTGCAAGATGAGGATGCAGGGGTAGTTGTAGTAGTAGCACTTTGCTTAATACTGTGTAGCTTGTTAGAAAAGTGTACTGTTTTGCATATTGTGTCAAGGAGAGAGGTAAGTATGAAATAATCTGCCCAGGAGATTGAAGGCACTTAATATAGAATCAGCATATGGTTTGCTACATTACTTTGGTGTGTCCAGGAGCAATTTAAGCTTTCCAAATGTCTACACACTTGAGAAGCACTTGCAACATTTCTTAAATAACCACTTACATTAGGTGTGTATGAATGTGTGTGCTGGTACTGTGCAAGAATATTTATTGTGTGGGATTTGCAGTAGCTATTTAAAGATTAACTTTTAAGGACCTTTAACCTGCTGTATGTTGAGGTAGAAGTGAAAGTATATGCAGTTTGAGTGGCAAACTACAGTGAGATTTGATGGGAAGCTTCTAGCTACTTCTTGCAGAAGCCACCCTTGCAGCTCTCCATCTCCACCAAAACCCTGCCATGGGAAACCACAGCAGCCAAGTGACAAAAATTACTTGATCTGGATAAAATCTTTATCAGTGTGGCAAAAGAGTCTGAATTTTATTAGGATAAAATTAATAATGTGATACAGTATGTGAATCTTAATGTTCCATTGATGCACTTGCAAGCTGCTTATCTAGCTATCCTAAGAAACTATATAAGCAGTAGCAATTGTGTAAAAACCCAAACAAAACCAGAGGGAGAAATCCCAACAGCTTAAATTATTGTGTCAGATTGTTTCAAAAAGCAGATCTGAATTGTGCAGTTCATCTGTTATGTGGTTGAGGAATATCTTGATGAATTTTGTTTCCCTAATACTGGTTAGCCCACCTGACCTAACTTTTCAAAAGAAACTTGCCTTCTACAGACTGGTAGAAAACTGCTCAAGTAGCTCCATGCAGACTGTTCGCTGCTCAGAGTTAGGGTGGACCTCTGAGACTGTGATGGGGGAAGGAAAAAAAAAGTGATCAGCCCCAAAAGTAGAACTCAGTTTCACCTGTTTTCAAGTCCTGCTATACCTACAGTGAGAAAACAATGAAGGAAGCCTGGTCACTGATGTGGGGAGAGTGGGGGTAAATGGTAGAAGAGCCTGGCTGGAGAGCGTGTGAGAGGTAGGCCTGTGAGTCTGTGTTCGCATGGAGTTGGCATATAGAGTTTGGGAACAGTGAGGAGACTACAGTGCAAAGGAAACATGTGCCCAGACTCAAGCCTGAGGAAGTGCAGATTTAGAGCTAAGGAGATGGGATGTGGGGCACTGAATCCTTACTGATTGAATGTCCCTACAAACTATAGTGAACTCCAAGTGAAAAAATGACTTCAATGTTGGGAGTGGAATAGAGTATCTCCAAAATGTCACTTGCAGTATGTGACGTTCACAGTGCTTTAATAAATAGGAGGGGGGAAAAAAACCCCAGAATTGTGGTATTTTAAAAGTGCATAAAAGCTCAGTCCACAGAGATGCAGCTTTTAGGAGCCAAGAGGAATACAGATTTCCTACTCCTCACCCACAGCTTCTGTGCTGGCTTTTGTCAAGTCCAGTGCTGCATTTAACTTCCTGTATTGAGCCCAACACTTGTGAATGAATTTGTCACACTGTACTCTTCCGTGTAATTTAAACGTGTCCAGAGATGAGCTAAAGTCTAGTTAAACCAATGTGTTCCAAATGAGTAGTTTCACTTTATAACTGAGAGTTGTTGAAGTAGCTCAAGCATTAATAGCCACGACACAGACTTTGTGTATGAAATCAGCCTTGATATTAATCATGTAAGATCCTGCACCACAAATTTCTTTTTTTCTTAAGTGTTTATTTTTAATGCATTTCAGGTATTTCTTTAAATCCAGAACAGTGGAACCAGCTGAAGGAACAGATTTCTGATATTGATGATGCAGTAAGGAAACTGTAAAGACAGAGACATAACGAAACTTTATCATTTATTTGTTCTTTTTACATTGGCTTTTATTTTCTAAAATATTGTTTTCCAAGCTATTGTATATTTGGATTGCAAAACGATTTTTAAGATGAATACTTTTTTTATGTGCATTAAAAGTGTATTCTGAGTGAGGCTACTTGTGTATACTTTACTAAAGGAAAATGTGTTGCTTTCACCTCGTGGTGTAAAATAAACAAATCAAATAATATGTAAAGCATACTTGTTCATGGATTTTTGATTGAAGGTGTTTGCAAATAAGGCCACCTAATAGCTTTAGTCTTCTACTTGCAGTTTGATTAATGGTTAAAAGAAATTTGTTTTCTGAGGGGATTTCTTAAAATGTTTCCATTTGATTATTTTTTTTTAAAATTTGCTTTATAATCTTTGATATTGCCCTGACAGCTTTCTGCTTTAAGACTTGATACAAACAGTGAATACCTGGTAAACCACATTTTTGTAGATAATTTTAAATGCTGTATTTGCTAATTGACCCTGTTTATTCAGATATGGACAGTCCTGAGTGTATAGACTTTTTGCATTATTTGCATGAAGTGTTAAGCTAAACAGTAACACTTTAACACAAGCCACGCGCTGTTTCTTCCCAGTTTTCTATAGCTTGTTTGACTTAGGAAATACAGTGAGACTTTTTTCTTGGACCCTAGATCTTAGAATGTGATGCATAAACTTTTACACTAATAGAGATATACCTCAGAGTAAGATAATATTTTAAAATCTCCAAGTTTGGTTATTAGTTAGGTACCCTTTTCAAGCTTTGCATTTAATTCATTCTTGAACACCTACTCATTAGTTTTTCTGTAGAAAAGAACAATTAACCTGTCTTTGCAGGGCTCTTCATTTGAGAGTATTATATAGACAGCAATACTTAAACCAGGCTGTAACATGGGTTACACAGTCGAACAGGGTTAAAATTGCTACAGCCAAAATGTCTGGCTGTTGTGCAGACTTCTGACCTGTCCACACTACCTGCCCAAACCAAGTAGCTTGGCTTTCTTTTGTGTGGCTTCCCTATGCCCAGCTGTTTGACCTGTACAGAAAACACTTGGTGCTTTGTGTGGAGCGCTTGTACACAGTGGATGGTGAGTAGGGAGCCTTGCTTGTCAGCCACTGTACCCTTCTGGCAAGAGAAGCCTCTCTTCAGTGGAAGCTCTGTTAAGACAAGGTGCTGCCCCAGCTGAAGGGCTTTTGGTAGGTGTCACAAGCAATGGAGCGAAGGAAGGAGAATGTGATTTTTGAGTAGAACTTGGTGTGCTAAGGGTCCTGCCTTTCTGGAAGTTATAATGGTGAGAGATTAAAGTTAGCTGACACTTAATAATTACAGCGAAAAAATGTAAGTTAGCAGAATTCGACATTTTCTGACTTAATTCAGTTAATTGTAGGAAGAAGAAGAAACAGCTTCTTGAAAATTGACTTTGCAAGAGTACAGAGTGAATGTGCAACTGAATTGACTCTGCTGTAATTTTCCCACTTTATGTTAAACGTAGTGCATTTTTAAAAACTGTGTAGGTAAACAGGACTTGCTTTGTTGATTTTTGGAATATCTTAATATAACTGTTTTTACTGCAGTCATGCATGGAAGTGCCATACACAGACTGTTGCTGTGCTGCAGAGTACATACGATAATTCAGTACAAATGGGTATTGAAGGGTGAGAAAGGGTGACTTCATCAAATTGCGTATGTATTATTTAAGTGTTACGTCAGATACCTCCACCTGCTTTTAAACATACCTATTGTAAACGAACTGCAAATGAAGTTAAGACCTGGTTTTGTATAGCTGAGTTTTTAAGAGCTGCTTGAGGGTGAATAAAAAGGTGAGGAGATGTTTTGTGGTAGCAGACGAGTTTTTGGGCACAACATTTATTTTTTTAAGAGACTCTTAAAGGCGTATTGGGGATATATGGACCAACTAGAATAAATATGGAATAATTGCTAAAATTTTGCAGATGAGTGAATGCAATAAGATGCTTTAGATCACTGTTGACAGGTTGTTTTTTTGTTACATGTTTATATGATTTTCTTTTCCTTCAAATCTGACATTTTTCAGCTAGATTTCTCTCATTTTACTTGAAAACTTTAACATGGATTATTTAAAGTGCACGATTATATTAGAAGGGAACATTGTCCTCCCTTAGAATATTGTGGTAGTAGGTCCTTGGATGACAGTCCTGTATCACAGTTCAGTAAAATGATTGTTCAGGAAGATGGAGAATTAAGTTGATTCATTCTGGGGGAGTAAGTGAAAAAGTTTAATATAGTGATTAGTTCTCTTGTGCAAGCTGATGGTAGAGGTGTTCAAATAAATTAGTATTTGTCACCTAGAACTATTAGTTGTTATTAGATAAACCCCTTGCTGAATTTGTGGTGATAATTGCTGGAGCTGTTTATCCCTTTTTGCTTGATAAAACTCGGGGCAGTTTGATTCTATTTAGCTTGTGTGTTTAAAAAGAGCTTTCCACCTGCCAGATAGATTTCTTCCTGTAATGATGATAACATTTCATGTATTTTACCTGAGCCAGTCTTTATGCTTGAACGTCTGACAAAAAAGTTAACAGAATAAACCAGTTTCACAAGTGAACTCCAAAGGGGGCAAGTTGAATTGTTAGGGGAATTTATTGCACCTCTGATGATTGTTCTGCTTGTTACGTGGTAAAAAATTGATACATTCAGTGTTATTTTGAAATAAATAGTTGGTATTGATTTGTCATAAAATTGACTATAGATGTAGTCTTTGAGAAGGAAATCCAGACTTTTTGTTTTTACTAAAGATTTTTTTTTCCCCCTCACAATAAAAATGGTGGGGTACCTGCAACAGTGCCCATGGAAGGAAACAGTGCATGGGTGAGAAGGCTGTGTAATACGAGATAAAACCACCACTCCCTTTCGTGCTGAAGTGGCAAAAGAAAGGTGCATTTGATTATTGATGTTTGTGCAGGGCATATTAGCAATATGTTCTATAAATTAAACCTACCGTGGAGCTTAGGAGGAAAAACAAATCACAGTTGGAGCTGCCAAAGTAGCATATGTATGATAAATCAAACTGTCATGTGTAATGTTGCTCTTGCATAGAGATGTTCATATTGAAACTCAACAGATGCAGTACTGAGTTCAGGTTTCTGTCAAAGGAAGTGCCCCAGTTACCTACTACTCATGTGATCTGTTAGCAAAAAGAATCTAAAAAATTGTAATTCTGGTAACTCAAATGTCATATTGTTAACCATGTGGAATGTTTCATGTTTTGTTCTGGTGGTATCTACTGCGGGGAGACCACTGGAAATACAAGCCCTCCAACTGTAATTACCTTAATGTTCAAATAAAAATCAGTTAAATGACATATGTGTAATAGCAATTTGAACACTTGGAAATAAATGAAGACTTCTACTGACACAGTGTTATTTTTAATAGAAATTCAGTTGCACTAAAACTTACTTTTTCTTAAATTGCTATGGAAACTGCTGCTTGTTTCTTGCAACTGCTGTCATTTGGAAATTGGAAATTGAATCATTTAATGCTTGGTCCGTGTTTATGGGTGGGGTGCTGGTTGTGTAGCCTGCAGGGATAGAAGTCCTTCACTGAGAGAAGAATGAGTGTCAGGTCAGTATGGAAGCAGCAGATACATGTCCAAATGTCAATCAGATGAAGTTGCTGCTGTTAAGAAAATGGCTGATGAGCTTTTCCAGTGGAGTTTCTCTTTGATCTGACAACAGATAGAACCGCAAACAAGAGAGCTGCTCACCCATGTGTTTGTTATTGCTGGTCAGCCAGGTCAGCGTAGGCTGCTCTGGGAGGGTTATTTATTTTTCATGGGCCTGCTGTGACCCATTTGTGGGGAGTGGATAACTGATTGTAACCTTGGATCTAGCAGGTTTTTCTTCAACCGATTTTGATTAGTCTAGCAATTTATAGCCCCCGAAATGACTTTGCTCAAAAAGAAGAAAGAGTTTGGGGTTGACGGAGGGTCATCATGTCCCCCTTATTTCTTCTTTACTGCCATCCTCTTACTGATAGGATCTTTGACTGTAGCTGTGCTGACTATGTATGGAAGAAGAATCTGACAGGCGGTGCTTTTCCTGTTAGGAATGAAGTCTGTCCCCTGCGCTCAGCTTCAGACTGTGAGGTAAAAACATACACCTGCTGAAGTATGAGATAAATGGCCCTTGGCTTAGTGATGCTTTATCAGGAAAGCTTAAATCGTGCTGTCTTCTGTGCCCAAGGGATGTGCTGTTAGTCATAAGGTTAACTTAAAAGGCTGAGAACTGGTGGCAGCTGTTCCTTGGTATTTTGCTTCATTTAGCGAAAGCATTGCAATTTTTTGTAAGATCTGTTTAATTTGGTTTTCATTGTACATTTTTTTGCTTTCTGTGAATCCATAGACTTGTCATTGATGGGGTGGTGACTGAGCCAGGAGCTGAGGTTGGGTTGAGGAGTTGAGCTCATAAAACCACTGTTGTCCTTTGGAAGGGGATGGGCTCTCAAGATGAAGGGTGAACAGAGCTTGCTACAAAACTCTGAAAGTTGGTGGGATGAACTGACTGCTTGTGGACATCTCTAGGTGCATTTCATGAGGCTGATTAAAAACATGTCTCCTGGGCCAGCATACCCTGTAGACCACTGTTAGTTATCAGTTCACAGGGCAGAAGTTAGTTACCACTTCACAGGGCAGAACTTAATGAGACTAAAAATTGCTGAAGGAATGGTAAGATTGACACAACCCAATTTCTTGTCTTGTTACCTAAAGAACTGTTTCACACCTTAAGGCCTTAAATGCTTTATGCTTTCACTGATAGGCTGATGTGTCAGAAGGTCCAGGCTGTTGAGAACAAAACGAGTTTCAGCTGAAGAACAGAAAGACCCAAGTTGTTCTATTCACTAAGATCCTCGTGTTCCATTCACACAACATCCCTGAGAGAGGCGAATGACACTGCATGTTTAGAACAAACTTGAGATGGATGTGATCCTTACAAGTAACTGCTGAAACTGAAAGCTAGGTGGTATATAGCAACAAAACATTGCAGACTGTGGTGCTAATTTAATGTAATCTCTGAAGCTTTTTGCTTGCTATCTCACCATGAAATGGCTCTGCAGAGCTCTGATGTTTACTCTGCTTTCCATTTGCTGTCCCTTACCGAGACCCGGTGTTTCCTTTGCGTTTCCCTTGCTTGCATTCTGACTGGAAGCATCCTTCCTTCTCCTGGAGCACAAGCATCTCTGGCTACAGTCACATTATCACAAGGCAAGGAATATCTTAATGACTGGATCCTAGTGGGAGCTGGCAGATACAGTTGCTATTGCTAATACAGGCCAGTGAATTGTCATATGTCTTTGTATTACTTTTTTAGCACTGTGATAAAGTAAATACACTTATCTATGCCAAGCTATGTTTGGCACCACAACATTTTTAAAGCTAATTAGATCTATACCAATATACAGTTTCTAGGTGGTTTTATTTGTGCTTTTGATACTTTGAAGCGTTCATCTTCACAGAGAAATTTCTGTTAAGCTTTGAGGAGTCTTCCACAAATGCAGGTTGCACCCTTGGCTGAAGGAGGACACCTGTTGACTTCTAGCTCTTGAACAATGAGGTTGCTCCGTGGTTTGGTCTGCTCTAGGTCAGAACTGCTCAAAGCAGTCTGCAGTGTTAATGAAGGTCACGACTGACTTTTTTAGGTTTTGGTGTATTTATTCAATTTAATCCAAATTTAGATGGATATTTAGATTTTTAATTAAGCATTCTGTTTTGTGCAGTTTTCTCTTAAAGAGCACTGACAGTAACCCATAGTCAATAAATTTGCAATTGATACATGGTTTAGGTAATTTTCAGCTCTACATTGTATCTGGTTGCATCTCTGCTGGAGGCATTGCCGATCTGTATCCATAGGCATTATTGATTGGTGCAGCATCAAATTGGGGGTCCTGGTGCAAGGTGAGGTAATACTGTTCTATTGTGCAACAGATCTTTTGTCATTATGGATTGTTTGAGTGCTACGTGTGTGGAAGGTGTAAAGAAGTGGAATAAAATCACCCATATCACTACCTTTCCCATGAAGGCAAGTTGCAAAGCAAAAGCCTTCCTGTAAAACTGTTTGACAACCTGTTGGTAAATCTTCAACAGCACATAGGATGTTATAAGGTTAAACCATAATAATTAGTTTTTGATAATTTTTTTGTAACAAATATGTATGTGAGAGGCTACTAAATGCCACAGGGCAGCAATCCCTAAGTGACAATTCAGCACAGGTTAGTGCAGCATTACGTGTGTACTGTGACAGTAGGTTTGTAAGCAGCACTGTGAGGGATGCCCTCCCTCCAGGTGAGCAGTGCTTTGGCCCGGGTATCACTGGCAAGCCGGCCTGCTTGTTGCCACACAGACCATGGGAACCACGCGAGGAGGCTGCATCTTCTCAGGCCCCAAGGCGTCTAGGCCACATCTTATCAGTAGATAATAGCACCAGCCAGTGCTGAGCCTAGACAAAACCAAAACTGTCACAGTTGCACAAACACAGGAGAGGGGGCAGGACTACAAGGGCATCTCTTTGGAGTATAAATGCCTGTAGCCTCCCTGAGCACAGTGGGCTTCCCAGTACGGCAGAGGACATTATTGTATCAAGCTATAGTTTAATTATTAGAAGTGTGGTGAGACGTAGAGTGATCTAAACTAGTAATTTGGTTTAGATCATTACTTGTAGGGAGCATTATTGATGCTGCAGCTGTAACCTAACAATCCTAGCTGCATGGCTTGGAACAGGGGGCCCCTGTCTCTATCCCCAGGCTGCAAGGAGATAAGGTGAAACTGCAAACAGGAGAAGCGGCCGAAAACTCAGATAAGACAGCATTCCTGCAAGAGCATGGATATTGCATGCAGGATGGGAACTAGGGATGGAATTGACACTTATGAAGATAAACAATTATGAGCTTGCTTTTTGCACTATGTATGAGCTAATTATGGTATGCTAAATAAGGTGAAGGTAACAGACAATAAACAAACCTTGCTGATCACTCATATTGAGTGTGTCCCTGTCTTCCCTCCGTTCATGACAATTACTTAAATAATTGTCAAATCACTGTTTAATTGCCTCTCAATTATCACTTAAGCAGGATTTGATTAACTTGATTCACTTTCACTCGATCATAAGTTAATTATAACTTGATCATTGTTTAATCATCAATAAACCCTTTTTAGTAAACACCCTAACCATGACCTTTCTGTGGTGGGTACTAAGTCTCCATGCACTGGGATTTCTTGGATATTGTAGAGTAGAAAGATCATCACACGTGTGGCCTATAATAGCGCTGCATTATTGGGTTGAAATCACTCTGCAAGGGTTTTTGCCCTCTTAGGTACTTGTTTGGGCTTTAGAAGTCACCCTCTTCCATATTTTATGGAGGACTCTTGTGAAGAGAGTTCAGTCAGCTCAGAGAGCACTGGGTTACGATGGTAAGTAGTTGTGAATAAAGCTCCTGAGGGCTCGATGCTGCTGGCTGATGGTTGTGCTGAGGCACTTGGAGCACTTAGAAATGAAACGTTTGTTGAAGGGTTGTTCTCCACTTGTGCCACGTGAGCTTTCAGTCAGTACTTTGGTGGGACAGGGATTTGAGGGTTGAAGATAAAACTGTCTGAAATAACACCTGGTAGTGTCTTAATGATGGGCCTGGGGATATTAGAGACCAGTTGTCTTTAGCTTTGAGGAAACATGTTCCTGTCTCAATTTCATTTGATGACTTGGCCCATGTTTTGCAGATGTATTTTTGTCTTGGTATGACTAGTTTGAGCAGTATGTTAAAACAAGATGATGTTAACTGTTCAAGGTATTTAGAATGACATGTGTTTACTGTTGCTAAGAACTCTTTCAGCCTGTGTGGGAAAGTTGCCAGAGCAAAGAGATGAAAACCAGTACATATCACAGGGGCCACATAGTGCTTCAATTGCCTCAAGACTTTGCTATTTCAGGCAACCCTGAGCTTTTACTGCTGTAAAATGTATGGAACTTCATGAAATGTGGGAAGGTGGATTACTGCATCTGGGCTTCTTGGCTTGTCCTCCGTATGAGGTAGGCTTCGCTCATGTCTGTTGATCTGGTGCTGGAATATGGTGTTTCTTGTGACATGAAATGTGGATTAACTGCTCTATGACATGCACATTTTTGTGAATTATCAGCAGTCTTGTTATGGTCCTACCTTTTGTAATTCTCCCTAAACTATCTTTCATCCCGTCACCATCTCAGTGCCAGTGGACACATCTCCTGGGACTCTGATAGCAACAATGGCACCTATGAGATCTTGCTGTCTGCTTTGTTATGTCCAGAACTCCCTGGTGTCTGGAGAAGGGAGAAGAGCCTTCCCCCACAGAAGTTTTCTCTGAAACAAGGCAAGGTACTGTTGAAAGTACAGCAACAATAAGAACCAAGTCTCTTCGTGGAATAAAAAATAATGCAAGAAAAGCCGCATGAAGTGTATCTTTAGTCCAGTGAGTTGTTTCCAGATGAATGTGTGCCTCCTGTCATAAGGAAATGGTAAAGTCAGTTTCTAGTATGAGGAAGGCTGATTTGCTCATCTCTGGATTATCTGTTTCACTCTGGCAGCAGGTAAGGTGAAGGATCAGCCTATGATTTTCTATCACCAAGTGCTCTTCTAACAGCAGGCATTTAAAAAAAGTTTCAGACTGGCTTTGCAAAACTGAAGAGAGGAAACCATCTCACAGTGTAGTCAGCATGTGAATATATACAAAACTTTCAGTATCATCTTTGAGACCCTGACGTGTAAGTTATACTGGTGTGGTGGTTTAGCCCTGGCTGGAGGCCAGATGCCCACCAAAGCCAGTCTATTACTCCCCTTCTAAGTTGGACAGGGGAGAAAATATGTATTAAGAGGCTTAAGAGTCAAGATAAGGACAGGGAGAGGTCATTTTATCAGCAACGATATGGGCGAAAACAGACACAACACAGTGCAGGAAAGAACTATTCTAACTTCTTACACTACACTAAAAAGAACAGAGAAAACCAGAGTCGGGAGCACGATCAAATCCTAAAACAAATGCAGTCAGATCTTAAACACATTCCCCCCACCGCTCCCTTCTTAGCAGACTTTAATCAGAATCTTGCTCCCTTCTTCCCTCCTGTTCACAGTACAGGGGGGGAGGGACTGGGGAAAATGGGGTTCTTGGTAGCACCTTCCCCCCATCCCTCCATTCTAAGCAGACTTCCCTTTAGCCATGATTTTACTCCCTTCATCCCCCCACTTGCAGTACAGGGTGGGGGCAGGGACTAGGAACAATAATGGGGTTCTTGGTTACTTCTTCATGAACTGTTTTCCTTTTCCAGATCTTAAGACACCTTTACCTTCTCCCCCCCCCCCATTCCCTTCTTAGCAGACATCACTCTAGTCATGATTTCACTCCCTTCCTCCCCCCGAGCACAGTGGGGCAGGGACTGGGAGATGGGGGCTTCGGTCAGTTCCTTGCAAGTTGTCTTCCTTCTCAGCTGGGATGAGGGGGGGGGGGAGGGGCATTCATTCTACACATCCTCCCCTTGCTGTGCCACGGGGTCCCACAAGAGAGAGTCCTCCACGAACTTTCTCCAACGTGAGTCTCATCAGCTGCTCCGCCTGGGTACCTGCTATGGCGGGCAGCCATAAATCACAATGTCTCAGTCCCAGTCTTCCCCCGGGTCACCAGCCTCCTCCCAGCAAACCTGTTCCAGCGCAATTCTCTCTCTCACTCATCTCTGTAGGTTGCAAGTGCTGGCAGGGGCTTGCTTCAATGTAAGGGTCGCAGTGTCTTCCCCATGTCTCCACCTGCTCCATCCAGCGTGGAGCCCCTCCATGGGCTGCAGGTGGGGTCTTGGCCTTTTCCATGGGGGTTCTCCAGGGGCTGCAGGGGCATCTTTCTCTCTGGCACCTGGGGCGCCTCCTCCTTTGCCCTCCCCAGCCTTGGTGTCCACACAGCTCGTTACATCTTCTCACTCCCTTCTCTGGTGGCAAAATGCAGCTGCTTCCAGGTTGTTTTCTCCTATATGTGATTTTCAGAGGCACTATGACTGTCTCTCATTGGCTTGGCCCTGGTCAGCGTTGATTCTGGCCTTGGATTGTTTACATTTTGGAGCTCCAGAGAATTCCAGCAGCTCCTCACAGCAGCCATTTTCTGTATCCCCTGTTCTTTCCCAGCACCCAACCTCGCAAAACTGAGACAACTGGAAAACTTAAATGCACCATGTAAGCACAGGGTCTGTTCTGTGCATCAGGAGGCAAATGCAGTGTGGGAGGGTGTATGGGCAGCAGCAATGTTCTTGTGCTGGACATGTAACTACCTAGATTTTTCCAGTTTTCTGGTAGCTAAGCTGAGCAGAACTGCAGTCTGGGACCAAAATGAGATCCACGTGAATGTCTTTGCAGAGCTTTCTTATAAAGAGTTCCATCCTTGTGTAGCTTTATTTGATTTTAGTTTATAGGTATTTCCACAAAAAACTGACTGTCCAGATAAGACAGGATAAGACATTGTTAATCTTTGCCCTGATCACATTTCAGGCTTCTCTCTGGCTATCTTTGGGGTCTCTCAAGGTCCAGCTTCTTCTTCTGGATGTGTTCACTTTGAATATGGTCATTTAAGACACACAAGCCAGAAAGTCTCCTGCCTGCTCAGGCCAGGAGCAGCAATGCTCTAGAGCAGATACCAAGGAGTAACTGTGGTAGGATGAACATTCAGTGTGCTTTACACAGGCTCACCAAACTGGACCATTTTCAAACACCTGATATTTCTGGGAAGGCCTCAACTCTTCTTTAGTGTTTTTCAGCTTTAGTCACAGATTCACAGAGCATTAGGAGTTGGAAGGGACCTCTAACCCCCTCCACCAGAGCAGGATCACCCAGACTAAATCACACAGGATCGCATCCAGGCAGGTTTTGAATGTCTCTGGAGAAGGAGACTCCACAGCTTCTCTGGGCAGCCTGTCCCAGTGCTCCCTGACCCTCACAGTGAAAAACTTTCTCCTTATATTTACATGGAACCTCCTGTGCTCCAGGTTGCACCCACTGCCCCTTGTCCTATTACTGCCCATCACTGAGACGATCCTGGCTCCATCCTCCTGACTCTCACCCTTTACATATTTATGAACATTAATAAGGTCACCCCTCAGTCTCCTCCAGGCTAAAGAGGCCCAGCTCCCTCAGCCGTTCCTCATAAGGAAGGTGTTCCACTCCCTTCATCATCTTGGTGGCCCTGTGCTGGGCTCTTTCAAGGAGTTCTGTGTCCTTCTTGAACTGAGGGGCCAGAACTGGACACACTATTCCAGGTGTGGCCTCACCAGGGTGCCCTACTAACCCCACCCCTTCTAATACGCCTCAGGTTTAAAGCTGAAGGCGGGAAGGTTTAGATTGACTATTAGGGGGAAGTTTTTTACAGAAAGAGTGGTGAGGTCCTGGAACAGGCTGCCCAGGGAGGTGGTGGATGCCCCATCCCTGGAAGTGTCCAAGGTCAGGTTGGATGTGGCCCTGGGCAACCTTGTGTAGATCTAGGCCTGAGGTTGGTGGCCCTGCCTGTGGCAGGGGGGTTGGAATTTTATGATCCTCAGGGTCCCTTCCAACCCTTGCCATTCTATGATTCTATGATTCTATGCCATTGGCCTTCTTAGCCAGGAGGGCACACTGCTGGCTCATGGTCATCCTGCTGCCCAGCAGGACCCCCAGGTCCCTCTCACCTACACTGCTCTCCAACAGAGCTGTCCCCAACCTGTGCTGGCACCTGGGGTTGTTCTTCCCCAGATGCAAGATGCTACGCTTGCCCTTGTTACACCTCATTAAACTCTTCCCTGCCCAGCTCTCCAGCCTCTCTCAGTCTTGCTGGATGGCCGTTGCCAGCAGTCTTGGCCCCATCAGCTTTATAACAGCCTGGCTTCTAACTTATTTCCATCTGCTGAAAGGGAAATAATACCAATTTCTTCCTCTCCCCCACACCCCTCACCCCTCACCTCCCTTCTTTTAAATGCAACTTATGCTCTCTGCGGCACCAGGACGCACCTCGTCGGTCTGAACAGTGCGCGAATGGGGGGTGCAATGACCCTTCCAGCTGGGGCCTTTCGGGGGTGGGGGTGCGGGTAAGTGCTGACGCCGGACACACGGCACCGGGCGCGCGCAGGCAGCCACTAGGTGTCAGCGTTACGCAAGTGTCGGCCGCGCCGGGTCCCTCGGCCGCGCCGGGTCCCTCGGCCGCGCCGGGTCCCTCGGCCGCGCCGGGTCCCTCGGCCGCGCCGGCTCCCTCGGCCGCGCCGGCTCCCTCGGCCGCGCCGCTCGCAGCGAGCGATGGGGAAGGGGCTTGGCGCCTGGCAGCCTAAAGCCGGTCGCTGGGGACCGGGAGGCTTTCGGCCTTTGTGCCATGCCCGTGAAGCCCGTGTTGCTGCGGCGTGCGGGGCCATCCCGATAACCGCCCCCGCGCACCGCTCACTGCTGGGCCGGCGCAGAACCAAGTGAGGTTGGACAAGGAGACTTCCCGAGCTGAGCTGTGCCCCACGGATCTGTCCGGGGGGTGAGCGAGGCAGCCCCCTGACAGCTTTTGCATCACGGTCCCTCTTGGCCAAGCTGAAGAGCTCGTGTGCGCAGCTCAGGGCTGCGTCCAGGGCGGGCGGCATGCGGCACCCAGGCAGTGGCCCACCGACGCAGAAAAGATGCTATCGGGTTTCTTTCTCCATCACTCCTCAAGTGGCTAATTGGGCAGGAACCAAACCCAGCAGGCATAAGCAAGAGCTTTTATTCCTTGCTCATCAGATAAGCGCCTGGATGAGCTGGGGGCACAGGCAGCGCAGCAGGGAGCGGGGAGGAAGGAAGGGTCAGCAAGGCTTTGACAAATGTGACTCATCCTAATTTCTGCTTGCTCTCTTGGCCCCAAAGGGGCAATACCTGCCTGTCCTGTACAAGGCTCAGTTTCCACCCCCTCTTGCTCCTCTTGCTTTTTGTGGCTGTGCCTTTCCATTTCAAAGATGCTGGGTAGAGCTCTACAGGTGCCTCCTGCAGTTCTCTGCCAGCTCTCTTGTCCTCCAGAGAAGACTCATCCATTGTCTCCTTAATTCATCTCTTCCCATTCACATCACTTCTAAACATTTGCTTTCTCTGTATTTCCCACAGTGATTTGTAAAAATGCAATGAACCCTTTCTGTATTCCTTCTGGTATTGTTCCTCCATTGTCTTCTTTCACGCAGTGGTTGGGCCTGTGTTGGCAGATCTCTTCATCCATCCTGACATTAGGAGTTTGAGAGGACTCAAGAGTTGGCTGGAACAGATGTCAGAGGGCCGGCAACTGTAAATCCACTGGGACAAGGACTCTCTGGTGAAGAACTGAATGCAACATCACTGCTTAACAACTAATAAAGAATAGTGTGGTAGTAGCTCATCTCAGGCTCTGCTTCATGTCAGCCTTGAAACTACCTCTGCTGACTTGCAAAGGATGTATGAACTCCTGTTCTCTTCCTTTTTGGTATACTGTTATGGTTCTCATGCTGCTCAGTTACTACACAGTTCATAATTTTAAGTGGTTTTTAACATTTTGGATTTATTGTGGGCTTTTGAACACTTCTGCTAGGCAGATCTTTTGATGAACTCCTGTTTTATCTATTACCATCATTCACTCAGGATGAATCTCACTTGAGTTTCTGGAGGAAGGAAATACATTTAGCCCCTGTGGCTTGTGAATCCCTTTGTCTCAAATGTATCTAAGATGAAGAGGTTTTGAATTATGATTGAATCCTATACTCCCTGAAGCCCTTGTATGTTTTGTGAAATTGTTATGTTTGGTAGAATCCATAAATACCAGACATATACTTTATTCTGAGCTGGGACTTTCTTATACTTCTGGAACAAAATACTTTATTTCCCACATGTTTTGACTACATTATATTGGCGCCATTCATGTTACTCCACTTAAAATTGTGTCAGCATTCTCATTATAAGCTGTTTACCTGAGGTTATAACTTGGATTTAACAATTTGCATCCACTTAAAAACTTGGTCTCAGCCCAGAACTAATTATGAAAAAAATAAATGCAGATTTTCCTATATAATTTACATTGTTATCTTGGGAGGGTAGGGGAGAGGAAAAAAAATTAGCAGTGAAAAAGGGCAGAGTGTGCATTACAATTCATTCTACTTTGACCAATTAAATGATTGAAAAATTCACAATCTGCCAGCCTTATTCAGTTGTGGTAAAATGCAATATCTTTTTTTAGTTTTATGGGTTTATTAAGTGGAAAGATGGAGAGAAATAGCCCTGAATACATAAGATACATCTACTTCATACCCCGATGGGTCTGCAACGGGACTCTCTTCAGTGTGTTTCCAAAGCTGGGAGAATTAGAGATGTTGAGAGTCTCCAGTGCTACTCTGAACCCCATCAGTGTGAAGATGCCTCAGCCTCCTGAGTTTATTATGCCTCTTATGTCTTTTAGAAGTTGTAATGTGTGTATTTTTTTCCCCTGGCTTGCAGGAAGACATCTTCCAGAACCAAGACATGGTATATCTAAGCAACTCCAGTTTTTGAGGTACGTGCATGTGGACAAGCTGCCAGGGCAGGGGAGCAGGTGGTTGGAAAGGAGCTGGGGTGCCCCAGGTGGGGCCTCTCTCTGGGTGAGCTGTAGTCAGGAGGTACTGTTTGTGGGGCTTCAAAATACATCGATTTTCTTAGTGATAACTGCTTCACTGAAGTTTCGGCGGTTCTTGGGTTTTGCAGGATGGAAGACAGCTGGGGGATAAAAAGAAAAAGCCAAAATCATTGAAAAACCCCTGTTCACTGAAATAAATGTACCTCTTGCCACATGAACCTACAGAAAACTTCAGGAAACAGGCTGCTTATAAAATGCTGTGGAGAAAGCAGTTGAATATGGTTTTACTATGAGAGTGGAATCTAGGAGCATACTTTGCCTGTTAAGTTAATTAGGATTATGTCAGAGGTACTTACTGCTCTCCAGCAAGCAAGTATTCTGCATAATAAGGAATTTCAGCAGTGGTAACTGCTGAGGATAACTGGGCAAATATCTTTACTGACCAACTGAGAATTTAAGCTGAAGAAAGATGGCTATCTTGTTACAAACTAGAAACTAGAACCAGTTAAAAACTAAAAACTAAACCAGGCTCGCCTCACATTTTAAACCTAGTGATTATAGAGTGGTTTATGCTTTCCAGCTTGCACAGAATCTTGGGAGACCTTGGATCCAGTGTAAGGTCTCAGACAATATTGGGTCTGCCTTCCCAGTTCTCTGAGAATAAGAAGATGCAAAAAAGAATATAGTTTAAAATTGACAATCTGAAATATGCCCCATCAGAAATAACGATGAATTTAAGCATTATCCTGAAGAAAAACCAGTCCGTGTCAGTGAGACAAAAAAGCTGCAGGTTTAGGAACGTGAGTAGCAGTGGATGGAGCTGTAGAAACTGGTGTGGAAAGGTGCCTGTCTTCCCCCTGCAGCATCCTGGATTTGCTGTGCACACTTGTGTAATTTTAATTTTGATTGAAGCAAGACCTGTGATTAGATGGTATATGTCAAACATCCCCCAAGTGCCCCAGGCCAGTAAGTGCACTCACAGATAACTGGTCATGTGAATTTTTAGGGTCTCCACAGGAAGAGGTGAGGAACAGAGTTCAGAAGGGCAGGTAAGTTATGTGGCTTTGTTCCTGTTAGCAAGAAGTTTTATCTGTGCTGGCAAATGCTCAAGGGAAGTGGTCCTTCCCCTTTGCTTGGCACTGGAGAACCTCAGCTGGAGTGTTGGGTGCAGTGCTGTGTGTCCCCTCCCCAAGTATGGGAGAGAGATGAGCTTACTGAAATGAATCTAATGAAGGGACACAAAATGATGAAATGACTGGAGCACCTGTCCTGCGAGAGGAGAGGCTGGGAGAGCTGGGCATGTTTAGCCTGGAGCAGAGAAGGTTTGAGGTGGGGTACTGATGTGTGTAATCCCTGATGAAGGCATGAAAAGAAGACAGAGCCAGGCTCCTCTTGGAAAAAGGACAAGAGACAATGGGCACAGGCTTGAAATACTGGAAATTTTATTTAAAAATATAAAATCTTTGTTATTCCAAGGGCAGTCCAACACTGGAATAGGTTCCCCAGAGAGCTTGTGGAGTTCTCATAGTTGAACATATTAAAACCTCAGCTGGGCATGACTCTGGACAGCCTCCTCTAGTTGTGAGCTTTGAGGAAGAGATTGGACTAGACAATCTCCAGATGCCCCTTCCAACAACATCCTTTCTGTGAAACACTGACTCACTGAGAAGTGAGCTGTGATCACAGAGCTAGGTCCAAACAGCCCCCTTAAGAAAGATTTAACAAATCTGAATTTCTACTGCATACCTAGTTTCCAGCAACAGCTGTATGAATCAGGACACCAAACCAGCCTCTTAGTACCACAGCTACACAGGGAGTGAAAAGCAGAAACTGTGGAAGGTGAAGGATCCTCAGTATCAGGGAATCATTTGTTTTACAAGTTTGGTTTTGAAATAAAATGCTCAAAGTGAAAGATGTTATGCCAGGCTTAAAAGAGGACAGTTTTGCTAGTTACTCTGCAAATATTTTTTTTCTTTAGAAATGCATTTTACAGAGTTAAGTAACACCAAGTATTTGTACTTAAAAACAAATCCCTAAAAAATTTATTCTAGAATAGAATTGGACCATAAATATGGGTCCCTAAAGAGTCAAATCCTTGTCTAAGGAATCAAATATCATGGCTTTGTTTTAGTTCATGAAAATGTCAGCTGATTCAGGCCTGGCTTCATTCATGAGTGCAGGTTATGATGAGCTGAGAGTGATCCTAAGCTGATCTGTTGGGGAGCAGATAGAGCTTTTAATGGGGGGTAAAGAGGTAGCTGGTAATGAGGAAAATAAAAATTGGTGGGTGAAGCATTTTGCCTGTTGAGTAGAAAGATGGGGGGGGCATGAAAGTCTGGAGTTCAGTGAAGAAAATTTTGGATGAGAGTCTTGATTGATTGAGTTGAAGAGGAAGGATGTCTTAAGGGGAGAGATAACTAAGGCCCAGCTGTGGGAAGGAAAGGAGACAGGGATGAAAATGCACTTAAGTGCAGTCTCTTAGGCTTTGATTTTGAAAACTGATATGTTCAGGCAAACCCTTACACCCACGCAGAGCCCTGTTGAAGATAATGGGAGTCTGTGCAGGCTCATAAGCATCAGCTTGTAGGAATGGGGCCCTGAGTCTTTGGGAAGACTTTACACTGAGTGCAAGTAACACAAGAAATAGTTTGGAACAGCACATCTTAGCAGTTTCTGATTTCAAACCCCAACTGAGAAAGAACAGGTTTTATGGAGCATCTAGGAAGATAGAGTTGCATTTATGATGTTGTGCTGTCAGTGCTTCTGTTAACATCCTTGGTGGAATTTACATTTAGTATCACATCCCCTGCCCCCAAGTACCTTTCAGGCTAAAACTCTGCAGATGAGAATTTGGCCTGGGAGGCTGATGACTTCGAAATCTGAGTGTGATTCCTTTAGATGCTCAACTTTGTGGGGAATCTGGGAGGGAAGAAAATCTCAGCTGATTTCTCATTTGCTTTACAAAATATTATCTTATGCTAGAAAAGCTGGGTGATGTGGAGAAGGTTAAGGTTTGTCATTAAGCTAAACTATTATTTATTCCTTGCCAGAAATACTGCCGAGATGTTTGTGATGTGTTTTAGAAATGATGTGGCCTCAATTACTTTGCATTCCCTATACTGTATATTTGAGTCTCACTGATGATTTCCACCCAGTAACTTCAGTTAGAGGACCTCTGCACATTACTTACAACTGTGATTGCATTAGCTAGTGAGTCTGGCTGTTCTGAATGCCTCGTTAGGTCCAATTGCAAAGGCCTAATGTGACAAAGTGATGACTGAGAGATTTTATTACAGTTTGATTTCTCCCAGGGCAAGGCTAGTATTTGAGTATCATCATCTTTGACAGCGTAACCCTGCTCTGTGTTAGGCAATCTAATCCCAAAGGATCTGCACAGGATGGCCGTTCCCGCTGGCTGTTTTGTGATCGTTGCTTTCCCAGAGTTTCTGTGGAAGATGCTCTAACCTCCTGTTTTAACAAAAATCTGTCTTGTCTCTGCCAAAGAGCATAGTTATTCTTTGAATATTGGTACATTTAGTGCAAATCATAATTAGGAATGATGGGGTGGGGTTTTTTTGTATTTCTAAGATTAAATGAGATCTTAAACATTTACCTTTCACACCTTATGTCTGTCTCTTGATTTCATCCTGAACATTTGTTTACTGTAATGAATGGCAGTTCTTGCAATTCGTGTCTGTTTCTTTTTCAGTAAAGCCTTTGACACCGTTTCCCACAGCATTCTGCTTGGGAAACTGGCTGCCACTGGCCTGGTCAGGTGGACCCTCAGCTGGGTTAAAAACTGGCTGGATGGCTGGGCCTAAAGAATTGTGGTAAATGGAGTTAAATCCAGCCGGAGGCCGGTCACAAGTGGTGTTCCCCAGGGCTCAGCCCTGGATCCAGCTCTGTTCAATGTCTTTATCAATGACCTGGATGAAGGGATCAAATGTTCCCTCAGTAAATTCACGGGAGACACTAAGCTGGGAGGGTGGGGAGGCTCTTCAGAGGGATCTGAACAGACTGGACCGATGGGCTGAGACCAATGGGATGAGGTTTAACAAGGCCAAGTGCAGAGTGCTGCACATGGAACATGACAACCCCCTGCAGCGCTACAGGCCTGGGGGAGACTGGCTGGAGAGCTGCCAGGCAGAGAAGGACCTGGGGGTGTTGGGTGACTGCAGGCTGAATATGAGCCAGCAGTGTGCCCTGGTGGCCAGGAAGGCAAACAGCATCCTGGCTTGTATCAGAAATAGTGTGGCCAGTAGGTCTGGGGAGGTGATTGTGCCTCTGGACTCAGCATTGGTGAGGCCGCTCCTCGAGTGCTGTGTCCAGTTCTGGGCTGCTCACCATAAGAAGGACATTGAGGTCCTGGAGTGAGTCCAGAGGAGAGCAACCAGGCTGGGGAAGGGGCTGGAGGGCAAATCCTATGAGGAGCGGCTGAGGGAGCTGGGGGTGTTTAGCCTGGAGAAGAGGAGGCTGAGGGGAGACCTTATCACTGCCTGTAACTACCTAACAGGAGGGTGTAAAGAGGTGGGCGATGGTCTCTTCAGCCAGGAGACAGGAGACAGGACAAGGGGAAATGGCACAAAGCTGTGCCAGGGCAGGGTCAGATCAGATGCGAAGAAAAAATTCTTCACTGAAAGGGTTATTGGGCATTGGAACAGGCTGCCCAGGGAGGGGGTTGAGGTTGAGCCCAGGAGGTATTTAAAAGACAGGTAGATGAGGTGCTTAGGGATATGGTTTAGCATAGGACAGGTATGGTTGGAATCAATGATCTCAAAGGTCTTTCCCAACCTAGTGATTCCGTGATTCTTTTTGCCACAAACCAAGGATTTTACTAGTTTTAATCAAAAGCAAATGCTCTTGGACAGTCGGGAAGATGGATGAGGAAGTATGTGATTAAATTAAGGAAATCTAGAAGGTTATGGAAAAATGAAATGGAGGATTGCTGTTCTCCAAGTTCTACAATCCAAGAACTAGGTGGCCTTAGGTGAAGTTAGTCGCAGAGAGTTTTAAGATGGGAAAAGGAAAGCTCTAGTGGAGCATACAGACACACAGAATAGTGGGGGCAGGTTCAAAGGTTGTGACAAAGGCACGTACTTAAAGGTATACTGAGAAAAACCCAAGAAAGAATGTACTCACTGACCTTTCCTGCTTCTGGACACTGGGTAAAGATGGAGGAGGAATGGACATCAGAAATCAGTGTGCTTGTGAGGCCACGCCCTAAACAAAGTCCACCACTGCTAGATAAATAATACTCGACTAAATGGACCATTTGTGTGACTAAAGAAGGCAGTTTTATAGCAGAATTAGGGCTGTCACAGATCTTGTGTCATATCTTCACTCAGTGATAAAGCAAAGAAGCAAGGTCCTTGAGTATCACAGAATCCTAGAATCTTTTAAGTTGGAAAAAAACCTTTAAGATTGAATCCAACCATAAACCCAGCACTGCCAAGTCCACCACTAAACCATGTCCCTAATTGCCAGGTCTACACATTTTGTAAATACCTCCAGGGATGGTGACTCCACCACTTCCCTGGGCAGCCTGTTCCAGTGCCTGACAACCCTTATGGTAAAGAAATATTTCCTACTTTCCCATCTAAACACCCTGCAGCACAACTTGAGGCTATTTCCTCTTGGCCTATTGCTTGTTACTTGGGATAAGAGACCAACACCCATCTGGCTGCACTCTTTTCAGGCACTATTGTAAAGAGTGATAAGGTCTCCCCTCACCTTCCTTTTCTCCAGGCTAAAAAAAATCCCAGTTCCCTAAGCCACTCCTCATCAGAACTGTGCTCTAGACCCTTCACCAGTTTAATCGCTGCTTGTCTGAAAAATGACATGAAAACAGTCATGCAATGATAGAACTGAAGTGCAAAATTTCCTTTCAGGTGCCTGGGGAAGCAAATGAACTTGAAGGACCGTAGACAACACCAGAAATGTGTCTCATCCCTGTATCTCATCCATTAGTTTCTAGTTTTGTAAGGGGTAGATACATGGCTGGCAAAGCTGATGCAAACCTTGCCAAATGTGATTCTGTTGTGGTCAGTGTGATGGCAACAGAGATTAATTTGGCCCTGGGTATCTTTTCTTAGCTTGTTGAAATATAATTCTAAAATATTTGCTTTCAGCTTTTAATAATATTTTCCTTATTTTTGGAATATCTGCAATTCAAGCAACATATGACTGATTGCATATAAACCTGCTGTAGCTAGAAAGCAAAGCCTTAGTTCATTCTTAAACAAATATTATCAAACAAGCATCAAAATCTATCCTACACATATAGATGGAATAATGTTCAGATGTATATTTGCCTTTCTGTGGCTTTGCTTAAAGCTGGTTTAAGGTTAAATCTCTTTTAATGTGACTGAGCATGTCTTCGACTCTTCACCCTGCTTCCTGTGCAGAGCTGCTCCACAGATCCCGTGGAATTTGATAACTGCTAACTTGTGTGATTACTCTTGGATGTTTTCTCAAAAAATTCATTAGCTGTGTCATAATCTGATCCATGTGGATCTTTTGTATCCATTTTTAATATTGAATATAGAACAACTGCTGCTTCTCTTTAGTTACACAGGCTACTTAAATAACCTGGGTCCTCAGGCGTCACAGTAAAAAGCAGGGATTTAAGTACAAAATTCTGTCTCTAACTCGTGATGATTTTTGTGGTGCAGCTGGTAGTTTGGACCTCAGGGCATAACCAGTGTGCACCCACTGCTCACCCCAAACACTCCCAGTACTGCAGAAGCACTTGTGTAAAACCATGAGGGTCACAGCTTGTGGTGGTTTGGCCCTGGCTGGAGGCCAGACACCCAGCAAAGCCGCTCCTATCACTCCCCTTTTCAGCTGGACAGGGGAGAAAATATATATATTGAGAAGCTCAGGAGTGGAGATAAGGACAGGGAGAGATCATTCTGCAGTCGGTGTCACGGGCAGAACAGACTCAACACAGAATACAGGAAAGAAACTCTTGAATTTATGACACTGCCCTGCACCCCCAGTGACATCAGAGTTGGGTGATGAGAAGTGCCACCAGATCTTAAAGCACCTCCCCTCACCCCTCCCTTCTTAGCAGACTTCACTTTAATAATGATTTCGCTCACTTCTTCTCCCACATTGTGGCACAGGGAGGGCCAGGGACTGGGGGGTTGGGGGTATGGTCAATTCCACACTAGATGTTTTCCTTCTTAGCTGGGGAGGGGCATTCCTCACCCCCTTCCCCTGCTGCACCGTTGGGTCCCACCCACAGCAGACAGTCCTCCACGAACTTCTCCAATGAGAGTCCTTTCCCTTGGAGCTTCAGCTCTTCCCCAGCTGCCCCAGTGTGGGTCACTGCTATAGGCTGCTGTCTTTCAGGCCCAGACAGCTCCAGTCTGGTCCTCCAGAGAGTCACAAGTCCCCAAGCAAATCTGCTCTGGCATAGGTATCTCTCTCCATGGGAGAGAATCTTTCTTCAGTGCTTGGGGCACCTCCTCCCCCCATCTTCCCAGGCCTTGGTGTCTGCACAGTTCCTTACATCTTCTCACTCCCTTCTCTGGGGGCAAAAAGCAGCTGCTGGTGTTTGCTCTGTGGGGCCTGCAGAGAGCTTCTGGCTGCTCCTTGCAGAAGCTGCCCTGCAGCCCTCCTCCTCCACCAGAACCTTGCCACGTAAAACCACAACACAGCTCTCTTCCATACTTGTATATCAGCATGACTTTCATCAGCCTTTAAATACATGGTACAAGGTTGCTCTCTGACTTGGTGTTTTACAGAGTTAAATGGCGGCAAGCTTTTCTGTAAGGCAACAATGGAAGGGTCATAGAAGAACAAGAAGAGAAGGGGCAGCTTCCCACTGTGGAGCAAAACACAAGTGCATGCAGGACAGGAGAACTATCACAAGGATATGCAGTCAGCTGGTGTTGCTTTGTATCCAAGCATGGCACCAAAGGCATAATTCTGCAAGGCACAGGGCAGTTTCTAAGGGTAGGAGGCAGCTTTACCTGGACTAAGGTGTCTTGCATTGCTTCCATCAGAGAGGTGTTAGAAGCCACTGGTGTTTGAGACAAAACACTGACTTAGAGGTCAAGAGGCTGATCCAGGTTGGGAAATTCCTGGCATCAAGAACCTAGCTGCATGCCTGTCCAAACTGAAAGGAAGGCAAAGAATAATCATATGATTAGGACGTAGTATCTTTTGCATGGTTTCTGATTCAGGAATAAAGCAATTGCATTAATAAAAGTGGTAAGGAGGTCTTGTGACATCTTTAAAACGGGTTTTTTTTCATGAAATGCAAGTTTAATGTGACAATAGCACAGTCAATTCTTTTGTGTGTCACTGAACATACAGTATGTGACCTTTCATCACAGTATCACATAGCATAAAAATGGCAGAGCACATACCAGGCTGCACTTAGGAAGAAAGAAAAATCTTTCTTCCAAAACGTAGTTCAGATCTCTTTTTGATCTTTTCAGCCCTTCTAACAACTGTTCAGCTACCTGTTTCCCACAGGAGGTACCATTTGCCAACATTGTTCACTCTTAGGTTTGCTGGGTGAGAAACTACTTTTTTGGCCATAAAATTACTTTGCCAAATGGCAGACTTGAAGTTAAGGGAAACATAGAAAAGAGTAGTCTAAATGGTAGTATCTTCATTATCTATTAGTAATTCAAACAACTTTAGCTTCTTCCCTGAAATCAATCAAACTGAAGGTAAAAATACCCTCTTCCAGCACCATTTTATTCATGTTCCTTCATTTCTTAATTAATTAATGCTGACTATCAGTCTTCAAGTGCAAAAATTAAAATGCTGAAAAGCATTGAATGGCAATAATCTTCCTGACTTTGCTCGTATTGACTTGATAATGCTATTACTATTTCTGGCAAGATACCCAGGAGTAATGGCATGTCCCCTTCATGACTCAAATGCAAATTGAAGCACTAAGCTGTGCTCACTGTGTGTCAGTGTATACTGTTGAGAGAGCACAAAGAAAATTTAATTCTTTGTCTAGACATAAATTTCACAGGTATAATGTGCATTACTCAAGCCCAACAATGGGCATTTTTTTTTAACTATGTGCTGGTTCAGGCTGGGATACAGTTAATTTTTAAAGAAAAATTTGTTTTCATTGTTGTTAGTATAGGACTGTGTTTTGGATTTGTGCTGAAAGCAGTGTTGGTAATACTGATACGACTACTAATAAAGATGTATTCCTTACTGCTGAGCAGTGCTCATGCAGAGCCAAGGCCTTTTCTGCTCCTCACTTCACCCCACCAAAGAGTAGGCTTGGGGTGCACAAGGAGTTGGGAGGGGACACAGCCAGGACAGCTGACCCCAAATGACCCAAGGGATATCCCGTACTGTATGGCACCATGCTCAGCATACAGAGCTTGGGGAAGAAGGAGGAAGTGGGGTATGTTCAGAGTGATGGTGTTTGTCTTCCCGAGTCACTGTTAGATGTGATGGTGCCCTGCTTTCCTGGGGATGGCTGAACACCTGTCTGCCCATGGAAAGTGGGGAATGAATCCCTTGTCTTGCTTTGTTTTGCTTGTGTGTGTAGCTCTTGCTTTTCCTATTCAGCTGTCTTTATCCCAACTCATGACTCTTCTCAGTTTTCTGATTCTCTCCCCTACCCCGCTTGAGGGGCTGTGTGGTGCTTAGCTGCTGGATGAGGTTGAGCCACAACAAACTAATAAAATATATCTGCTGCAAACAGCTTTCCCTGACTCTTCCATAGCTCTTTTCTAAGGAGCTTTGCTGGCTGCTGTTCTTCACTTCTTTCTCATGCATTCAGCAAACTTAATTTCTCTGCATAGCGCTGTCTGTCCTTCCTTCTGACAAATGATTTCCCCTATAATCATGTTCCTGCCCTCACCTATTCTCACTGTCTTGCACTGCCTTTGATTTGTATCTTTTTCTGTCATTCTTTCCTCTTTTTAGCCCACTGCATCTGGTGTGATACATATTCTCACTCATCTTCATCTCTTCTGTGCTCTCTGACCTTGTCTCCGCCTGTTTGGGACTTCTGGTCCCAGAGCTTTGTGCTTGCAGTTGCAGGATCAATAGTGGGCTCCCAGGCTGCAGGGGTGACCCAGAAAGCCTGTGCACAGGCAAGAAGAGGATGATGGATTAAAATAGATTAGATCTGTACAGATGGAAAATAATCTTGTGGGTGGGATGTGTAGTATTCAGATGGTTTCAGCATGTATCTGCCAGTCTATGTAGCTGTGGAAGCTGAACCTAGATGAGGAAATGGCAGGAATGTGGACCTGGATGTGGGGTGAACAGTGAGATTGTCTTTTTAGTAATGGTGTAGGCACAGTTCAGCTTTGTCTGATGGTGAAACCACCACCTGAAGTTCAACCAGTTTTAGGAATGTGAAGGAGGGGTAAAAATCTGACTTTGTCATAGGGTATTGTGAATAGCTAAAAGAATAAAAGAAGGAACATGGTAACCTGGAAAACTAAGTTTTTTCATTATTTATATCTGACTAAAGTTCTCTTGTCTCCATAAAAATGTGCATCTGGACATGTCACAGCCTTTTCTCATGGATTCATGCTTGCAAAAAAAGGCAGAGAAAGAACAGTGTGCTTTCTTTTACTCCTTCTGCACAGTTGGTAAGTGACCTCCAGCACACCTTAGATGTGTGGGAACCCATGCATGGACCAAAGCGGGATGAGAAAGAAAACAACTCTTCTTTCAGGCAGACTACTTTGGTGTAATACTAGCCACATAACGCCGTCTACTCTGTTTTAAAAATATGGTCTTAGGACAATGAGATATTTCACAAGGGCTGAAATCCTAGTCTTCAACTCTCTTATCACAGGACCTTAAGAAACTTTTTTGCCCAAATCCCTCTGGTGCTCTCTGGTAAACCAGAATCCAATTCATTGTCTGGTTTGGAAATTACAACCTTCATTTGCTGTTGCAAACTGACTCATGTCTGATTAGTGTTGCTTTTCTGCCTGCTAGATGTGTGCTACTTAAATCTGGTTTCATTGCAAACAGGAATGAGAAATAACCTTTGTTGAATTTTTAATGATGTTAGGAGTTTATGAAAGCATTCATCCTTCTACTTACTGCTCTGCAAAGAAGGGCAATATTTTTTTTTGTATTTTTTGAAGTAAAAATTGAAGGGATCAGAACTGCTTTTCCCATTGCTAAAAATGGGTCTCCACGTGCTTGATTTTCTCATATTATTCATTCAAATAAATCAGCAAACTCCTCATATGGGACTGCTGCATTGAATTCAGACAAACCCCACCATGCGCTCTCCATTTCTCACCACCTACGTGACTCAAACTCTGCATTGCTGCAACAGCTCATCAGCAGTCAGAGCTGTTTGTTCTTCTTCTGGCAACAAGTGTTACCTTACTGACTTTGAAAGTAGATCCGATTGCAGCCTATTGTTTTACATAAACAAATAACCCAAAAATCTGTTGCAGTTCCAGGGGGAACTGGTATCTGATCAGCTATTCCGGTCAAACAGCCTTGAAACAAGAACTTATTTTCTCAGTTTCAGCAGTTTTAAATGTAATCTCTATGGGCTACATGAATCTTCAGGAGTCACTGACTGTTAGTGTCTCATGTGGGCTATTATTTTGTTTTCCCTGGACTCAGTGCTGCTTTGGGCACAATATCCAGGCTCTTTGGAAAAGTGTCTGCACGGGGATGAAGTTGTCTGAAACACTGCTCAAGTGACTTTCAGTTTTCTTTAGCCAAGGTTAGACTGAACTTTAACTGTGTCCAGACTATGTTAGGGTTTTTTCTTCCCAGCTGTTAAGACCCAAGATGGATTTTTATTTTGGAATCCGATACCTAATCAGAAGTTACCTTTATGCAAACACCTTTCTTTGGTTCACATTTATATGATAAAATTTTACACTATCTGAAATAAAAGCTGCATTGTGCCTGTCTGTGACATGGAGATAATTAGCTATGTGGCATGTCTCATCACTTAGAGAATACTAGTGCTAGAAAATATGGCAGAGTAACTCCTCACTGATGTGGGACAGAAGTCCTGGAAGTTGTTTTCCCTTTGTAATGCTGTTCATATTCTATCAAACTGCCTTCAGAAGGTGGTTTTATTGCATATAAATTATATCTGAGACACTATAGCACTTCAATCTCTTGACATTGTGCTTGCTCCAACTTTTAGATCCAGCATATGAACTATGCACATGTATGAACCTGGAACAAAATGTACATCATTCCCGTTGCTGTGGTTTTGAGTGGCTGGGTTCTGGCAGAGGAGGGGGCTGCAGGGCAGCTTCTGCAAGGAGCAGCCAGAAGCTCTCTGCAAGCCCCACAGAGCAAACACCAGCCGGCTCAAGGCCGGACCTGCCACTGACCAAGGCCGAGCCCATCAGCGATGGTCACAGTGCCTCTGGGAGTCACATTTAGGAGGAAAAAACCCACAAGCAGCTGCTTTTTGCCCCCAGAGAAGGGAGTGAGAAGATGTAAGGAACTGTACAGACACCACAGCCAGGAAAGGGGGGGGAGGAGGTGCCCCAGGTGCCGGAGAGAAAGATGCCTCTGCAGCCTGTGGAGAAACCCATGGTGGAGTGGGTTGTTGCCCTGCAGCCCATGGAAGATGACAGGGAGCAGAGATCCCATCTACAGCACATGGAGGGATCCCACGCTGGAGTTGGTGGAGACATATGGAAGACATTGTGACCCCATGGGAAGCCGGCATTGGAGCAAGCTCCTAGCAGGACCTGCAGCTTGTGGGGAGAGTGGCTTATGCCACAGCAGGTTTGCTGGGGTGGGCGGACTTGTCACTGTGGGTGACCAGGCTGGAGCAGTCTGGGCCTGAAGGTCAGCGCCCCGTGGAAGTGACCCATGCTCAGGCAGTTGGGGAAGAGCTGAAGCCCCAAGGGAAAGGGCTCATGTTGGAGAAGTTTGTGGAGGACTGTCTGCCATGGGTGAGACCCCATGGTGCCACAGGGGAAGGGAGTGAGGAATGCTCCCCCTGGCTAAGAAGGAAAACAACTCATGAGGAACTGACTGAAACCCCCATTCCCCAAGTCCCTGCCCCTCCCTGTGCCACAATGACGGGGAGGAGGGGAGAGAAATCATGAATACAGTTGAGTCCACAAAGAAGGGAGAGGTGGGAGAAGGTGTTTTACAATCTTCTCATTATTCTACTCTCTTTATGTGTGTGTAGTGTAATAAATTAGATGCTTTGCATTTCCATGCAAGAAACATGGACAGGTCTAACTTCCAAGCTTCTTCCTTTTGTTCCGCAGCCCAGGCTACAGGATCTTTCCTGGTTTTCCTTGGGAAACCAGGCTCTCAGGTTATGTTTGGCCCAGAGAACCCAGAATGGCCTTTTGTACTCTGACATGCAGGAGTGTGCCTTGGTCACTTCTCAGCTCTGAAGTGATGCAAGACCCAAAGTTTGTGCCCAAAAATCAGATGCTCCAGCAAGATCTTCAGTGTCAACAACTAAGATAGAAAAAAACTAAGACAATGCTTCAGTGCACCCTCTGCAACTCACTCCAGCGCAGCTACCAAACTGGAAAGGGACAGCTCAGATAGACCAGATTAGCAACGTGGGCACAGCAGTCCTGGCTAATGGTAGCCCACGAGCCTGCCAACAACTGTCATATGTTTGCAGATCCCCTTGCCCTGTTGTGGTGGCTGTGATCCCAGAGAATGCAGAGGTGCAGAGACTCTGGCCTTGAAGTCCCCTGACACTTCTAAACTGTGCAAACAAATCTCATGGTTGAGATCACATGTGCATTGAGATCCGCTTCCTCTTCCTTCCCTTTCCTGCTGAAAGTTGGTGACAGGAGAAGGATCCTCCTTTAGCCCTACAAATTCATCAAAAGAAGAAACTATAGCAGTTGATGAAACATCTTTCTGTGAGACACCTTCCTTAGGAAAGAAAAGGTTGGGCTGTTCAACAGCTCTCCTACGATCTCCTTATGCTGTTCCACCTTCAGTGCCTCCCACCAGCAGGGAGGAGGAGGAAAGAGGGTGTGCAGAAGAAACAGAGAAGAAGGAATGGTATTTGGGAGGAGAATTTAAAAGTATAAGAAATTTTCCTGGAAATCTGCATCTTCACAGATCTTCCCCCTGACCTCTCTTTCAGAGTGCTGTGCAGTCTCCACCATGTACCTTGACTGACACCTGAAAGAGAACATGCAGCCTGGTTTGAATCAGTTTAGGGAGTCACTTTTAGGGACGGGGTGAGGCATCTGCTTCTCCCCCAGATTTATGGTTGCAGTGGAAACTCCTCTCATCCCTCACTCTGCACCCGTGTCTCCAGCCACTTCCCCATTGCTGTTACATCCAAATATGACTGATTAATCTGTGTCCTAATTAATGCAGCATGCAAGATGGGGCTCCTCCAGGAACATGCTCCAACTCTACAAGTTGTCCACTGGCTACAGAGGGCTCTCTGCCTGCAGGCCTAGACACTTTGATTAAGAAGAACCTGCCAAAAAGTATTCTGTTCTATATTGGTGAAGTGTTTATGTTCTATTTTTTTCCCCCAAGAGTTCCTGCCAAATAGCAAGATAGTGGTAGGTAGCATATGCAATGTGTTTATTAATGGTGTGAAGGGGGCCAAGGAGATTGACAGCTGGGTCCCAAATTTTGCCTACTGCACAGGTTATGGAGGGGGAGGTTGTTTCTTAGCTACAACTGAAGGTGGGAACCTTGCAGATGCTTCCTTTGTTCTGGCATGTCCAAACTCAGAGGCTGTGAATTTTTCCAGAACTGTGACTTTGCACTAGCACAACTCTTGTGTATCTGGGTATAATTATAGCTGCCTGCAATTTTGGGCTAGTGCAGTACTTGCTTCCCTGTGAAGGTTACATCACTGTCCAATAACTTGCCAGCTAAAGTCGTTAAACTTACAGTGAAACCCAACCTCTGGTGAGCCCTTTACTCAGCTTTGCTGCAGCGTAATTGTTCGCTCCTGTGCAACCAATTGTCAGCTGTGCAAGATGCCTTTGCCCTTTGTCAGTTTTTCAAGCCTCAGAGGTCTGTCCTGTCCTCACTGGCACTGGAGTGCTACCAGCACAGCTCGTGCAGCTTGATGGGCAGCTGGAACTTGGGCGAGTGTGGCCAGAGCCAGACTCTGAGTGCCTTGTAACTCAGGTTGCTTTGAGGATACACCCAGAGAAGGTCACCATGTCCTCTGAAAGACAATTTAGTATCAGTCCTATGGCAGAGCACTTGCTACTCATTTTTGTGGTTAATGAAAGGCCTGCAGCTCCTTAAATACGCTGACGAATCTGCCACTCTCTACACAGTCTATCTAAGTTTATAATTACCCTTTCCTTTGTAACACTATTTCCACTTCAACTTGTCTGCCACTTTATGTTAATAGTCACTTCCACCACCCAAGGAAGAGTTAAGCAATGGCTGAGCCCTGGGACTCCTGGGCAACCCAGGTATGGAACAGGCTGAAGTCAAGCATGCTGATGAGTCCCTTCACTAAGAGTACCTCTGTCCCTCAGCAAAGAACAAACAAAAGGAGGGAATTTGGGACCTCTATAGATGCAATAAACTGTTAAGACCCTATTAACAAAACACTTAAGAAATGCATTGTGCAGAGCAAAACTCCCTTACAGCTTGTGACAAATGGCTAGTACATAGACATCACAAGGCAAAGTTGAGGTTTAGGAGATGATAATACATTGCCCTGAATTTTGTGTAGCAATTAAAATCTTAATTTAGCTTTAAATGCTCATCATAGTGTGCTGTAAAACCCCAGAGAATTGTTCTGCTCTTGTTTTTCGTGGGATCAAATAGTAAATAAACTAACCTATCTGGGTCCAGCTAAGGTTACTCAATGATCTGCAGGAGGTGCTTAGTGTATCATAAGACAAAGTACAATAGAGCCAGAGTTAGGCTCTCAAATGTCCTTAAAAGCCAAAGTGTCTGAAGTCAAAGTCATACTAGCAAAAATGTATGATTTATGTATGTATTTATATACTGTCACATGTAGAGAACACTTGCTTGATCCAGGCCTGGCCAGTGAGAGAAAACTGAGCTGTATAACCAGGGCGTTATAACATTATAACCTGCTGATTTCCCTCTGGTTAGGACAGGAAACAAGGGCTTCTCTGTGCTTACTGGTGTCATTCTGGAGGTCACCTTCCCACCGCTAAGATCCAGTTTTCCTCCTGGATGGATGGTCTCTGCAGCAAGCAGCACTCTGTGTGACTGCTGGAGAATGGGTTTTCGTGCTGGCTGGCAGGCACAGGCTCTCTCTCTCCAGCGAGAGGGGGCATTTCAGAGGAAATCACTATGTATAGTATAGGACAAAATATTTTTCCCATTGTGCTGGAATGCATCTAGAGCAGGGAAACCACACTTAGGATATGAAAAAAAGGGAAATAACAACATGGGGCTGTCTGCAGCACAGTAAAGGAAACAAAAAACACCAGGAGAGGCATCCTGAAGTATGCTTCCTGCATGTATTGAATGCTTTAAAACATGATGCTTTTCCTTTCAAAAACAGTGAACACACTGGCATTACAATCCCTTATTTTTTTGAGTCGAGTGGTGCATTCCAGTCTTCGTAGGACACTTTGCTTCAGCTGAGATGGCATTTGGCTGCAGTTACTATGACAAACAGAGGAGAATTGGCATGTGGAGTTCTTGGGTAAATATGGAACCAAGTTTTGTGAGAAAAATATCTATAAAAACGAATCAGATACTGTCTTGACATCTATTGCACGTTCAGTGGTCCATGGTACTGAAAATAAACAATATTTATAAACATTTCATGGGTCATTATAAAAAACACATTGCATTTTTCTTTGTAACTTTATAGGATGTTTTTCAGCTTGTATTCCTTTACAAAAAAAGCTTTCTGTATTAATGATTTTTTTTTTCTTCTAGTGTGGAAAATTGTTTCAGGCTCACCAAAGATGAGAACACAATACAATATTTGATTAATATTCTTTATTATTGTATCTTGTTTCTTCAAGATGAAAAAATGTACTGTTATTCCCAGAACTTGGTTAGAATAGCAAACCAGTCTCTGCAGGGTAACCCTGAATCAAGCATCTTCTTTCACATGCCTAGTTATTGGTCAAAGAAAGGGGCAAAAACAGGACACACAGTGGGGCATGTGACATTAATGAGGTTTCTAAGGACAACTCATTATTCTATTATTCTCAGTAATAATATTTTTATTTCTTTATGTCTAGCTGCCTCAAGGTAGATGGTGGGCTGAGGGCACAGTAGGCACATTCCTTACATGAAATAAAAGACGGTCCCTGTCTGAAGAATTTTGGACTGAGTAAAGAAGACAACATGCAGAGAAGAAGAGTTAAGGATCCAGAAAAGGACACCGAGCTCTGAAACAGGTTGACCATAAGTGTCTGAGAACAAAGTTCTTAGCTTTTTTTGCATGTCTTTTGTGAAATTATCTCTGAATATTTTAATGATGAAGTAATGATCTGATTTTGATCAGGGACTGACAATTGTTATTGGATTCTTGACCTTTTGTGCTCTTTCTGTGACCAATTCAGGGTGAACTGTAGCAGCGCAGACCATCAGTCTTCAAGAACAGTGTAGGTCAGGGAGTTGTAACAGTTGTAATCCTTCTAGGTAGCATAACTAGATGACATGCAGCAAAAACAGAGTGAGTCAGCCTTTCACAGTTACCTATGTGGCAATTTAGTGTATAATGAGTCACCTCAGTAACAGAAAACAATGCAGAAATGTTATATGGCATTTTTACAGTGAGACAAGCTGAAGGAGAGTTACAGACACTTAATTCCTCCAGTGTTTTAAGCATGTCATTTATCACATCAAGAATTGTACTAACAATTGTGGATTGTCTGGCCCAACTTTTTAAAGCATGAGATAATGCTCTTTTACCATGATTTAATATCATGGCCAATGTCTCTTTGTAATTAATAACCTCAGCAACATATCAACCTAATATTTGCTCCTAAATAGCATTGGAGATATGATATGAGGCTGTGTGTATGATACAGGTGGATGGCTTCAGTATTCATTTGTGTGTGACAGAACCAGATGTCTCACTACATCTATCCAGATAACTTACACCTGACCTCCATGGTGAGCTGTAAACTTCCTGCTACCCATGTGTGGTAGTTTGACCCTGGCTGGAGACACCCACCAAAGTCTCTCCATTACTCCCGTTTTCAGCTGGCCAGGGGAGAAAATATATACTGAGAGGCTCAGGAGTTGAGACAAGGACAAGGAGAGATCATTCTGCAACCAGCGTCACGGGCAGAACAGACTGTAGCCTTGTCCCACCCCTCCCTTCTTAGCAAACTTCACTTTAGTCATGATTTTGCTCCCTTCTTCCCCCACATTGTGACATAGGGAGGGGCAGGGACTGGGGGAAAGGAGGTTTTGGTCAGTTTCTCATGAGATGTTCTCTTTCTTAGCCGGCAGGGGCATTCCTCACACCCTTCTTCTGCTGCACTGTGGGATCCCACCCAGGAGACACAGTCCTCCACAAACTTCTCCAGCGTGAGTCCTTTCCCTCGGGGCTTCAGCTCTTCCCCAACTGCCCCAGCATGGGTCACTGCTATGGGTGCAGTCACAAATCATAGAATGGCTCTCAGGCCCAGTCCACTCCAGCCTGGTCCCCCACAGCGTCACAAGCTTCCCTCCAGCAAACCTGCTCTGATGTCAGTCTCTCTCTCACCCATCTCTCTGTCTCTGTCTCTCTCCACGGGCTGCAAGTGCTGCCAGGATCTTGCTCCAACATGGGTCACAGCATCTCCTGCATGTGTCCCCCTACTCCAGTGTGGGGCCTCTCCACAGGCTGCAGGTGGGATCTGGGCCTTTTCCATGAGCTGTGGGGGGACACCTGCTCCACCATGGGTTTCTCCAGGGCCTGCTGGGGCATCTTTCTCTCTGGCACCTGGGGCGCCACCTCCCCCCCTTCCCTGGCCTTGGTTCCTGCACAGTTCCTTACATCTTGTCACTCCCTTCTCTGGGGGCAAAAAGCAGCTACTTGTGTTTTTTTCTCCTAAATGTGATTCCCAGAGGTGCTGTGATCGTCGCTGATGGGCTCGGCCTTGGTCAGTGGCAGGTCCGGCCTTGAGCCGGCTGGTGTTTGCTCTGGCTGCAGAGAGCATCTGGCTGCTTCTCGCAGGAGCCACCCTGCAGACTGCCTTCTCCACCAGAACCTTGCCATGTAAAACCGCAACACCATGAGAGATGCTTTCTCCAGAGAAGAGATGTAGGACAAAGCAAATCTTGAATGATAGGCAGACTGAGCAAATTAGGACTATATAAGTGGAAGAAACAGAAGAGAAGTGGAAAGCATCCTTGGATAAAATCCCACAATATGTTATAGCAGTTAGGGGAGGGAAAGCAACTGCTGAAGCAAAGAAAACCATTACCAGCCTCCAGCAGAAGTCTCAAAAAAACACAAACTAAACCCTATAAAAGTGAGCAGAACAAAAAAAACTTTGGATACATGAACTTCAGACATGAATCTACAGCAAGCCCTGCAGCCTCCAGCTTCCTGAGACCTGCCCAGGGCATGAGATTGCACATCACTGCCTAGTTTGGCATGGTTGTGTGTGTATCCAAGTCAGTTGGCTTGTCAGATGGTCTGTTTTAATCTTGTGACTGCTGCTCAATGGTGGCCAACCTGCCCTGGCCACTTTAACAACCATATGGCCACTTTTTAAAGGTTCATTTGCGATATTACCAAGGTGCCATCTGAATTTACTGCTGCTGCTCAGAAACAGATGCAGTAATCGTAGACAAACAGAATTGCTTTCACTTGTAAAACCTAGATATGATCCCAGTTTGCAAACTGAACATTATTATTATTATTATTAATAATTTGTATCAGGGTACACCACATGCCAGGCATTTTATAGACAAACAAGAAGTGATTAAATTTTGTGCATGGTCACAGGGAAGCAGACAGCTGCAGATTGGGGAAATAACAGGAGATTATTTCGGTATAAAGTTAACAAAGTCTCTTAAAGCAGAACGACTGGAGTGAATTTTCTAAAACTTATTGGAAAAAGATGCAGAGGTAGTGGCTGAAGAGGCAGTCTGGAAAGGTGAGGAGGTGTATGGACTACAGAGCATTTGGGATTGCTTCAAGTGCTATGTGTACAAGAAGGGTGGGATCTGTAATATAAATATGATCAGAAAGCAGATGTCCAGCTTTTTCACATTTGGTTCTATAAACCTAGAAGGTAAGCAGCTTACCTATATGTGGGCAGATTTTGGTGATGCCAGCCACATTAATAGATTACACCATTCAGGCTTTTACACTCCTCTGCAAACATTCAGCCATTTGGGGTCACATCTTATGAGACATTTGATCAGACCTGAACCAAGCCTAAGCAAAGCTGGAGTTGTAAATACTGATTAATATGCTTTGGAAGCTCTTGTCCACAACCCTTCTCTAATGGAAACAGAATGTCTTACGTGAAACAGTGGTCTGACGTGTTTCACTTACTTATTCTCCACCCTTAGAAAAAATATATTTTGGATGCCTCCCTGTTAACCTGACTTTAATTTTCATGAAAACATGTCTGATAGCTTTGGAGACAATATTGCTATGTTCTGTACAGAAATTTTACTAGCTGCTCTTTTTTTTTTTTTCCTTTTTACCCCCTTTTTTTTTCCCTTTGGCATCAACTTGAAAGAATTGTTAGAAGATGATGCCTGCTGGAAACATTTATCCATTTCATTTTAAGAATGTGAGTAATTGTGTAGTGTATGTCATGCATATTAAATGTTTCACTATGAAAACAAATTTTACTCATTATTGCTTCTTATGACATTCCAATATGTTCTCTTAGAGTACGCTTCATTTTCTGCCATCTGCCCATTTCTGGAATTAGGATGCAGGACTGATCCAATACTTTGTGCAAATCTAAATGGTTTTAAGATTAGGCTTTGCAAGAATGCATTCCACCAGCTCTCCAGCCTGGAACTGACAACAAAACAAGTATGTGGTGGCAGGAAGGGACACAGCCCATTGGAAGTTTTAAATCGAATGAGCTAGTGATGGAAGAGCTTTGTTAAGTCTACTCTTTGCAGACAGGTTGTCAGAGTAAGGAGCAGCTAAATCCAAAGGCATGTCATACTGGCATTGGGCCGGTGGAGGCACTGTTTTTTATAGAACTCATATTTTCATAGAAATCTTACATTTTTAGTTGCTGTGCAGATCTTGTTCTGAGAATGTGCAAATAGCCTAAAACAGCAGAAAGGCTGTACAAAGTTATAGCTCAAAGACTCAATGACACTATAGTTCAGAGGTCGCAGGAGTAGAGTGACAGGGAGAGAGCATCCTTATAGATGCTATGTCAGGCATGTATCGCAGAAACAGTGGTGGGGAAAGACACATGTAAATCCTGTAATCCAATGATCTATCCCAGCCATCTGCTTAGAGTAGGACTATTGAATCTTGAAAACCTCCATGGATGGATAATCCACAGGAGAGTATCTAACAAGTGAACATTAAGACAAACTGCTGACATAAGGGAACACACATAGCTAATCCAACCAGGGGCTAAACTCATAAAACAATAGTGAGTGAAGCTTTCAGATGAAAGAAGTGAAAGGAGACAATGAGAAGTAATTTAGGTGAAGGATGCTGAAGATGGTAAAAGATGAGTGGAGTTGCTGACGAAGGCCAAAATTAAAAATAAAGGTGTAAAATAAGGAAAGTTAGGACAAAAGGGGAAAGTTTAAAGCAGGATGGGTTATTTATGCAGGAGGGAGAGAAAGGAATTTAGACAAAGCACAGCAGCAGATTAGAGCTGTGGAAGGACATACCCATCAGTCAGACCTGGGTATGATCACCACAGTCTGGAGCAGGACAATCAACCATTTGTTCTCACCATGGATCATGCATCTGCCCTGCTTGAGCAGACAAGGGACCTGATTACCCCAGAGGTGATTTCAGATAGACCCATGGTATTGTTCAGAGAGGAGGGAACACGAGAACTAGAGTCACAGCTGGAGAAGAGGCTTTTAATACTGTTGCCAAAAGGGAAATTGCAGCATGAAAAGGGATTTTTCCTGGATTCAGAGGAATACAATTTCTGTTGTAAAGAATATGGCATGTTTTGAGGTGTCTGTAGTTTTGGGAAGGAGGAAACTATCTCATTTCCATGCTCTTTCTCACTTTGGTCTCACAAACTTTGTGACCAGAATGGATTGAAATGTGTGAACCCTTGAGGAAAGTGAATAAAGAAACAGGAAGCTTGAATAGGAGACTTTAACTGCATTTCAGTTCCTTGTAGTCCTGTGCAAGCAATGGAAAATACACTGGGCCACAAGCTACTGGAGTACGCATCATCCTAGTTTCTGGCGTGCACCATGCAATGCTTTGGAAGGGCTGAGATGCTTTGTGCCAGGGATTTGGGGTGGGCAGATGTATTCTTGATTAATGTTCACTGAAACAGCTGGAAGGGCTGCTGAGATGTTATCAGGCAAGGGGCAGGGTCTGTCAAGGTACAGCCCAGAAGACTAACTATTAAGCTTTGACAACCGTGTGCTGGACTTGTAGGAAGATGTGCTAGCTGGACTTGCACAAGGTTGTCTTTGCTGATGATCAAACATGCGAAGATATACCTGATTTCAGAGTGCCATCCCTGGTTTATGCAGCTTGACGTAAGAGTAACCGAAGAACCAGTCCATTGTATGCCTTTTCTGTGAGAGCTGAGGTCCAGGAATGGAGAGTGTCACATGTGACAGTCACAGTTGATATACAGTGTGATTACACTAAAGTAACCTGTAAAAACAGGTATCAGAAGGGTGAACGTGAAACGAAGCAAACCAGGCTTGTCAGCAATCACAACTAATTTTCAAAAGCATGAACAATGCGAGTCATCAGGTTTCAAATACCACTCGCAAATCTCACCAGACATCAGCTGTGTGTGAAAATACCCAATCTCAGCTAATGTCCATTAGCTTAAAAAGCTGAATATAGTGGTATGAATATGCAATGCTGGCTCTGTGCCTGCTCATTTCAGCAGGAGTTGGGTGAATGTTGATTTTGGAAAGTAACCTAAGTTGAAGTTAGAAGTCTGATGCCCCTGTCTCCATCTTCAGGCAGATGAATTAATACAGCTGTCAGTGCAGATGTTTGCTGCTTGGGATCATTGCTTGAAACAACCTATTTCTGGATAATAACTGTCACAAGGTATATAAGGTTTGTTCTTGCAATGCTTTTCACTGATTGTTAAGCATCTTTGCCACTCCTTTGCCAAAATCCTGTGTGGTGTCCAGCATTAACAAGTGGCTTTAAAGACATATGCAAAGGGCCATAACCATGATTTCCACTTGTGGAATTACTCCTTGTTAGAAACAAAACAAAAAGCCTTCACATAAAATCTCCTTATGTCCCACGCCCAACTGGCCCTGGGAGTGTAACTCCATGCTCTTCCAATCATCACCCATATGTTGGTAAATTCTTTTGTAAAACTTTATTTTCTTAATGAAGTCACTCATGGTTTCTGCACCCTGTCTTCATCCAAAAATAGCATGAACCTTACCTGACCATATAATATAAGTAATATTTCTTTCTCTTCTAGAGCTGATAATGGCAGGTCTGGGATTGCACTTAGTAAGGAAAGTAAACAGCTACCTTTACTCTGTGATGGTCACAGTATGAAAGAGTTAAGTCAACCAGATTTAAATCCTCATCCCTAATCTTCTCCTGTGTTGAGGAAGTGGATTGAGCTGTGTTTATTACATATTAGCTTCTTCCTTCTCCCTTTTCCATGGTGTGAACTTCTGGCAGAGAAGTTGGAGGTCTTTATAAGTGCAGTGTTAAATTTGTAACTCATCCTGCTGATTTTAAGTGCACTTACTAAAGATAAATTTTTATTCTTTTTCCCATGTCCTGCTTGCACTTAAGCTCAGGTGAGTTTTTCAGATAGATTGCCTTTTCAACTTCCTGCTTGGTACTGATGGGCCACCAGACCCATCATAAACTATCCTCACCCCTCTTGGCACCAGTGACCCTGCAAAGTGTCTCTCTGGTGGTTCAGCCACTCAGATGCCAACCCTCCCTGTCTTGCCTTCCCAGGTTGTGTGGCTTCAGAGGTGTCTCACACTTCCTGATGCATGTGTAACCCCAACATTGATCATCCATCTTGACTTCACACTAGTCTTCTTGGATCTTTGTTTCAGGCGCCACAAACAGAATGATTTAGGTTTGAAGACACCTCCAAAGGCAACCTAGTCCAACCTCCCATCTAGCCAGGTGTAATTAGATCAGGTTACTCAGGCACTTGGATAGTCAAATCTTGAAGACCTGCAAGGATAGAGAGGTCAAGGATATAACTTCCCAGTTGGAAAATTAAGTATTCAAGCCAAACAGGGAATGTTTCTCAGATGCTGCTGAGAAACTACCCAATCTGCCAGTCTTAGATGGTAGGACCAGTGAGGCTTCAAGTGCCAGGCAGACAAATTGCAATTGAATGGAGGTATGCCATGAACCATAACATGGAGCTACCTATCATTGCCATGCATTTCTTACCTGCACATGTACTGAATGCTGATTCTGATTCTGTGTTGGTGCTTTTCAGAGAGAGTAGTGTGCACAAGAAGGTGTCAAGGTGCAGAATCAAACACTGAATCAATCCCATATTGGGTGTAGGAAGAAGCCTGTCTCCAGTTCTTCCAATGCAAGAAGGAAAGCTGACTCAAAGAGGCAGTGGGAAAAAGAAAAGGGAGTTTGTCTGTAGCTGAGTCACTGTTTGGAAGTGGCCTCTGTGGCACACATTGTGGCAATTCCATGGCTTTGAAGCCACAAAGTAGCTACAAAAGAGTGGTGGCTTGGCCATGAGGTGGGCAGCTGTGCTGGACAGTGGCAGTCCCCTGCTGCAAGAGGCAGAAAGCCAGCATGATTCTCATGTCCCCATCAGCAGATGACTTCTTGAGCCAGCTATGCAGCTGTACAAAACCCAGACCTTGCCCTCAGGAGCTCCCCAGAGGTGGGCTTTGTGGAGTTGGTCAGAAGCATCTCAGTTCTGTAAACACTGCACCTTACAGTGCTCAGGGTCAGGAAGACTGACTCCCTTTGGCATTTGGGATTAATGGCAATGAAATGCTGAAAAGCCTGAAATGTGTCCCTGTGTCAGGAACCCAAACACCAATAAATGTAACTGCCCTTTTCAAAGATTTGTCCCGAAATACTACCTATCCTACAAAGTCCTGATGGTGCTGGAAGCCCAGCCAAAGCCTTGCACATGCATCCTCCTCCTTTCAGCTCTAGCCTCTGATGTTAGTTTATTTTTTAATTAAATATTTTATATTATTATGAGTGCCGATACAGGTTCTTAGTGAGCACCTAAGTGATGCCTTTTTTTGTTCAGGACGATTTTAAGATCTGCAGTGCCAGGCTGCGGCAAGATCTAGAACACTGAGTTCCTACAGAGAGCTGTGCCAGCATTACTGACACTAGGGTGTCATGGGTGATAAGCACAGATTACAGATAAGTAGAACTGGGCAGTCTGTAGATCAGAGATGATGGTAAGAGGATATGTGAAGAGACTCATCACATGTAGGATGTTTTTCTGCAGTGCTCAGTCACATTTCTTTGCAGGCTACAACTGCACAGAGAAGTTCTACCCTGAGGTCTTGCATTAGAGCCTCCACAAAAGAAAACCAGCTTGAAATCCTGTGGCGTGTAATATTCTCCTTAAGTTCTTCCACATTCTGAGTGCCCCTTACCTGTATCTCAAGTCTCCGAGGTCAACTTCCTCACACCAACCTCTCAGAAAACATTTGGATGAATGTTACTAATCCCCTTGGTGCCCTGCCTGTTCAGGAGGAGTCTACAAAACAGCATGTAAGCAGTGTTTGGAATGGATATAATCATAGAATCATAATGAGGCAGGTTTGATCCAAATAGCAATGGAAGCCTGTCGACCACCTAAATAAACAGGCAAGCATGCCAATGAACACCGTCATTTGCAGGGTGACAGGCTAGGAGTAGGATGCTGCTGCCTGGATAGCCTGGCTGAAGGCTCTTTAGCTCACAAAGGACAAGAGTTGTTCTGGGCTCAGCTGCCTGTCCCTGGTTTTATTCAGAACCCTACGGAAGAGCTGTGCTATCCTTGTCAGCCTCTCTAAGCACTGGACAGAAAATGACCTCTCCTCTCTCTGCAGCGAGACACCGGATGATTTCCCATCCTGCCGGTGGGGTGAGGAAGCATGGCTATGCTGACTGCTCTGTAAACACTTCAAATCAAACCAGAGAAAACCTAAGAGCTCCAATCTGGACATAGAGAAAGGTAGCCAGCAGCAAGGAGTGAGAGAGTCTGCTACAGAAGATGACAGGCTGTGGGACTTGAAGCATTGGAATGTGTGTTTGATAGGGCTGTAACACTTCATGCTCTGAGTTGGAGATCTCCCAAAAGAAAGTAGCCAAACCATGTCTCTAGGTGATTTTGTACATTGGATGGAACTGAGGAGCAAGGAGCTGGCTCCTACCTTTGTCAGGACCTGGTAAAAGTTGGAAGGAAGATGCCAACTTGAACTGAAAGAATGGATATAATGTTAGTGGGTAAATTCGAGGCAGGGGGTGGGTATCCTGTTGCACACACCTATCAGAGAGGAGCAGCATGAAGGGGATAAGGAAATCACGCCTGCCAATCCTGAGTGCATCTGGTTCTTTCACAAGGTAAGGCAACGCCTGAGAAAATCCGGTGGTGGAGTGTAACCACCAGCACTCTACCTTGTTCCAGGACCATATGCAGAATGTGTATCCATGTGCCTTTGCCCATGTCTTTATAGCCAGTCTACAGAAGATGAAGTCTACTATGAACCAATCTGAGTAAGATCCTAGCTTTCTATCACCTTTTCTTTCTTGCTCTGTGAAATGGGTCTTACCTGTGCATAGACATCTCTGCAAACTGTCACCTCAAAGTCACAGATGGGTCTGAAGCCCAGTGGGAGCTCATGGTGGACCTTGGAAGGATGTCTTGGATGACCAGCAATTTCACTTGAGCCATATAAATAAGGACCCAACTACAGTGAGACACCTCTGGGAAAGCAATAACATGAGATTCGCAGCACAAGGAGCCCTAAATGCATATTTTGAATTGATAATTAAAAACCTGTCTCTTTAAGTATGAAATTGTAGTATGTTTGGTATCAGCTCAAAATGAACGCGTGTCTGCAGCTGTATATTGAATTAAGGACTTTGTCTATAATAAATCTATGTCCCTGGTCAATCAGATACAGCACCTGCATTTTAAACATGTATTTCCTGTTGTGAATTTTTGCTTCCAGCCTTATTGTCCCCCAGTTATCTCTTCTGGACTGTGTTTGATAGCTGCTTGGTCCAGAGACTGTGATAGACTTTTACATCCTTTTGTATCTGAGCAGAGATTTGCTAAGTCCAGAGAGAAAACCTGGAAACCTTGCTTTTCAATTTGTGGTTTTCAGTTACACACATCAGGAGGCCAGGACTTCACAGTGATTATTTACCATCCTTTGGTACTCTTATTTAATCTCCACATCATCTCTGTTAATACATGTTACTCAACCAAAACTGACTTCAACCTTAACTGTTGAAAAGTGTCAGGCAGCCTCACTTGTGTGACAGCTGCCAATCTCCAGGCAGACATTTCAACCAGATAGCTTAAAATTTTTCAGTTTTTAACAGCAAAGGCAACACAGTTACAAGAGATATACTTAGAAAAGCACCCCATCTACATGGCCTAAGCCCTTAGCATGGTTTGTAAGTGTTGTGTCACAAGTTAAATCAAACTAATCCCTCCATGTCCCACTACATTCATGCTACTGGGAAAATAAGTTTGTTTACCTAGCTTTTAACAACTTTTGCAGGGACTGTGAAATCCGGCATTTATGCAATTTTTGTGCTCCTTCAGCACCTTCCTTTTCAGGATCACAACATGTCCTCTGGCTGGGCTGAGGAAACTTCCTGTATTACTTCTGTTTAATTAAATTATTTGCTCACTGTGTGCAAGTGGGAAGACAGACCCCTGTCGCTACACTCCTTTGGTTTTACATTGGATTCAGAAACTTTGAAAAGCTTCCCAGAGCAAATTCATTTAGAAACTTGGGTGGTGTATTCCTTTAATTACTTAAGAAACCTTTAATATTAAGTTTTTCTTTTTTAATAGTTTAGAAAGAGCCCTCCTTTCTCAGCTGCTTACAACTGGGTAAAATCAATGCCCCAGAATTCAATCTCTCAGCACTTTGACATGTTATTTCCCATTTCTCTCTGCCTATTGCCCTTTGAAGCTGTGGCTCACATTCCCAGCGTGAAAGCAGCGGAGGAATTAGCTTGATGCCCCCTTTCATTTATTGTCCTTTTTATAAGGTTCCTTCTGTCCACATGAGGTTCCTGCTTGTTTCATTCCCAGGCGTGCCTGCCTATGTGCTATTCTGCTGCAGTTAATGATCCTTTTGAGCTTTAGACCCCGGGAGTCAGGATTTCCTGGTGCTGGCTGCAGACACAGATTCCTGACGCTGCAGCACTTGGTGTGAGAATAGGGGAAATCAATGACTTCTGAGGGATAAGTTATTGCTTTTTGTTTACTTTGGCTTTTGTTTGTAAGCCATGCAACATGCTATGCATTTCTTTAACTCTTCCATCACAAGCTCTCCGGGCTGCGTGAAAGGTGCTCGCATCTCCTCAAGTCGCCTGTTCATCATTCTTGATGTGATGCTCTCTACAGCGCTGCTGTTCGTCTGCCTGCAGGTGAACAGCTCTGCCAGGAGCCTCTAGATCCCAAGCCTGGACAAGCACAGGAGACCAAACCTTCCCAGTGCATCTTCCTGGGATGTCACGTGAGGGAAAGCCCCTTAGAGGACTAAGGTTGTGTGGTGCTATCATACCCACAGGCCTCTTTGCGATCCCTCTGAGCCCCCCAATAACTGAAATCCCACATGAATCATGTATTTCCCTGGCTCCTCACCAATCCTCCCACTCCCCCAATCTCTTATCTGTGTAAACACTTCCTGGACTGCCTGAGTTCTCATACTGCCCAAGAGCTTGAACACAATTCGACTGAGCAGACTACTGAACTGGGAGATTTACGATTTTTGTGAGTGAAGCTGCAGGTTGTTTTTGTTCCAATCAAACAATGGAAGTAAGGAAAAAACAAATGCTGCTGTAAAAATAATCACAGAATCCATGAGATGTGGGGAACAGAAATTAACTTCACAGCTACTTTGCATGAATATACATGTGCCACTTCCCTGTATATAGATGAAAAAAAAAATCAATAGGCTTGCACTGCTCACCTAGATTTTAATCTAAATTGTAAATAGCAGCTTTTAAAAAAACCCAACCTGACCACTGTGATTGTTTTGGGGTAGGGGGTGGAGGGTTTGGTTTTGGGGGGTCTTGGGGGGGTTTTTGGGTGGGGTTTTTTTTTGTGTTAGGTTTGGTTTGGTTTTAAATTTTATTGTAGTCCTTAAAAGCCTACAGAACTACCCCAGGTTTTTGGGGAAAAAAATACAAGGCCTGAATTGTGCTGAATTGCAGAAGTGGATTTCATTTACAACCAAGTGAAAGTTGGGCCAAGCTTTGAATGCTCATTTAACATTTGTTTTTCTCCTAATTTTGCTGCCTTGCCTGTGTGTGGCTGTGAGTGCATGCTTCTGCTATTGTTTCTTTCCTAGCTGTTTTGTAGACACCATCTGATGTTTTCTGACTAGCCGAGTGCGGACAGCTCCAGCTGGGACGTGCTGTGCTAGGCCATTTGTAGAGAGATCTTTAATTGTTTTGGGCTTTGTTTTGCTTGTCCCTAATGAAGTTTGTTTGATTGGGCAGAGGTAAATGAGGTACCTGACTTTTCAGGCAGAGGAATTAAAGAAGCAGTGCCAGTAAAAGGGGCTGTGATAGCTCATAAGGATGTGCTTGTACAGAACTTACCTGTAGGATAAAGAAGATAATGTAATGTATGTATAAGGCACACAAAACTATTTATGCCAAAAACAAACAAACAAAAAGCTGTGCAAGAAAACAGAACATTTGTCTGTACAAAGACTAACATATATATATATTAATTTTTCTTATAAAAATTACTGTTAGATGTCTTCTCAGATGATCTTTTTACAACTCTATATGATTTCATCAGGACTCAAATTAGGTGTCCAGTTTTGCAATTATGTGAGAAAACAAGGTATTTAAACTTTATGTGTAATTCTCAAAGAGATAAGGACTTTGAAAATTATTTTTTAATTTTCTTATATTTGCAGTAAGCTTGGAAATGGTATTAGGACCCAAATTCATCCTACACAGCACTGAGACTGAGGAAATGGTCTTTATATGATGAATGGAGGAAGATGAGTCTCAGATGAGCCTTTTGCTGAGGTTCATCTCTCTCTAATAACTGTGTTTAAAAGGGATGAAACTGATCCTTTAGTGCGACTAGGAAGCTCATCAAAGCAGCTGTCCTGGGTCACACCAAGGTCTGCTCCAGCTCAGTATCCTGTCTCCAGCAGTGGCTGTAAATGATAGATGGGGAAGAGCAAAGCCAGGAAAAGCAAATAGGATGCTTCCCTGGAGCAGCCCCCTAACCTGCCTTCAGCTTGGGAATTTCTTCAGCTGGCTGAGTTTTCTATTAATTTAGTAATTCTCAATAGATTTCTCTTTATGCACTTGCCTGGTGTCCCCCATGAACTGAGCTACATTTCACAAGGATCACAGCATTTGCTGGCAGTGACTTCTGTGGAGGCACCAAGTGCCACCTCCATGTGAGTGTTTCAGGCCTCATTGGCAGGAGCTTCTTCTGAGGTCTTTAAGTCTGATGACCCAAAGTGATGTATGTGAACATAGTCAATGCCTCTCTGCCCCCAGGAGAAGCCGGAATGTCATCAAGGCGTAAGTGTTGTCTGTGCTTTGTGTGCACCAACGGGCTTGGTTCCCCATGTCCTGGGGCTTGGGCTGCCTGGGCTGATGGCCAGCTATCACCTGATACAAACAGACAACTTGGGACCAGATCACTGACAAAAAAAAGCCAGTGTGAAAAAACACTGAGAAGCCTGGCTGGGGTCTTCTCTGCTTTTCCTAGCAGATGCAGTTAGGCTCAGGCCCTTGGTGCCTTCCTGACCTATACTGCAAGAATGCCAGTGCCCAGTCTTTCACCTTGCTCATCCCCACCTCAACCTGCTACCTTGCCTTTTTAAGCTTGGCCTCAGTGCTGCCTCATCACTGTGGACCTGTCTGACAGTATGAGCTATAGCTGACACTGGCTACTATCCATGGGCCTGTGGAGTGGGGCTGTCACTGTTGTCACCTTCTTGGTGATCTTTCTGTAGCCCTTGGCTCTGGCTTGCTGTCCCCTGCAGAGGATTCAGCTTCGGCTGTTCCCTGACATGCTTTCTGGTCTCACATTATCCTCCGGTCATTCTGGATTGAGAAACAAAGTTACATATATTGTAGCAATGTCCACCTTTCCCCTCCCCAACTCTACTGCATGTACAAGAACGACAAGTGAGCTGCTGGTCAGGGTGACAGACTTCATCATTTACCAACCTCTTGCTTTTGTCTAATTGTGCCCTCTACTTGGATGCCATAGCCTGACTCATATGGCTCAGCTGTAAGCAGGTTTAATAGCTTCAAGCCATAAAATAATGATGCCTTTAAATGCAGATACTCTTTCAGTTTCAGCTTATCAGAGATATAAAGACAGTTATGATGAATATGAATCATAGAATCATAGAATGGTTATGGTTGGAAAAGATCTTCAAGATGATCAAGTCCAATCATCTACCCAGCCCTACTAGGTCCAACACTAGACCATGTCACCAAGTACGACATCTACTCTTCTTTTACACACCTCCAGGGATGGCGACTCAACCACCTCCCTGGGCAGCCTGTTCCAATGTCTAACAACCCTTTCAGTAAAGAAAATTTTCCTAATATCCAACCTAAACTTCTTCTGATGCAATTTAAGACCATTTCCCCTTGTCCTGTCAATAGTTACCAGGGAGAAGAGACCAACCTCCACCTCACTACAACCACCTTTTAGGTAGTTGTAGAGAGTGCCGAGGTCTCCCTTCAGTCTCCTTTTCTCTAGACTAAACAATCCCAGCTCCCTCCACCACGCCTCATAGGATTTGTCTTCTAAACCCTTCACCAGCCTTGTAGCCCTTCTCTGGACATGCTCGAGCATCTCAATGTCCTCATCTTGATGAAGAAGTGTGAGAAAATGGCCCAGATTTATGGATCTGTTAATATTTACAGTAACATTATTACATTGCTATATTAGTTCTTACCATGGAAATTAAGGGCATGGCAAAGTGATGATCTGTCTGCACAGAAATATATACAAAGCAATCATTCTCTCAAAAAATCTATTTTGAAATCCTGTTGAAAGCTGTATTTTCCTACAGTTCTGATGAAATTTGAGCTAATGGAGTTCTTTTACAGTTATTGGATTAACATAGCCATTCTTATTTTATCCTTTTACAAGTTCTTGTCTGAGCTATAAAGTGCAATGAAACCATGAGATCTAAATGCTCTGCCCTGCCAACTCACTCTACCTCCCTGTTACAAATCCTCTGGCCCCCCTATGGGTTGCTAGGCAGAAGGGAAATAATGTCATTTGTTAAACAAAGCAGACAATGTCTGTCTTTGTTGACTTCACAGGTTCTTTCAGTGGTGTGAAATCCATGTTAACTATCACAGTGAAAAGGTCCCAGTTAAACACTGCCACAAAAACCATGAGGGCACAAAACAAAACTTCACCTGGATCCTTAGGCTGGGCAACCAGTTTGCTGTAAAGCTTCTCTGAACAGGAGAAGCAGGAATGTGCATCATGCTGTGTGTGGGAGAGGGGAACACAAGGCAGACATCTGGCAGGGAGGGCAACACAGGTCCAGCCTTCCAGTGGTTTACATTTTTCTTCCTTTCCCCTCTGATGGAGTTTTGCAGGTTTTTTTTATTCCACTATAGTTTATTTAAGGAGAAATCCTCTGTGTTCCCTGAACCTTGCTTACTGCTGGTGTGCCCTGTCCAGTCCCAACTGACATATGAGCTTTGTGCTTTGCTGAAAGAGGTCTTCTGGGACTGACGTAGAAGGAAACTGCAGAAAACACCTTTTTATAAAGTTCTGTCTTTTGAGTTGTCTTTGCTTGCTGAAGCTTTGACTTTTCCTTGCCAAAATTTCTTTGGAGGAAAGCAGTTTTTGCCTTTGAATGACTGCAGGATGGGCATTCATTTTTAAAGCACTCGTATCTCACTGTTCAGAAGGGAAAGAACACAGCTCTTTTACTGAGAGTCCCTTTTGCCAGGATATATCTGACCTGAGGCTGTGCTGTGGTCAGCAATTACTTGCTGTGTGCTGACACCATCATGTATAGGGAAAGTTGCATCTCTCTTAACAGCTTGAGCGATACCAGGGTGTGACAGCAGAAAGGAATTTGAATAACTCCTCAGTATTACCTGCATAATTTTGTAATACCTAGGCAGTGACATAATCCCCCTAAATTACAAAAATACCAAGAAGGAGGGATTAACTAGGCAATTTAAACCCAAGACAATCTTCTATTGTTAAACTTTTGTTGCAGATTGGTAAGGCCAGGAAGTGTTGAGACGATTTTGTTTAAACTATTTAAAATTCCCTGTATTGATGACTGATTTGAGTAGATGTTCCTGAGTTACAGGATATTTTTAAAAGAAAGTCAAATTTGTTTTACATTTCCAGTAACACAGTGTCCACCTCACTAATATAACTGCTTTGGTAGATAGCTGTGCTCATCATTAAGCTTTTACATCAATTTTCAGTAGAAGCTGACTTAATACCTATTTTCAGTAAGTGGATCACATCCTGTTTTAGCTGGCTTGAGCATCATTCTTTCACATGCATGCTTCCTTCACACTCAAATTTAGAGTTGTGGTCAACAGCTCAAAGTCCAAATTGAGACCAGTAATGAGTGGCTTTCCACAGGGATCAGCACTGGGACCAGCACTGTTTAACAGTTTTGTTGGAGACATGGACAGTGGGATTGAGTGCATCCTCAGCAAGTTTGATGACGACACCAAGCTGTGTGGTGAAGTTGACACACTGGAGAAAAGGATGCCACCCAGGGTGACCTTGACAGACTGTATGGGTAGGCCTGTGTGAAGAGCATGAAGTTCAGCAAAGCCAAGTGCAAGGTCCTGCACATGGATCAGGGCAATCCCAAGCACAACTACAGGCTGGTTGGAGAATGGATGGAGAGCAGCCATGAGAAGGATTTGGGGATGTTGATTGATGGGTTCAATGTAGGCTGACAATCCATGTTTGCAGGCCTGAAAACCGACTAGATCCTGGTCTGCTTGACCAGGATAGCTTGATCAGCTGGGCAAGAGAGATGATTCTACTCTGCTCTGGTGAGATCCCGCCTGTAGTACTGTGTCCAGCTCTGGGACCTCAGTACAAGAAAGACACGGACCTGTGTAGAGGAGGTCACAGAGGTGACCAGAGGGCTGGGGCACCTCTCCTGAGAGAGTTGTGCTTGTTCAGCCTGGAGAAGAGAAGGCTTCAGGAAGTCCTTAAAGCAGCCTTCCAGTATTGTAGGGGACATACAGGAAAGAGAGAGAGGATTCTTTGTCAGGAGGTGTAGTGATAGCACAAGAGGTAAGGCTTGAAATGAAAAGAATCATAGAATGGGTTGGGTTGGAAGGGACCGTAAAGATCAAGTTCCAACCCCACTACCATCAGCAGGGACACCTTTCACTAGACTGGGCTGCTCAAGGCCCCATCCAACCTGGCCTTGAACACTGCCAGGGAGGGGGCAGCCACAGCTTCTCTGGGCAGCCTATGCCAGGGCCTCACCACCCTCGTAGTGAAGAATTTCCTCCTAATATCCAATCTAAATCTACCCTCTTCCAATTTAAAACCATTTCCCCCTTGTCCTATCACTACATACCCTTCCAAAAAGTCCCTCCCCAGCTTTCTACAGGCTGCCCAGAGAAGCTGTGGCTGTCCCTTTCCTGGCAGTGTTCAAGGCCAGGTTGGATGGGGCTTTGGGAACCCTAGTCTAGTGAAGAGTGTCCCCATCCTCCATTCCATAAGTCAAAATGTCTTATTCCTGATCTCAGCAGTGTCTCAAGTAGATCACTAGGATGCCACTGCTGTAGTTTCCATGTCCAACAACTGAATTAACCTCATTGGTCTGAGATTTGCACTGAGAGGGCTGATACATCCTTTATCTAAAGGGACCTTCTTTTGTTGTTTTCAGTAATTTCTTGCCAGGAGAGTCCCCATTTTATATATACATTCATACAAATTTGTGTGTACACATATATCATTAGCTAGCTTTGTTGCCCTGGAAGGAAGGACTTGATTTACATATGCAGGAGTAGAATTCAACCCGTATCAACTTGTTCACCTTAAATCACCACAGCAAACCCCATCCCCTGTCAAAGTGTTTTCCCAAAGGCTTGGTGTTGTACCATCTTTTGAGTTTCAATGCATCACTGTTAGGAAGCCAGGCAGTACAGAGGAAGCCACTGGCAGAGGGATTGCAGATCACCTACAACGCTGTTGCACAGCTATTCTCTACTGAATATGTTAAAGCCATCAGTGAACTTACTCTCTCATCTGGAAGACTTCCCTTCTCAAATTCTTTAATCTCTGCAGGTTTTGAAATGGAATGGGGTTTTTAAAATAAAAAGCTGTATTTCAGAGCAGGATATTGAAGCAGCTTTTACACATTAACTTGTTCTGTGGGGTCAGTGGCTGCTGCTTCTCATTATGGCAGTGCTGCAGCTTCTCTAGCTGTGATGTGTGGATGCAGTCCAGGCCTGGCCAGATCTCACTTTTCTCTGAAGTAGTCACAGCCACTGTGTTTTATTCTTCGAAGTTGACTTTGGCTTTCTCTGGAGTGTGAAAAAAGCTCTAACACTGCTGCTACTGCCTCCTAGAAGAGGCTGTACGCACATACAACCATGCTTTTCCTTGCAGCACACCCAACTGGCAACATGAGAGCAAAATGAGCCCCATTCTGATTGCCTTGGCACCAATGGGGGGATGTGACTGTTTCTGTACAAAGCAGGTGGCCATTAGGTACTGACCATTTCTTGGGTCATTAAAGGGACACCTCAGCCATCAAAGTCAACCACTCCCCAGGGGAGAAACAAATAATAAAAGCAAACTGAAAATAGGAAGACAGAGCAGGTATGAGCAGCCACTGCAGATTTCCTGGCCTCATCCTGTGGGTCGCAGCAAGGTTGATCTCCACCACATTTGGCACCTACATGACATATGTTTGCAGTCACCAAAGTGGCTATGTTTCTTCTTACAGGCAACAACAGGAAAACAGCCTCTTCTGGGGAAAGTTTCTAAGAACAGCAAATAATGTTTGCTGTTGAAATGTTCCCCAGGACACTGGGTGGCATGTGCCAGGTGAAGATGTAATGAGTGGTGTGTTGTAGCTGCTGCGCCTACTCTTCAGCAAAACAGTGCCAGCTCTGTCTCTAAGCAAAGCTTCAACCTGGCTTTGCTGGGAGATGGCATTTGAGTTCTTGCTGCATAGATAAAGCCAGCTCAGTTGTGAACACAGCAAAAAGAACACCCTAACAAGTGTAAATGCTGAAGACCTGATATATGTGGCCAAATGAGCAAACAAACTGTCAGCCTCATGGTAAAACCCTTTGGATGGAAAGCTTGAAGATACCTGACTGTTTGTGCTCAGCCTCAAAACCAAAGGGTGAGATCTGAAACCTGGGATGCAGGACTGGAATGATCAGTCACACCAGTGCTTTCATCTAATTTTTGATGGAGAAGCTTTGCGTTGATGTAGAAGTAATTTGATCTGCTTGACCTTTTGGACAATAATTGCTGACTCAGAATTTACAAGTTGTTAATAATATATTTCAAGAGAAGGTGGTGTAGCAGCAAGGCAACATAGGAACAAGGGAAGGGTTGGGTTTGAAATGGAAAACACGGCTGCCAAGGGTAGAGTTACTTTGGGTGCCACTGGGGAAGAGCAGACTGGATTAAGGAGGGCAAAATAAAAAGTCATACTCCTCCAGTTTCAAGGGATTCCTACAAGCCAATTTGCTTTGAATCCTTCTGGGATCTGAAAACATTATGGTCCATTTTTGATCAAAATAAATTATTCTGGTTTCCAAGCTGATCTCATGGTATTTTCTCCTCAGCAGAGGAAATACTGAAAATCTTGTAAGAGATCCTGTTCCCATAAAATGCCCAGCCCAATTTGTAAATTCAGGAGGTTTTGGCTAGGCCAGATAAGCTTTGGAGAAGCATCTGAATATTCACTCAAGCTGAACCCACACTCCAGACTGTGGTGTGAGCAATTTCCTGCACTTCTGAGCTTCTGATGCTTTGAAAAATATTACTGACTTTGGAAGAATGAAGACAGTGAGAAAAAATACCTGTTGCCCCTCTGTAGTTAGTCCACTGGGTAGAGAAGCACAGATGGTTGCCCAAAGGCTGATGGGTAGGGTACATTCAGCATGGTTAATGTCCTCTCCCCAGCGGTGTGCAAATAAGTAATCACAAAAGCCTCCCTGGTCCAGAGACCTCTTGGGAAATAATAGTTACAAAGGCTGCTTTGGTGGTGATGGTTTAAGGTAAAAATCACCCAGTAATTACTGCCACTCTTGCATATATAAGGCATGTCTACCACAAGAAAAAAACACACGTCCCTTATTCAGGCTGGGTGCTTGTGAAGTTCCCATCACATAATATTTGAGCATTTCACAAGCAGTCAAAAATATCTCAAAAATAAATGTAATGAAAAGGCGTTGTTTCCTCAGCCCATTACGAACACAGCAGCCATCCAGGCTGGCCCTGACCTTGTGGTGGTGCAGCTGAGGGTAGGACTGTGTGTCTCTGTGCATTTCTGAACCTACGTTTCGACAAATTTCCATTCCTCCTGCTGACCTACCCGGCGTGCTGACGTGCCCATAGGCTCTCTGGTGTACAGGCCCATAAGGGAGGCATGTCAAACCATTCAGTAACGCTCAAAATCTCCTTCGCTTGTTTTGGACCCGTTCAATACAGAGCAAGATTTCCCATCTGGGAACTATTAGCATATGCTAAGCAGTCGTTAACGTATGCTAATTACGTCTGGAGATTTTCAAAGAAAAACCTTGAGTGACCAAAGCATGTGGAATGGCTGCACAGGAACTTCTGAGTCAGCCTACAGCTCTCAGCAAGAGGTTTGAGACACCAAGCCAGGCTCCTCAGGCAGTGCCCACTGGCTTCACAGAGGTGTTTGTTCCTTTAGGGGAAGTCTGTAAGGGCAGAAAGCAGTGGCCTTAGAGAGACCGGCTTGGGATCTGGGCCATCGAGGAGGCTAACAAGGTAGGCAGGCACTGCAAGAGATCTGAATTAAAACAGAAGGGCTTTTTTGAAATGCAGCAAGTGGATAAGAGTATTCTTGTTGCATAGGAGGCTGCAGGAGGTAGTGGGGCTTAATGGAGGTCACTCTTCAGGACAGGAGTTTTGTGTCCAGCCACTGATGTAACGTGCACAAACATCACCTGGACAATCAATGAGAAAGTCCCTTCTCGTGACTGCTACAACTCAAACACCAGGTTTTCCTTTTATTATAAAATTGTTTCATTATTGACAAACATTAACTGAGCTATCAGCATTCTGATGTTATCTGAGGCATGGGGTTGTCCTTAGTATCCTCAGATGCTGTCTTAGGAGAGAGCGTGGTTGCCCATGGCAGAGCCATACTTACTTTGTAAATGCAGTACAAAAGACTTCAGGCAAACACACACTGAGGTCTCTAATGATTCCTTGTGTCAGCACATACATGTTGATAGGTCAAATGTTCTTTTCAAAAAATTTAGTCAGATTTTTCAATGTTTTTTAATTTGCAGTAGACTAAAAATTTTCTGAGGGAAATGCAAACTCCTATAGATAAGATAACTGTGATTCTTTTTATGTATCACTCAAAAAAAAGATGTCTGAAGAAAATGCTATTGAGAAGAGAGTTTCCTAGGATCATTTCCTCTTCCAGAACAACCGGCTATTTTCTTCAGTCTAAATCATCTGTCTAGAAGATACAATCTCATCTTGCTGACTTTCCTGAACAACTTCTGCCTCAGTTTCTTCATCTCTTGATAACCAGTCCCAAAACCAGATCTCAACTTTTATTGCTATCCATCCTTGTTGCTGTTCTGCATTTTGAAGCACAAGCTGGCACGTGCAGTCAGTACCTATGGACAATGCTAACATTGCCAAGAATATTAGACAGTAAAATAAAGATCACATTACAAGCATGACACCTGACATTGTCATCCTAACAGCAAACAGGAAATGATGGAATTAAAGTTAGCTGTAGAATTGCAGCTCTGTCCTCTGCTATAAAATACCTTTTTATTTTGTCCCACTATTCAAGCTTTGCCCTAAATCAAGAGTTATCGATTTTCTAATGCATTTTTTCCCCATGGCATTCTGTCTTTATAGCCAAGCTCTCAGACATAACTGGTCTTTAATTCATTTTTACAGCATCATTCAGAGGTGAAGGAAATTATTACCTTTTTATGGAATAGCTGTGAATATTAATGTAAAGGTTACATATTCATTTTGGTGTCTGGACCAAGGCCGTGCATTTCACATACTAGATGTGGCAGACAAAAATGCTGATCCTGGGTTCCACATCTTATTCCAGAAAAACAGTGTTCCCAGGTGAGAAAAAGCTTCTCTTCCTCTTCTCTCCTGCTTCATTTCACCCATTCTTGACAGCCATCATGTCCCTCTGCCTCCACCACCGCCCTCCTCTCCCACCCACACTCCTGTTCCACATCCTCATGCCACCACTGGTCCTGTCCTTCTTGTCTTGTTAGGAAGATTCCTGAGTCTCCCCCTCCCTCATCACCACCCACACATCTGGCTCTTGTCCTTTCTGCATTTGAATCCAGAAATTTTTCTCCTCCATGTTGTCTCACCCCGATGAATAACACCAAGAATGCATCAGAGTCAGAGTCCTGGCTCTCCTTTCAGGTGCCTGGCCCTGTCGTAGGCTGCGGAAGTCTGCGGCTGAAACGGCAAGGGAAGTCCTGCTTGACCTGCGGTTGAAACCTCCTCAGGGAGGATGAAAACTTCAGGGGTTCAGCTGCTGAAATGAAAGGAATCTCTTAGCTATCCACTGTGCATGCGCAAATTCAGCTTTCCAAAGGTGTTTAGTGTAGCCAAATTTGGGCAGATTTTCAGGAGGGCAGAAGGGATATCTCCGATGAAAGGCAACCCTCTAACAAGTTCCTGCTCCAAGGAAGAGAGGTGCCAGAGCTTTTCAAAGAAAAGGTCACAATTACTTCTTAACTTGGACAAAACAATGAATTTTTCCTTACCCTCATTATTGGAAACGGCTGAGTTTGTGGATATTTTCCAAAAACTTCAGCCTGAGGCAGATACCTGGCATGGAAAATTTCATTCCAAATGGTTATAGTTTGGCAATGTTGTAAGTGCTTGAAAATAGGGTCTTACAACACAAGGGATGACTGCAATGAGAAAGGCCAAGCCACTGGTCCTACCTGCAGTCACAGCCCAACACCTTGGTTCATTGTTCATTTCACAGACAAAGCAGTGATGGACAGTCAAGGTAGGGCTGAATGCATTGCAGGAGTTTGTGCTCTGGCAAGAAGCAAGTTACTGGGATCAGTACAGAAGAAATGGGTTAAGATGAGTAGTCTCTAATGTAGAAGGGTTTCCTAGCATAGAGAGGCTTCAGACAGCATGGCTTAAAGAGCTCATTTCTGAGTTCTGCTTGTCTCCATTTACATGCATTCAGCCTCTTCAAGTAAGTGTGGCTTTCAGTTTTCTGACAAATGTGTTAGCAACAGCTTATCCTACGTCATCTCTGTTTCCAGCTAGCTTGAGTTGGTCTGTCATTACCTTTTACCCAGACATCAATTTTCTTCTGTTGTCACACCACCTCCATCACCATCACTTCTCCTTTGTCATGTTTTGGAGGAATGAATGCATAGACACTGGCAACCCTCAAGCAAAATTAGAGCAGAGGGCTACTGATGCAGTGTAGCCCATGTCATTTTCTAGGCATATCTCATCAGCCTCTCCCAGCTGGCCCTTTCCTTACTGCCAAGAACACTCCCTGGCTTTTTGGCTGCATTTCATATTCCATGGCAGATGTGTGGGCCATATTCTGCAGGCACAGATCAATTCCTGGAAAAATCAGAGGAAAAGGCAGTGGCTAATGAGCTCCAACTGAGCTACAGATATTTCACACCTGCCATATATGAATCAGAATGCAGTAACTGCCCCCATGGCCACGCCATTGGCAGCTCAGAGTACCTCAGGACAAATGAACCATGGCAGAAACTTGGGCAACCTCTGCTGCCGTTGTGAGACCTGAAATCACTTTATGTTAGGTTTTCACCATGTAGGTACACTGTCATCACTGAACACCAGTCCATTGGACCCCCTGGTGAAGATGTGTGTACTTTGCATGAAGCCCAGCATGGTGCATGTTATGGCAGGGCACCCTGCCTGTGTAATATTAGCTCTGTTTGCACAGGTGTTGGATGGCTTCAGAGCCTGGATCCTTGGATGATGTGAGAGTCTAGGAGATCTTCTGTGGCTTATGGAGTCTGCTGGGAGGTGAACACTTTCAAAATGAAATCCTCTTTAGAACTGCTGAAACCTTCATGAGTAACAGTCCTCATCTGCATTAAAAGGTTTTCTTACTGGCTAAGTTATTTCACATACTATTTTTGAATAGTGACAGAGAAATACCAAAATTTGGGTAAATAATCCCTTGTTTATTAACATCAGAGGGGACAAAGCCAACAGGTACAGTGGTGCTGTCAGTGAAATCCAGGGCTACCTGGATTGCCTGAAGATTGGCCCTGACAATTTGTTTTTCAAGAGGTGCTGGAATTCACCACACAGGACCCTGTGTCTGTTTTGTGAAATGAATAGTTATTCTTATTACCAGGAACGTCAAAGGGAGGGGAAAGCTGGCTGATGCTGTGCAGGTAGTAAGAAGTGTGAGGGGAGTTTTTCCAGCTCTGGTGGAAGGTGAATTAGAGGTAATCACGGCAGCATCTGACTAAAATCAGAACTGACTGGAATGAGGAGAAAGGAGGGAAGCAGGATGAATAAAACAAGAACGGATTGAAACTATAATAAACCACAAGTGGTGCAGAAACACCAGCCTTTTATCTCATGTCTCAAGCGAAAACCAACCTGTTTTCCAGCAGCAGGAATAATAACCAGAAGTTATTTTAGGACGGTCCATGCAGGCTGCCGGGCCCACCACCACGGTGAGCATCACCCAGAGGCAGTGCAGCAGCTAGGTGGCACCGCCGCCTGCTCTATCACCCTTCACCTTCGTTCCCATCATCGTTCCGTGCAAAGGCTTTCAGCTTGGCTTGCCCACATACTGTTTCTGCTAAAGGCTGTGGCTTTGGATTGAAAAATTAAGAAGATTAATGTTACGCAGAAGATTCAGAAGGAATAAGAAAGATCCCAAACGACCTGGTGATACAGCCACTGAGAGGCCAATGCTCCCAGGCCTTGATGAATAATTTCAGTACTCTTTGGACCACAACTGTTTTCCAAAAGTGTGGTAAAGATTTAGGAAGAGACAATGCCATTGCTTTTTTTTTTTTTTTTTTTTTTTTACCCTGTGGTGCTACAAGGACAAAAATTCAGTTTTCTCTGTGTGTCTGAGGGAAGTGAACTACACTCCTCCTTTCTTTTTAACATCTTTACTTGCTACTTAGGTGTTACAACCCACTCTTCTTTTTACAGCTCTCCTTAGCTGTTACTACATCAATAGCAGAATAACAACAGCCCACAAAGTCAATGTGTGACCCTTCCTGACATGATAAAGTCCAGCATTGGTCCATGGGTAGGTACAGTCACATTCATGGGGCTCCATGGAATGATGTGTTGTGGGCAAACATTTGAACACTGCTTTCCATCCAGGCACAATTTTAATCTCTAGGAGCTTCAGACCCGAGGCTGAGCTTTCCCAGGGTCAGGGTATTGTCCAGACCATGATCCTGCACATGACGTGACAGTTTAACAAACAATCTCTGTGGCAATTAAGATCAGTTGCTGGACTGAGAAGCAAAGAGAGGATTTCTGATCTGTGTTGGGTTTGTAATCATCAGAAAAGCACTTTTCCATACATTTACATTCTCTTCAAATTTCTTCTGTGATTTTTTTCAGCTACTTTCCCCTTGGTTCCCACTCTCATCTCCTACATGCGTTTTCTGTAGGGGGCTACTAGTAAGAGTCAGTTACAGGACCCTGGTAAGTAAGAGTGTGTGTCCAAGTGCTGGGCAAATTACTTGTGTCTCATGGGTCATGTGCCTCCAGGACATCCTTTACTCCTTTTTACAGCCTGTCTCTGTTGTCCTGGGTGCCAAGCCTGTAAGGCAGGTCTTGCTTCCTGGTCCTCTTAAGGAGGAGAATAGTAGGGAAATGGTCTCTAGCCTTGTCTCCTTTTCCTGATTTCTCTCAGGGTTCTGTGGGTGTCACAAAGGTACTGTGGAAGGTTGGCCAGGGTCAGTAAAGCTTACTGGAGCCCCCAGGGCCCCGACAACTGCCTTAAAGAGTGAACTTCTGTCTTCAGGTCTTCGCAGCAGCCACGGGGACTGTGGGGATGGTTATTTTTTTCTTTACTGTTAGACAGTGGCAGAAAGGACCCACAGGGAGAAATCCCCGACAAAAATAACCCAAAACAAAACGAACCCACAAACCTTGGCTTTTCTTTTGGGACCCACTTTGATCAATTCTAACTTGGCAAATTCCGCTCGTAGCGTGAGTATAAGCCATGTTGCCGAGCTATCTGCTGGGTGCAAAATGGTGTTGCAAACCACTGACCTTTAGAGAAAGGAGGAAGAAGTGAGATATGGGCTGAAAGAAGCCAAAGTGAGACCCCAATGGTCTTTGTGTGACAGTGTATTAAGTATTGTGAAAAATGTGACATTTTCCCTCTGCCATAACATCACTGCCTTGATAAAAGCACTATGGTACAAACTGCATGCACGGCATGGGGAAGGGCTGAGGGGTCCCATCCTACCATTTATGAGGCAATTATCTAAAATGCAAACCCACCCTTGTGCGATAGGGCCAAGACTGTTACACAAGTGAAATAAAATACAACCAAGCTCCAACAGAGGAAGAATCTGGATGTAATCTGGGCCAATACCAAACAAATAACAATTTCTCATTTATTGAAAGATTTTCTTGGCGGTGATCAACAGACTGAATTATCCTTCCTCCCTCATGCTCCCAAACCTCATCTGGTCCAGGCTACAGAAGAAAGGTCACTGCTCTGCTCTCCACGGCATGGGCAGTGCGTCAGGAGATGCACAGCTCTGCTCAAGGAGCTCAGGGAAGATGCCTTACAACTGTGCCATCCCTTGCTAAGACTCTCTTGCTTTTCCCTGCAGTTTCCAGACAATGTTTCTGCAAGTTCATGATCAGTTCTGAACTAGCAAACAATGTCAAATGAAGAGGAAAACCACAGTAAGTGGTTTGTCTCAGCTGGGGAAGATGATATCTCTGCAGTGGGATGTATTCCTTATGTTTTGTTTGCTGTGGTTACCCCACCTTAGAGGTAGCTTTGTAAGCCAGAGTGTGAAATCCAAAGACATGGCAGCATTTCTACATGCTCTATGTCCCTCCTTTTGCTGTACATGATATCAGCTCCCTCTCACTAGCTTGTTCTGCTCTTCCCTCCCAACACCATTCATTTCCCTTCTGGATCAGAAATACCTCCCTTGACATCTCCGCAGTTTACCACAGCCCAACTTCCTTCCCCCCAGCCTGAGCCCCAACTCAACCACTTCTCCCCAGAAGGCCAAGAAACCCTCCTACATAGGTTTAAAAAAAATCTAATCTAGAGTAGAATCCTTTCTTGACCTTGTTTAGAAATCACCTCAAACCTTTGGTGATGCTGCACAAGCTGTAGTGGTCCCACACCCCTGCCCATGGTTTCAGCCCCAGCGGTGAATTCTCATGTGCCCCCACCCAGGAGGAACCCCCTTGTCACTTGTCCTACCAACCCTGGTCTGTGACACCTGCCATTCAGTGATGTTCTCAGCTCAGAACTAGGCCCTGCGGTTTGGACTGGAAGGCAAAACACAACTTCTTACCAGAAATCTTGTGTGTCATGATCTTAGTACATATTTAAATCATAGGAAACTTTTATCACTTTCAGTTGGTGGAGAAAAAAAAATGTTCATTTTAAAATACCCAAGAGATGTGGTCTGGGTGGTTTTGCATGAGGATACAAATACGCACTTTTTGGAAAGACATCATCATCAGCTCCTGCCTTATCCTGCACCTTGACTCGTTACTTAAAATTGGTGTTTGAAACTTCTGTTTCTGCAAAACAAGCTCTTCTAGTGTTAATCTTATATGAAGATACTTAAACTCCGGACTCCTTACTCACTGTCTTAACTAGACCAGAGAGACACTGTGAACGATTCCCCTCGAAGAGGGGAACTCCCTGCTGCTGGCAGTGGCTCAAGCATTTACTACAAGGGTGCACATCTGTGCTGTGGTGGGGGCAGCAAGGGATGTAGCCAAGCCCAATTCTGCGTGCTCGGCCCCCCAACATCGTAGCTGTACCTCATACCAATGACACATCACTCTCCAAGCACAGCAGTGGGATGGCGCAAACTTGCCACAGCAGCCCTTAGGCACTTCAAGCTCCAAGAGTCACTGTTTTTCTCCAACAATTGCTGAAATGGGTCCAAATATATTATGAGAAGTGGTGTTGCATCAGTTTAAACAGATTGCTTTTAGGGTAAATGTTCGTTTTTGTATTTAGGCTGGTTTGGAAAACATGTTTGTGGGTTGTTTTTTTTTTTTTTAGAAGTGTGGTCCAGGGTGAAAAATAACTTTTTTGGTTATTGAATGAGAAACCTTAGTATCAAGGGATAATTGTTTCCAATTGATGTAGGTCAGGGTTAAGATTGAGTAATTGTTAACTGAGCTAGTTAATGACTATGATATGCAAAGAATTTCTATTTCCAAATCAACACGAGCCAAAGGTTCTCCTTAGCAGCATCATAAAATCATTGTGACGTCTCTCAGAGAAGAAAAAGGGTAAATGTGCATGTAGACTCTGTTAGTCATAAAATCTTTGCCTCTCTTTAGCCTCTTTTTTTTTTTTTTTAATAATAATACTGTGAAACTGACTCAGGGGTTTGGAAGAAATGCAAGGTCTGTCTTTGTCCAATTAGCCCCTGCAGAGACTCCCCCATTTTGAAAATGTGGCAAAATAGGTTTTGAAAAAAGTTTGTGTTTATTATTTTCAAAGAGTAACCAGAGTGAGAGGTAACCTACAGATGTTTAACTTACTGTTCTGTTTTCTTGTGTCCTCCTGCCATCTCCATGAAATGTTATCTTTTTTGTAGATAAGCTATTTTTTTTGTGCTCAGATGACATTTTGCCTCTCAGTACTCCTTGCAGTTGCCACCATTGCTGATCATGTTAAAAAACCAAACCAAGCCAAACATCCCCCTCCCCCCCAAGCAGTAATCCATCACCTTTATTGAGATACTGACCTTTTCCTCCATTCAGTTAAAGCTCATCAAAGGGCTGAAAGGAAGAGCTTAGAAGAAAGAGAGCTGTGAAGCTGCATTACTTGTTCCAGGACCTGTCTGATATTGGACCTGTATTTTTGTTGGTAGTAGGGTAACCAGCACCACAAAGGATGGATCTGTAATGAGGGAAGCCCTAAGCAGGACATGACATGGCACAGCTGCTAAAGGACCAGAACAGATTTTGGAGATCTGGACCTACTCTCATCAACCATGGATGAAAGCACAAGATGCAAAATACCTGGCCGAAACCTTGCTGTGAGGCATCCCATGGGTGTCTTTCTGTATATATTGTGCAAATGTGTATTTCACAGGCTTTATAAAACAGGCAAGGAAAGCTTGCTGTGGGGTGATCTGAGGCACCAGATGCAAGAGAATTAATTATATGAGACCACTGAAGAGATGGCCAGATCCAAGAGCAGTGGAAAAGGACCTGTGGAGTGGGGGAGTGTCAATTGTTTTGTTTTGGCTTGGTTTTTCTGCATTTCTACTTACATGCAGATTGAGTAAGAGCATTTATTAAAATTTCTAATCAATTGTTTTAAGCTTCAACAGGAATGTACAGTGGGATTAGCTTTGCTGTTGTACCTTTTCTCATTCTGAACCCAAGAGTTCTCTGTGGAGGTAATCACAGCTGCCTTTGATTTCCTTAGGAATGAAGATGAAAGGGTAAACATATTTCTGAGGCTGATGCTGGGGCTGAACAGGTTGGGAAAGGAATGGCAATATGAAGGGATAGTGGCTATAGCTCCATGGGTAATTGCCCACTGAATGCAGAGACTGCTCTTGCCAACACTTTGGCCATTTGCTCCAGAGAAGTTTGTAACAGCTGCATTTGGTGCCAGGGAAGCAGTAAATTCACAGTGAAAGTCACATTTCCTACAAAGTTGCTGCTCTTTGCATGGAGCTCTTCCATTGCATCTGCAGAGGGTCAGTGTTTCAGGGTACACCAGTGCAGCTCCAGGCGTGCTGCACAGCGCCAGCGGCTGCAAGAGGAGGAAAACTGGGAAGGGAGGTGTGAACACATGAACAGGGCTTAGATGTTTTCAGGCCTTATGGTTGATGCAGATGTGTTCTCCCGGAGGTAACTGCGACAGGAGACGTGTTCTGCAGGCAGCTGGGAGATTTCTAGAAATCACACAGACATCAAAGATCATGCATAAGGAAATGGTATCAGGATTGTCCCTGGGGAAAGAAGGGCATTTCCATTCAAGTCACCAAGGTGTTTCATAAGGAAAGAAGTGCATGCAGTCTGCACATTCTCTGCTAAAAAGGAGCAAATTCCCTGGTCCAGGAGCTCTTCCCTTCCTTCTCTCCTCCTCTGTTCAAGCATAACGAGACTTTCTTTTTTTTTCCCTCTTCAGGTTAGAGAAGCTCCAGGTTCCTAATAAAGGCAAAGCATAACGCAGCATTAGGATTATACCACTGTATATTGTGAAAGCTTTCTCTCTAAAATTACAGCAGCCTAAGACTGACATTGAAATAGACACTGGATTGTTGGCAAAGGTTTATTTTATGCTCTCAAAATTTATTTTGAATGCTTACGTGTGCAATTGTGTTTACTTTCAGTAAAATTCATTTTAGCTGTTTTGCAGCAAAAGTTCTGCCCAAAAGTTCTAGGGCGGTCTTCTCTTAAGAACTGAAAATGTTTGTGAAGTAAATTAGACTCCTCTAAACACTCCACCTTTGTTTACCTTCCCCCTGGAAAGTCCCTCTCTTTTAAAGGATGATGTGTTGTGGGCACTCTGCATATGCGAGAGTAACAGTGTAACGCCAGCGGATTCTGCCCCTTCTCCTCTAGACTAGCTATGGCATCACAGGGTCTTGCTCTCACCCCACTCTGCATGGAGTGGTCACCAAGTGTATGCAATACTGTTACCTAATGAAATTACCAAAATAAAAAACAAAAGTGTGAAAGCTGTGTCAAGGGATAACCAGGAACTTACTTTTGTCTGCCCTTTGCTGCAAGATGCTCGCTTCACAGGCAAAGAGAAGGGCTCCTTTGGTCTCTCCTTCACATAGAAAATACTCCACACTAAGTGAAGGGGCTAAAACAATATGCAGGAAATGAACTGTCTGCTTAGTGGTGATCCCCACCTCTCCCTGGTGCACAGAGAAAAATGGCTTAGAAATATTTTTCATCATAACCACATCTTGGGCTTTGAGAAATGCAAAGTCTATGAGGAACAGAAAAACATTAATGAAATGCCTTGAGATCAGTCTGTCTCTCCCTGCTATACTTGTATGCATTAGAATAGGGGTTAGAAGGCGTTAAAGTCCTCCAGAAACTGCTGCCTCAGAAGGACAGTTAGTGCACTTGTTGGGAGAGATTGAACCTGAACTGTAGGCATGATGTGTGTATCTGGAGAAAATTTTCTGTTTGATGCCACGTACTGTGTTTTCATTTGCATCATAGAGCATCTTAGGGTGTATGAACTGGACTCCTTAGAAGTGATACTAAGCTGCAAGAGCCTCAAGTGAGATGCAGGCATTTGGTCCCTGTGACCAGAGTTGGCCATAGAATCATAGAATCATTGAATGGTTTAGGCTGAAAGATCATCTAGTCCAACCCCCCAGCCATGGGCAGGGACATCTGTCACTAGCCAAGGTTGCCCAAAAACCCCATCCAACCTGGCCTTGAACCCTGCCAGGGAGGGGGCAGCCACAGCTTCTCCCGGCAGCCTGTGCCAGGGCCTCACCACCCTCACAGGCAAGAGTTTCTTCCTAATGTCTAATCTAAATCCACCCTCTTTTCATATCCTATCACTACACTCCCTGATAAACAGTCCCTTTCCAGCTTTCCTGTAGGCCCCTTCAGGTTGTTCTAAGGTCTCCCTGGAGCCTTCTCCTAGTTGAACAAGCCCAGCTCTCTCAGTCTATCTTCACCAGAGAGGTGCTTCAGCTCTCTGATCATCTTTGTGGCCCTCCTCTAGACTTGCTCCAGAATTCCAAGACAACCTTAAGGATTCCAAGGCAACCTTAATGCAATAGTGGGTCCTCAGCACCAGCTCCTTCACTTTGCCAGATTACTCCCTGGTCTAGACATGGCCAGTGTCAACTTCCATCCTTGTTTGTTAGAGTTCCCTGTACCCAATGGCAAGGCTGTCCCAGGGATCTGCAGGCTGGAAGGTGACTCAAGGTTGACCCTGCTGAGATAGCACTCTTGGAGGCTGCTGTCCCTGTGGGAGAGATGTGGCTGGAGCTCAAAACTCAAAGAAGAGAAGAAGGAGCCTGGTGTGTGGTTATGGCTTGACTTCACATCAAAAGTTTTACTGGTGTATGCTGAGTAAGCATATGGCTTGGGTGACCCCATGTGCAGAGGGCAATGGCTAATTAAAGGGTCTTTTCCTTGCACTTGACTATTTTTTCTCTATCTAGCCATGGCCTGGGGAAAGTCAACCAGGGAAGGACACAAAAGCAAGGTGCAAAAGATCTTTAAATAGCCACTGGCTTGGCAGAGTGAGAGGCCTCAATCTCAATAATGGACATGTCTGTGCTCTCTTTGTTTTTATTTTTGTTTGACTGGTTTTGACCTGAAAGGTGTGAGAAAACTTTGTATACGCCCCCCTCCCCCCTTTTTTTTTTCTTCTGGCATATTTTTAACATTGAGAAAAAATGAACTCATGAACTTCTAACCTTCTGAAAGATCACAGATTGAGAGGATGGATTTTAATGTGTTTCACACCTTGTCAAGGACTGAATGTAGCAGGAGATAACAGCAGGAGCTGTTAAGAGCTGCAGGAATTCCTGTTTTTTCCACCAAGAGTGGAGCAACTTCACTAAGTATTCAACTTCATAAGCTTCACTCTTTCCATGAAGAGACTATATACCCATCTCAGATCTTGCGAAAATGTACACAGTGCTGAAGGGGGTCACAGTCCAATTTACATATGAAGAAAAAGCTCTTCTTTTTATGTGAAAACAGAGGAAAAGTATCTGCTGTATTTCTACACAAGTTGCCCTAACATGGAGGGCACTGATATTCATGCTACTTAGAAAAAGCTTTAATCTCCAATCCACTTAACAAGGATTTATTATAACATCTCAGAAAAAGCTCACACAACTTTATGTGACATCTTCCCATAAGGTTAGAGAACCATAAATACACTCAGCTTTTCTGCTTGGATATTCTTCCACTGAAGATTCCCCTAGGAAGTTTCTTTGTTTAATTTTGGCAAAGAGGATTAATATTATGTCCTTTCAGTTTGTCCTCTGAGAAACAATGATAGAAAAGCATGATTTTAATTAAAATTATTCCATCCCAGTTCTCATACTTGAACACACATTTCTGCTGCTTTCCTTTAACAACATTCTTTATTGATTTCTTTGAAATCCCTTCTTAGGAAACAACAACTCTGGGAACATTTAAAAAAAATCTGAAAGCAAAAATTAAAGCTCAAGTCCAGGTCTAACTTGTATCCAATTTGAAGGCAAAAGTGGTACCTGTGACTCATTAAGTTTTATGGCATATTTCACACAGTGATTTGCAAGTGATGGGAATTAGTGTATCAGTCTTGTAATACTTCGGGGTTATAAATGAAGAAGAAGGTTTTGTGCTTATGAAGGAACTTGATATTGTATGAAGAAGCCAACTCATGAATACTGTTGTAGCATCACTTGCATAAGTATTCTCAGCATATTTTTCTTCAGTTTTAAATGAGGAACCCAACCTACAAAGCATTTCTGCCAGGATTACATGCTGCTTTCTAGTCCTGGCTGTGCAGGCATGCACAGAGCACCAGGAATTGAGTTCACAATCTCCTTGCTGAGCTTCAGTGCTGTGGCTATCCTCTCCCCACTGATCGTTCGTTGTGCACGCGGGGATATCCTTGCTTGCTTTAACCATAAAATAATTTGAACAAGCATATAAACAACACTGCCATTTGTTTCTGTTTTCTCTATGACTGCAGTTATGTTCTATAAGTTGTATCTTCTGTTGCATCATCCAAAAAAATTAAGGTTAGTAAATAGTAGTCAACAAGGCAACTATAGATCTTATATCTGGTACTGAACAGATACCTTAGTGCAGTCCAAAAGCTGCTTTTTAAAGCTTCCTGACATAATATTATGATTTGAAATTTTGATACTACTGTGAATGTGGCATCATGTTGCAAATGGTAGAACTACCTACTGACAAAAAATATTTACGACTCTCTTAGGAAGGCTGCAATCAGGCTTGTATTGTTAGTGCTGAAATACTGAAGTGTGATCTTTGAGAATCTTTCCTTACTTAGAAATCAGCAAGTCTGTGGTCAAGTTTATTTTTTGTAATACTTCTTAAGGACTTGAAAGAAGCATATATATGTGTGTGTGTGTGTGTGTATGTGAGGTTCCCTAAAAGAATAAGAAGATCTTCAATCAGCCATGCACACACTAAGGGATTTTTCTCATTCAGAAACAGAAACTAAAGAGTGAACAGTTTCTCTAAACCAATGCAAATTGCCCTTACTACTTGCAGGAAGACTGGAAACTCCAAATGAATGAATGCATGGCTACCTTTTTTTTTTACAGCTATTCTCTCTATGTGATATTTTTGCTGCTTGGGAATTCCAATTCAGCTACTAACACAAAATATTGTATTACAGTTTGTCTTTTGAGTCTTGAGAGAAGAAACCAGCAACCAGAACATGCTGCTAGTCAGAAACCAGGCTCATTTGCATCATACATTCAAAGTTTTTTAGGCTGTTTGACATTTAAATCAGAATTTTCAATCTGAGTAGGCTAATTATAGTAATGATATTTTAAAATGAACATGAATCTTCTTTAACAAAAGAGGAATATGGTCTTCCTATCTGTATACGAAATATGGAAGAACTAGAATGGAAGGAGAACATGTCTGCTTCTGGGCAGGTTCTCTCTCACAATCTGTTTTGTTAACCTTCAAATTTCAAAAAAGCTGGAGTCTAAGAAGTTGGATGTGGTAAAATCTTGAGACATCAACTAAAACCGAAGTTTCTTCTCAGTCAGGCCATGGAGCCGGGAATGAACTCCTTAGCTAAAGACTCCCCAAGGAGTTCTTTAAGAGGTCAGCAATTCTGGGAAAGAATCAGCTTTCCTGAAGATCAGAGTGACCAGGAATCTCTCTTTCTCCAAAAGCATCTCTACCCTTCTGACCAGTGCCCCCATAGACCACGCAGAGAGCTGGCGTGTGAGTGGAATCCACCCAACTGGCTCAGTACCAGAGAAATCAGAGAAATCAACACTTCTTGCTTCAGATTATATGGAAAATCCCCTGAGCTTCAAAATAAATATATGTATGCTCTTAATGGGAAAGAAATAAGCTTTTCAGAATACAGAAAAAAAAAATAAATCAACCTTTGTCCAACAAAGCCAGTTTGTGTGTGCAGCAAATCCAGTGTGAGCAGCCCTATCTCTGTCTCATTTTGTAATGTTGCTGTACTGATCTTTTGGGTTGCAGTTACTTTAACATTTATAATGTCAAAATGTTCAGCTACATCAGTAAACAGGAATACTCCACAGCCTTCAGCAGCAATTTTCAGATACATTATCCTTTTAATCCAAGTGTTAGCCCTAGAACTGGATTTCCTTCAAGGACCCCTAAAAGCTGTTGTTGTTTAATGTGGTATAATGTTGAGATTTTAAGCAATTAGCATCATATCTAATTATGCATTTGAGTTCTTTTCTTTAGCCTAAGAGATCTGAACATGAAGTTACATCTTAATTTGCTGTAATGGAATTGAATTTTACTTGAAATGCCATGTAGCCCTTTGGCAAAATTTCATCATCACATTTACTTGTGGAATTAAGCATGTTAGTAGTAATGACAATTGATTTTATGATTAAATCACTTCACTTGATTCAAAAATACCTGACTTAAGTTTTGGGCTATAAGGAACTAACTTATATTTATTGTCATTATTGAAGACACTCTGATATTGTTGACTGGTAGTTATTGCCAAAACAAACATAATGCAATATCTATTAATAATAAATAAGCATATAATAATAAGTACATAGTAAGCTATTTTTCAACTGATTCAGTTTGAAAACTAAAGCCTGGATAAAATTAAATCTGGACAGGGATGTCAAGGACAACAAGAAAAGTTTCTGTGAGTATGTCAGTGATAAAAGGAAGATAAGGGAACATGTAGGACCCCTCCAGAACGAAACAGGAGACCTGTTTATCCACAACATGGAGAAGGATTAGGTACTTAATAACTTTTTTTTTGTCTGAGTCTTCACCAGCCAGGACTCTAGCCACACTGCCCGAGCTGCTGATAGCAAAGGCAGACTGGCAGTATAAGGAACTGTAGAAGATCAGGTTTGAGAACATCTAGGGAACCTGAAGGTGCACAAGTCCATGGGACCTAACAAGATGCAACTGCAGATCCTGAGGGAAGTGGTGGATGAAGCAGCTAAGCCACTACACATCATATTTGAGAAGCTGTGACAGTCTGGTGAGGTTCCTACTGACTGGAAAAGGAGAAACAGCTCCATTTTTAAAAGGGAAGAAAGAAAGACCCAGGGAACTACAGGCCAGTAAGTGTCACCTTTGTGCCCAGCAAGATCATGGAACAGATCCTCCTGGAATCTATGTTCAGACACATGGAAAATAAGAAGGTGATTGGTGACAGTCAACATGGCTTCACTAGGGCAAATCATCCCTGACAAATTTGGTGGCCTTCTGGGGTGGGGTTACAGCACTGGTAGATATGGGAAAAGTGACAGACTTCATCTGCCCAGACTTATGCAAAGCATGTGACACTGTCCTGCACAACATCCTTGTCTCTAAATTGGAGAGACATGGATTTGCCAGATGGATCACTTGGTGGATAAGGAATTGCCCGTATGGCCACACACAAAGAGTTGAGGTCAATGGTTCAATGTCCAAACTGAGCTCACTGACAAGTGGCGTTTCGTAGGGGTCAATACTGAGATCAGAGCTGTTAACCAGCTTTGTCAGTGACATGGACAGTGGGATCAAGTGCACCCTCAGCACGTTTGTCAATGACACGAAGCTGTGTGGTGACGTCAACACGCTGGAGGGAAGGCATGCCATCCAGAGGGACCTTGACAGGATTGAGGGGTGGGCCTGTGCAAACCACATGAAGTTCAACAAAGCCAAATGCAAGGTCCTGTGCATAGATCCAGACAATCCCAAGTGCAACTACAGGCTGGGTGGAGAACGGATAGAGAGCGGCCCTGAGGAGAAGGATTTAGGGGATCTTTATTGATGAGAAGCTCAACATAGGCTGACAATCCATGCTTGCAGCCCAGAAAGCCAGCCATATCCTGTACTGCATGAAATGAAGCATGACCAGCAGCAGGTCAAGAGACATGATTCTGTGCCTCTACTCTGCTCTGGTGAGACCTCACCTGCAGTACTGAATCAAGTTCTGGGGTTCCCAGTACAAGAAAGATATATGAGGCCACAAAGATGATCAGAAGAGATGAACACCTCTGCTATGAGGGCAGGCTGAGAGATATGGGTACCTACAGGGGCCTACAGGAAAGCTGGAGAGGGACTGTTTATCAGGGAATGTAGTGATAGGACATGGGGTAATGGCTTTAAGCTGAAAGAGGGTAGCTTTTGTTTAGATATTAGGAAGAAATTCTTGTCTGTGAGGGCAGCAAGGCTCTGGCACAAGCTGCTCAGAGAAGCTGTGGCTGCCCCCTCCCTGGCAGTGTTCAAAGCCAGGTTGGATGGGGCTTTGGGCAACCTGGGCTAGTAGCTAGTGTCCCTGCCCATGGCTGGGTCTTTGAGGTCCCTTCCAACCCAAAATAGTCTGTAATTCTAATGCTTGTTTGGCTGCATAACTCAATCTATCTTTCACAGGTTTTGTTAAAATCATTGTTATCTGATAAAAGAAATTAAGTCATTTGGCAGTCCTCAAGTGCATTCAAGAGCTAGTGGGAATGTGGGTTTGATTTGAGAGTAACTATTGGTAACTCCAGTGTTTGCTTATGTTATTTATCTTTCAACAGTTCAGTGACAATTATTTAATTTAATAAAAATTTTACTGGTTATCATATTTTACGTTTTGTTTTACCCATTTGAACCTTATGAAATGCCTAACAAATCTGTGAAATATTCTCTTGCCCCTTTATGTGCTGTTCCAGTACAGACCTCACAGTAATATGGGACAAGTCTGTACCTGAGTGAGTAGATTAGGAAATATTGCCTGATTTGGCTCTGGACCTGCCCCTCACACCCCCAGCAAAGAATTTTCATCTAGATGCAGACAAGCAAGGCAGAATTGAAGGTAACTGGATATTTCTGCCTTTCCAGAAGGAAAGATTGTGGTAGGGAGAAGAGTAGGCAGCCAAGCACTTGTGAATTGCCATGTCAGCAAGTGCTCCTTATTCATCAATACATTTCTCATGTCTGTCTGAAGGAAGCAAATCTCCCTGGGACCTGGACTAATGCTCCCTGCCAGGTGATGAGGATGTTCCTCAATTCCCTGAGCCCTCCCTGGGCAGCACTTGCACAGCAGCTGGCTTGAGACAGATCCACAGTGGTTGACACATACTACTGTGGATTCGGAGCAACGCCATCGTTTCCTGATGCACATCACACTGCTGCCAACCCTGCTCCTGTGATGTGTTGTTACAGTGCTGTAACGATCTGCCTGCATCAATGGGTTAAAACCTTTGAGAAAACCTTTTAAAACCGCTCCAGGAGAAGAGCCTCTGCTTCCCTCTCCTGTGCGACGCTGCTGCCTTCCCCAGGGTTGCCAGCAAGCCAAGCCTCAGCATGTATGGTGCCCGTGTGTGTGAAATAAAGGAGCAGTAAGAACCTTTACATGCTTTCTTTTGAAAGAGAAACTGAAATGCTCTGTGAGTAGTCTGGGCATCTGCCCCCTCAGCAGCCTGGTGTAGGGCATGCCCTCAGGATGTCTAAATGAAACACATTCAATTAAAAATGACCTGCCCCCATTTGCCACCCCACTCCTTTGGCTGGGTGCTTTCTGCTGCTGGGGTGGAGGTCACCCAAGCCCTGGCCCTCGGGGGTGCAGAACAAGGAGGATTATTCTCCAGCTCCTTGGCCTGACAAGTTTCTCCCAGATCAGGATGCAAAGTGATTTACATTCCTAAGTACTAAGTCACGTTTTTTGAAACTAGGATGTGGGTTTCTCGCCTGGGAGCAATTTTAAGAAAAGGGCAAATTTGTGTAGCTTCTGAGAAAGGGGAACCAGTTCACTGGGGACAGTGTTGAGTGTAGCCACGTCCAACTCCCAAGCAAATCTTGCACAGTGGCTAAAGCTGATGTGTGACAAGTGTTAGCACAAAAGGGTTAAAAAAAACCCTAACCAACTTATTTGACTGTGTTTGCTCTGCCAGAAAAATGCTCATATTTTATTCATTTAATCTTCCCAGATGATTTAATTAAGTATCTGTGTGTTCTTCTAGATGTTCTTGTTTTGTTCAGCATTTGTTGTTCTCAGTTGCCATGTTGTTTGCAGACTATCTATGGGATTTGCAACCTACCTGCCATGCTTTGGGGCAATGTACACATTTTAATGACAGCAAAACATGTATTTGCAGACCTACTTCTTTCCCCCCACAGGCACAGCACATTGATATCTAACTGCAACAAAAAGGCACCATTTTTCATTCAAGCAGATTCAGTGTCTGTTGTAGATGCAACAATTTTCTTGCCACAAATTTTCCGATGATTCAACAAAGATCTCTTGCATTTGTCCTTCCCCTTGGTTTTCTGAGATTAAAACCAGATTAAACATTTCTCACATATCCAGGTTTCCTGAAATTTTGGATGAACCTGCATTCTAGAGTATCCTTGCTTCCCATGCTTGATGAGAGCCTAATTCTTCACCAAGCAGCATATAAAAATGTAATTTGCTCTCTTGGTGCTACCAATTAATAGTGCAGATCTTTTTTTCAAATTATTGCTTAAATTCATGTGAGTGACAAAACTTCTCACAAGCTTTACATTCTGGGTTTTTTTTAACAGCAATAATGCAACAAAGATTTTTGTTTTCACACATGCTGAGCTTGCTGCCTATTTTTTCTTGTTACAAAACGCTCCAGGAGGTGTTCAAGTCATCCTCTGAGCACCTCTTAGAGCTGGCAGTACTTACCAAAACTTTAATTGCTCAAGCAGAGATTCTTTGACAAGGTTAAAATACAAAAATGACCAAGGTTTATCTCGGTTGAGTGCAGGTATTGTTCTGAATTTCTTATACTTGTTTTTTCCTTTTCAAATAATGAGTTAAATGAAATGGCAAGCCGTGCCCTGAACTGCCAGGAATGTTTCCAGTTTGCCCACAGGCAGTGGGTTCTGCCCAGCAATATGTAGCCTGTTGGGAAAAAAAGATGCAATTTACTTCCACAAGCATGCTATAGCACTGCCACAATAAGTGAAATTAACTTTTTTCTTCTTCTTCTCTTCCCACCCCCGCCCCTTCCCCCCGGCCTGTGTAGCTTATGTCCGTATCAAAAGATTCTTTCTGTTCTTTCCACAAAAGCAACGCTTTCAGTATGATGCAACACACCATACTGAATCCGTTTTCAGCCACAAGCTCTTTCACTGCCCAGGAGTCTGTTGGAAATTTGATGTAATACTGTGGCTTCCCATATGCAGCCCAGCTAACAGGCTCTGAGATTCGCAAGCCTGGCTATGAGGTTGTGGGTTACTTTCAGCGTTACTGGTTCAAGAGCTGTTCCATCTCGGTGTGCAACAACTTCTGTTTCAGTATGCTTACAAACAGCTTGCACCTCATATTAAAGAGGTGAAAACTAAAGCCATCAGGCACATCTTATAAGCCAGGAGGCTTGTTACTGGAATCTTACAAGCCTCACAGGGATCTGCTGTTTTCAGATTCGATCCTGGAAGCTGATCTGTGAAGGAGCCAGGTTAATGACATGTTATTCTAGGTGCTTTGTCCAAGAATGAATGATAGGACTCTTCTGGAGGAAAGGCAGGGTTATAAATAAGTAAGCAGAGAACAATTTCTCATGCTAAAAAATCCAGAAAATGTACATTTTTGAATGTCAATTTAATGTCACAATAGTTTAGTTGTTTCTCAGTGCAACATGACGTTATCTTTTTTTTCCAAGCTGAGGTTTATGTGTACAGTCATCAGGAAAGGTTTGCCTCTATGAAGAAGGGGGCCAAGTTGACTTAGCAAGAATGCAGGTAGGGGCCCATGAGGCAGAAGCCAACGTACGATGCTGCAGCAAAGAGGGAAAAGGAGCAACCTGATCTAGCCCATTTCAGCAGCTCCCATGTCAGCTGCATTATCCCAGCAGTGATAACCAAACCTGCAAGCAATGGCAGTGCTCCTGCTGCAGCACCCACCGTAAGCGTGTGTTTGTGCGTCTGATTCCCCCACATTTGTTCTGGCATTTTGTACACATACTTCTGAAATCCAAGGCACTCCATACTCTGGTATGGGACTAGGCTTGCAGAGTCTCTGTATGGCCACCTGGCTTCATCTGTCCAGACAAAACTGGCATTTTTAGTTAACTTGTTGTGGCAGAGTGCTGGAGACTTCCCTCTCTCAGGCACGACTGCTGTCAGTGTGTCAGCAAATGCAAGGTCAGTCACAGTGGGATGTTAGCTTAAAATGAGGTAGGCCAAATCTTTAGTATACCAGCGTTTTGGCTTGGTAAAAGTAATACCTAAACCAGCTATTTTAAAAAATTCAAAGCAGAAACTTACTCCAAATACATGCTAATGATAACTTTTCTCCATAGTCTAATGTCTGTTGCAGGCCTTACTTTACAAGACTATTGATGTCAAAAACCCCTAAAAATGTTAGACTGAAAACCTGAAACTAATTAAAACATAGTTCAATAGTTGATATTTCATATCTTTATTATGTTGCTGTTTCAAGTATATGGAGCTTTTTCTATGAAGCACTTTACTGCTTTATACATCTGTTAAAAGATTTAGAATGGAAAAATTCAAGGTGTGTCTTGTGTGAAAAAGCCCAATAATAAATTCCTGCTGCTTCAGCACATTATTTTAACAAATATATTGAGTGGAAAGATTGGCTGAAGATTTCACATGCTACTTAAATTCTTACCACCATTATTTTCTGAACTTTCAAATAAAAGCAATGCAATATGTATGGATGGATTTTGAAATATCCGTTGTTGGTTCAGGTGTTCAAATTAAGCTCTCCCTTCAATCAAAGCTTGGCACTTAATCCAAACTTCCAAACAAAAAGTAAAGGAGTTTTTTCTCTCCCTTTTAAAAAGGTGTATATATATGTTTTGTCACATCACAAAACACTTTACATAATACAAATACAACTTATTTTACTTTGCCCTAGGGCAACTTCCATTCTGTAATAAAAGTTACTTTATCGTGAAAAGTACAGTGAAGACTGTTATACAGCTGAAATCCTGAAATGATGCATGGATTCCCAGCACAAAGTTTTTGACTTTCATGAGTATTTTTAAGAGCTTACCTTGCATATAAAAGAAATGCAAATAAAACTCTGTATGGTAAGCTCCAACAGGACAACCACAGTCCCTAGAAAGAAGAGGACAGTATTCTCCATAGGAGGAAGAGGTTTTAAAGAACTTCTTGCATGCACATTCAAACTTCCCACAGGGAGTGCTACCTGGTTCAAGGTCAGGTTCCCAAAATGATACTGAAATTGCCACTTCTTTGGGGGGAGGCTTTGCAGATCATTGCTTTCACAGGGTAAGTAATTCCAAGAGCCCAGAGGCTGGTCAAGCAAATACAAAATTTAAATGGTGAGGTCAGAATGGCTTGACTCAATAGACTCAAAAGTAAAGCTTGGCAAGAAACTGTTTTTCCGTCCTGCAACCTTTTTATTTTTAAATATTTCAACATATTTCTTCTCTGTAGTGGGATGAAACCAAGACCATTTGAAGCTTTTTTTGAGAAAAGGGAGAGAGGAGGGCACTCCTCTCCATGCTTGTTATGAAACCTCCTGCTTATGAAACCTTTTTGCCTGTTGGATGTTTCTCCTCCTTCAGACATGGTCATGCCTGGAGAAAGGCAGCTACATGTTCAAGAGGAAAAATGAAGCTTTGCTCCACCAGCAAAAACCAATTTCTCACCTTTCATGTCTGCTGGACAGAAAACTCCAGGCTCTCAGGAGTGCTCTCTGGGTGCTTACCGTGTCTCAGTTCCTAACTTAACCTGGACACCAACATGAGCGTGTTCCCCTTTCAAATATCTGGCTTTTGTTTCTGGCAGGTCTTTTGGGATGTGGTCTGTGTGTGTGAAATACATCATTTTGCTAATATGGGTTCAGTATTTGGTATTCAATTGGAATCAGCCCCTGCCTGTTTAATATGCCAGGACTTTCTCAAAGGTCCAGTATTCCAAAAAGAGCCTTCTTTTTAAAATTCTTCCCCACCTGCCCCAAAATATTCTTTGTCTAATGTGACCTGTTTTTTAGCTCATTTTCTTAAAAAAGATTGAAGTTGACCATCTTTCATAGCCCCAGCTGTTATGATGCCTGTTGTTCCCATTTATCTCTTTTAAAAATGATTTTGTTTGCTTACTAATTTAGTATAAAAATAATCTGTAATTCTCAAATGGTTTCCAATGTTAAATTTGATCTTAGGATCTGTGAGTGCACTGATGAAGAAAAGCTAGTGCAACTATTTACAAATTGTGTTCATATTTTCTAAACTGTTGAAACAGATAAAATTTCCCATATTGCATAGTTTGTATTGAAACTCTCTAGCTGTCTTGTAACAGCTGCCAGCAGAGTTTTGATGTAGCATTTTTGTTCAGTGGTGTGTTTTGTCTAGTTAATATCAGAAGTGAAAAATATCTTTAGCATGAGGACTGAAGTTAGGAGCTTCTGAAGAAAATGAAACAACAAATGAGCATAAACATTTTGTTTCATCAGCTCAGTTTTGATGAATGTCTTCATTTCAAATATTAAAAATTGATAGTGAAAGCAAAAAGTGATGTGATATGAAGATTGCTTTGTGAAACTGCATTAAATTACTCACATTCAAAGTTTAGGTCAGCTCGCAGTCCAGCATTTTTAATTTATTTTTTCCCCCAAAATAGGTAATTTTGTGTTGGAATAGACTGTGTGATTCATTGTGAAAAATCTAATCTTGAATTAAGATTTTAAATGAAATTTTAAAAAATGTTAATCACTCCTTTAACTACACAACCTCCAGATGGTAATAGTCCAAGCCAAACGTCTGTGGACCTTCTACATATTTACCTAAGATTTCACTTTTTGTTTTGTTTTGTTTTATAGCTTACAGAAGTATTCCACTGCAATTAAAATCAGAGAAAACACAGAGCTAGGTGGCAGATGAGTGTTGTGCTCCAAGCAGTATCAATTACCCACAGCTGCTCCTGTGGTGAAACTTAGGGCGCTGACTCCGTGGTCCAGAGGGCAGACAGGCCTGGGAGATGGGCTCTGCCCTTCAGCTTTGCATTTACATTTCATATAATTCAAAGCAATTGCAAAGTTTCAGCTGCACTTCCTTCTCTCTGGACAAGGAACTTTTTTTGCCTTTGTGTGATCAGTTGCTCTTACCTATGGGAATTTTGTAGGGCTCTAAGGCAGCTTGTCCCACCACTGCTGTCCTCACAGCCACTGGCTATTTAACAATGATGTTTTACATCCTACTAGACAAATCACTCACAAAAATGTCAAATCATCCCCATTCAGGGCAAAGTGGCTGGGAGTCCTGCTTAATTCTTCCTTGCAGTGGAAAACTGAGACTTACCTGGTCTAGTTTCTACCAGTTTGGCACCCACTTCATCACTGTTTCATCCAGAAAATGTTTATTTGGTGAACTTCTAAGAAAGCCTAGTAAGGGTTTTGACACTGTTCTATGTAAATTGATATAAATGACATTTGCAGCTTCTCTCCACCCACAATGCCTGTTACTGTAATAAGACTGGAGTGTTTTCATGTACTTTGTTCTGAACAATTTCATGTTGCCTGTAATTTATTGCCTACTTATCTTGGAGACAGTTGTTTATTTGCTCTTGTATTTTTTAGTAACTGTAATGAAGCTGACTGGGTTTCTAATTTTTTCTCTTTTCCTCCCTGATAAATTACTTCATTTCTGCTTTTTCGAGTTTTTGGGAACCCCTTTCTGTCTGTCAGGCATTTTCCTGTCAGAGCTGTTAGCAGCTGCACTGCTCTCTACCTAATGTGAATGTCAAATGTGCATTTAAAAATCAAGTATTTGTTCCTTATCCTAATCAAACGCCCACCCCCAAATCCCTAATGCACTAGTAATAACTTGGATCGCTTGGATCCTGATACCAGTGGCACTGTGGAGTCAGCTTTGGTTCAGCCTTTGCATGGAGGGTTGGTGCATTGGAGACCTGTATAGCCCTGGGTTCTTTATCATTAGTAGGTCTACTGCTGTCATTCTTCCATAAAAGCCTCTAGCTTTGATGAAAGTATAATTATATCTCTAGTTAATAGATCAGACATGTCAAGGATTTTTTTTTTCAAATCCAATGAAAATCCAGAGAACTAAAGACAGACAGTTTGAGAACTAAAGACAGACTTTTCCCATTAAGTGATGCCTATAATGTAGTTAAAAGAGCTTTAGCCATTGCTATGTATATAAATAAGGTGAAAATCAGAATCAGGTTGCATCTTCAGCAAACCTGTACGATGACATCTTACTTGAGGCATATCTTTAGCAAAGATCTTGGGCCTTGAATGGAAGGAAACCATCTGAGTGATGTGATGTACAGTTATGCCCAGCAGAGCAATGCTCTCCAAGCTCTTGTTCTCAGGCAGAGCATTGCAAGGTTTCTCAGAGTCATGACCTGGGCACAGATTTTTTTTGTACAAGTGTTATTTTCCTAGGTCACTTCTGCAAGGCCCCTGCAGAATGTGCTGCCTGCAGCGAATGAAGGGGGGATGCTGAGAAGCATGAAAGATAAGCAAACTTAGCAAGTGCAGGGAGAGGAAACCATACTTCCTCCAAATCATTCTCAGCACTGTTTCTAAGCTGTTTACTTCCTATTTTGATACCTAGAGCAACAAGAGACAAGGTTTCCAAGCAGGCTTTGACTGGCCTTGGGCACTGTTCAGCCTCACTTCCTTTCAGGAAGCAATTGTGATAAGGTCTGGGACTTTGTTCAGGGAGGTTTTTTCCATCCATAATGTTGGGAACACAGCAGTTTATTCTTTGTGAGTTTACAAAGAAATTTTGAGGTACCTTAGTGATTTTAAGAGGTTTTTGTGTGCTAAAACACTGAGGTTTCATTAAATGCACTGCATATTCTATCTGACAGTCTCCGCATTTTCTAAGAGCAGCGTCTTAGAGCTGTTGACAATGCATGGGCAAGTCCTAGCACTCAGGCTGAGAGAGTTGGGGCTGCTCAGCCTGGAGAAGAGAGGACTCATGGGGACCTTATAGTGGCCTTACAGTACCTGAAGGGGCCCTAAAAGGAATCTGAGAAGGGACTTTTTAGAAGGTCATGGAGTGATAGGATGAGGGGAAATGGTTTTAAATTAGAGGGGAGTAGATTTAGATTGGGTATTAGGATAAAATTCTTCACTATGGTAATGGGGAGACCCTGGCACAGGCTGCCCAGAGAAGCTGTGGCTGCCCCCTCCCTGGCAGTGTTCAAGGCCAGGCTGGATGGGGCCTTGAGCACTGCCCAGTCTTGTGAGAGGTGTCCCTGCCCATGGCAGGGGGGTTGGAACTTGGTGATTTTTAAGGTGCCTTCCAACCCAAACCATTCTGTGATTCTATGAGTCTATGAAATACACGTTTCCATGGTCCAACCTGTGTTGATGTTCCTGCTGATGGGAAGAGTCTTGAGCCCTTCAGGAAAAGTGCTTTAAACTCTGCCTATGACTGCTTCTGTTCCTCTGTGAAAATAGTTGTGGCATGTGACAAAGCAAATGCATTTTTTAAGCTATAAAATCTTTCCCAGCAAAAGACAAAGGAGAGCTTGGGTACAGGCAAGAAAATGTCGGTAGTAATTTTTCCCTTCAATGAGCTGTTTATCCAGCTTCATCTGCAATAAGGCCCTAAAAAAACCAGTTCCTAATAAGTAGCAAAAAGAAAGACAGGAATGAATGCACAGTACAGAAACATATGACATAAGCCTCTCAGTGTCCTGCTCTGGTGCTTTAGCCAGGTTGTGCAATGGCCATATTTAAGTGTAAGATGATACCTTTCATTTACCATATTCCTTTCTATTTACCATGTCCTTAGCCAGCAAGGTTACTGAACAGCATTAGATATGGACATACTGTGTCTGCTAGTACTCTCTCCTCTTTACTGGAACTAGTTCTTATTGTGTAGGAAATGTGGAAGAGAAAAAAAATCTCTGAAAAAGGCAAAGTTTCTCCCAAGTTTTTGACCAAGCTTTGAGATACCCATGATCCAAAAAGCCTCCTTGCTGCCTTACGTGGGAGTCAACTCATGATTCTGGATTTATATCCTATCAGTATCCTAGTTTTGCTGCGCTTGTTTTCTGGCTTCTCCTGTGTTTTAGAACTGTCCCTCTCACCCACGACTTGATGACAGCATTTTTATATTTGCTTTGTATTAGCCTGTGTTTCACTGAAAAGCACTTATTCATCCTCTGCCTTTTTACAGTTATGTTGATGCCAGACCAATGCATTTTGTGCATACAGTAATTCTGTTCCATTTCCGAATCAGCTTTGAAAATGATTGCCTGGGACAGGATTTGATTATTCCTTCTGACTGTGTTACATCTGGGTATCTTAAAGAGCAGGTGCTGTTGCTGTTTCTTAGCTTCCTTTCTTCAGATCCATATGTACTATCCCTGCAGACCACACTCGGTGCATTCATTTCCATGGAAAGATGCCCAGCACTTTGAATTTTCTTCTTAACTCTGATTGCAATACTAAAATATAACTGAGTTGCTGGGTGTTTTTGTTTCTCTGCAAGAATTAGAAATCTTCACACCATCTGAATGTAAAACAAACACATTTTGGAGGAGGAAAACACATTTTGGAGGAAATATGCTCGCAGGCTTGCTCGGTAGTTGATAGGTTGCCAGCATCTTTTTGGCTCCATTTGAAATGTGTGAGAAGTGGTGTGACTTTTTTGAATGGCTAGGAACTGTAATGGTCTCCCGGGGTTTAATAAATGAATAGGAACATGTCAGGGTAATTTTCATGAATATTATAAATTACACATGGGAGGTTATCTAAAAAGTGTACAAATAACTGAGAAGGGGGGCCTTATTTCTTCTTTTCTTTGCCAGCTGCACTGCAGAATTGAAAGCTGTAGGTAGGTCTGGGGCTTTGATATGTTTATTTGAGGAATGTAAAAGAAGAAAATGTATGCATATATAAATATATAGGCACACATATGTACACATAGGCATTTTTAATTTCATTCAAACAGAGTAGCATTCAAAATACTGTTTCAAAACAAACCTCAAACTGTTGTCTTTAGACAACATGGAAGGCAGTGTTTAAAGGAAGGTGTTTACCAAACAGCTGAACTACTCAGGTGATTAAAAACACAGGTTTACATTAGTAATTTATACTTATTTTCCACACCAGATCTGTGCCCAGAGGTGCGACAGTGGGAAGCGCAATAAGGGCACAGTGTATGATGGCAAAGGTGGGATCTGTGCTTCTTCATGAACATGATGAAGAGAATGCTGAGAGTGTTTGGCTTCAGCCTGGAGAAGAGAAGGCTCTGGGAGGACCTTATAGTGGCATTCCAATACCTGGAAGGTGCCTATAAGAAAGCTGGGGAAGAACTGTTCACGAGGGCATGTAGCAATAGGACAAGGAGAGATTTTGGTTGGATATTAGGAAAACATTTTCAATATGAGGGTGGTGAATCACTAGAACAGATTGTCCGGAGAGGTAGTGGAGGCCCCATTCCTGGAGATATTCAAGGTGAAGCTTGATGGGGCTCTGAGTGACATGATTGAGTGAAGATGACCCTGCTTATTGCAGGGGATTGGACTAGATGACCTCTAAACTCCCCTTCCAACCTAGCACATTCTGTGATTATATGATATTGCCAGATGGTTGAAGAACTAGCTGCAAAACACCAGATCAAGCCTGGCTTGGACTATCTGCACTGATGGGGAGGCAGTGAGTATTGTAGGAAAGCAGGGCTGGATTGTTGCTCTTATCTATCAAAAGATGATGACCTAGTTGTCTTGAAGAGGCTTTTCTAATATTTAAAACTGTATCTATCTAAAAAAAAAAAAAAGCCCATCAAAAAACCCCAAACCCTGATGATTAGTAGGAAACTCTTGCAAAGTTTGTTTCCCAACATCTTTTGCTTTGTCGCCTGCTGCTGGCATAAGGCTGTGACCCACTGACAGAATTAGGAAAACAGAGGCTGGTGAATAGGATCATATTTTTTCATTTCAGTTAAGAATCTGCTAATTAGTCCTACATCTTATTAGTCATGTATAGCACTGTTGTGTCTCTCAGTTCATATGCTGCAGAGCCACTGAGTGTAATTCCAGAATTTAAAACCTCGCCGTAAATTGTTTGGTAGAGGACAAAACCAGCCTCAGTACAAATGAGAAGCACACGCTTTGGGGCAATATTTTTACATGCATTTTAATTTGTAATCACGTCCATCCAAATCCCTGGATGTGTTTCTAATTTAAAACATTTTACGAACAATGTGCTCCCAACAAACCAATCTATTATTCGTGCTGCCTCCTACTGACGAATGGCCACCCAGCTATTGAAAAAAATCAGAGAAAAAGCACATTAAGCAAGTAATTTTTGCATTATTTTATTTTAAATCTGCCAGAGCAGGCCCTGATGGAGCACAAAAGCATTGCATTTGAGCCAAGAGTAATGATGGGGAAAGGCAGGCCCTTTAACTTAGCCAAGGTCAAGTCTAAGTAGAATTGTGAATTTCAGTCAGCCTCTTCACTACACAGAGAGGCACCTGGAGTGTCTCTGTAGCAGAGGTATTAATTGTGATAACTGCGATAAAATCTGACAGATATGATTGCAAGGAGATGAATAGCATTATCCTCACGTGTGTCATGTATCAAAGGTTTCTGTAATGAATTGACAAGTGGTTTATAAGATTGTCCTAAGTGTTTACATTCTGCTTTCTCGCTCCCTTTTTTGGTAGATTTTGGCCTCTTCATGATGCAAGAGAAATAAAATGATTCAACTATTTTGCAGGTCTCATTTAGAACGTGTGAGGACTCAGTTCTTCCTTCATCGTACTTAGACTAAACATTTAGTAACAAGCCACATAAAATTCCTACTTGGGAATTTTAGCAAGGGAAGTTGGTTTACAATGTCCTGCTTACACCTTATAAAGACATAAGTTAAATCTTGTAAGGCTTGATGCACTGTACCTCATTTGTTTATTTTGTCTAAAGCAAGTGCCTGAATGTTTGTTTGTTTCTTAGCTTTATAGAAACAAGTACTTCAATTAAATTCTCTGTAAAAAGAGTTTACAATCCTTGCATCATTTTATATCCTCATAATTGGCTAAGACCATCTGAAAATTCAAAGCAGCTGAGGGAACAGAATTGCAGCCAGAAGAGCTAGAGAGATGAGACTGTGGTTCTGAGGCATGTTGAATAACCACACTAATTAACTTAGTATTTCTCTAGTTACTTTTTTTTAAAGCCTACAAGCACTGGAGGGAATAACAATCACCTAGAACACACGAGCGCTGAAATTAAATCATGGACGTCAGAATGGGAGATGGGGTACCTTCATCTTTCCTTTCTCAGTGCCAGAGGACAGACTGTACATTTTGCCCAGAGGTCTCAGGGAGGACCTCCCTTCCTACCAAGCCCTCTGCAGAGTCTGCTATGCATCGAGGTTTGACTCCACACCCCTCCTGCTGGAAACCTGCCCCCCAGAACAAGAAAATCCTGCAGCACTGTGGGCCAGTGCCCTCTGAATCACCCAAGTTGCATCCTGTGAACTCTTTCCTGCCACTGAGGTCACATCTGTTGGATGCTCTATGGGATCCGCCCAAGTAAACTACTCCATGGTGCATGGTCAGTGGTCAGCCACAGTGGGAGGAGAACTGTGAGGTATAATATACAATATACAGATGTTTGGGGTCTGGATCTTTTCCTGCATGGTTACTGCAGAGAAATGAGTGTGGGGTATGCTGATAATTCTTGGGGTGACTGCTGGTTATTCTTAAATAAATCTGTCCTGTGCTGCTGGGTAAACTTGGGGAAGGAGAGGAAGAGGTACAGCATAACAATGCTGCACTGTCATGAATACAATGGCTGAGAGGGCAGGTTCATATGGGGAAGACAGCATCCTCATAGACATGCTTTCAAAAAGAATATAAACATATATGTGTAGTCTAATACATAACACATACTGAGTTTTAAAACTTTATAGAGGGGATGATTTAGCTATCCCCTTCTAAATCTGGTTTGGAGCTTATTATTTCATATGCCTGGGTTTTTCCTGGGAATCTACTTCTCACTGTATTGCAGCCCTGTTAACTCCTCCTCCAGTGCAACAGGAATCTTGGAAGAGACTTCAGAAAATTTACCCCCACACTCAGGCTCTGCTAAGCTTTCTGGGGCCAGGAACATCACTGCACATATCCATATCCTCCTACTCCCAAAGTGTAGGATGGACTGAGTTAGGAAGGTAGGAATTACACAGTGAAGACACTAAATTCTCTCTGGTGGAAATAAATCATTGGTATTAAACTTTGTAGGCAATAGTGTATATATATGCAAAGATATATATACCATTTCATTGACTGATGCAAACAACAGACTGCAACTTGCCTGTTTTTCAGACATATACATCCGTATTAACTTTCATTTTTATCAAGTGGATCATAAATTTTGAAGGAATTAAGATCATGACACTCTCTGTGCTTGTACTAGACCAGCTAAAGCGTCTTTATTGTTTTTTAAATTCCTAATGAAGGCTTACTGTAAGTTAAAGGCAAAGGATGGATAATACTTCAGTCAGCAGGAATAATGGCTTTCAGAATTGCAGGTCAGATTGAAGTATCCCAGGGCAAAAAGAAGTCATGTGGAGTGCCTAACTAAGACTGCTGCCTTCAGAGGTGAGATTCAGAAGATGAACTTCTGTGCCAAACATCCCCCCATACCATGAAGTGTCAAAAAGCTCCACTATAACGAAGTGAAGCCCAAGTAGCAAACGTCTAAAAGACATAATTCCAGTGTGAGTTTGGAAGAGAACAGAAGCAAGCTGGACCATCCAGAGCATCTGCTTTGAAGAGCTCGCTCATTTTTAACATAGCAGAGGAGAAGTACATGAGCCTGTGGCAGGGAATTACAGGAATGTTTAGTAATAACTGGGACTCAGTATAAATAATGAAGGGGTGTAAAGAATGTATATGACTGGAATGTACAACTGTACAAGATTTAGAAAAAAAACCTAAAAAGAAAATAAAAGCAAGTACAAATTCTGTAGGGAGTACATTCTTGGCACCATCCTTTGAGGGGAAGTTAGGAAAGAAAAACCATTACATGATGGGGAGAGTAGGTAAAGGGGAATGTAGGTATTGAAAATAAAAACAAAAACTTTTAGGGATATGAGCTAAGAAATGTACACAAGAGCTACAGGAAGAAGGAAACATTCAGAGATTGTGGTTTCTCCTTCGTCTGGAGAATTACACACCATTCTCCTGACTCCAAGTGGGCATTGCATCAAAAATGTTAATAGGAAAGACTGTGTTTTCAGTGTGTGCTTTACAGGTAGCTAGCATTTTCTTACTGAGACAATAATTGCAAGGACAGGGTCACTGATGGTTTGAAACAACCAGAAATTTCTAATTTTATTCTAGAACTGCTGGGTTAGAAGTCATCTACAATGGCATGGGGTATATATATTTGTCCTTTGCAAGGAGGGCAAAGGGGAAGTAACTAGGAGCTCTCCTCTCTTGTGTGTATCGCCAAGACAGGGTGGTTGCAGCTCGTCCACTTTCTTTCATGTTGCAGTCTGTCTGACCAGGAGCTGGGCAGGCGCAGGCTTTGCTCGGTGCCAGTCACAGTACTTTGTGTGCTCATTGTCCCAGCAGCTGCCGGCGGGGGGGTGGATTCAGAAAGGCCAGACTGCTCTGTCATTGAGTCTCTGTGCCTGAGGCACATTGTAGATAGATGTCTCCTTAGAAAATGTGCTTGTGTGAAATTCTGCTTTTCCCCAGAGCAGGATTCCCAGATTTCACAGGCACAGCGGTGAGGACAGCTGTGGAGTGTGGCTGTGCTGCCATGGGCACCCAGCCTAGCTGCCACTCCACCTTCTCCGTAGGTTAAATCTTTGCAGCCTGTCGCTTCATCTCCTGGGACAGGCACTGGGAATGGTTTTGCACCGTTTGAGCTTTCATAGCTATGTGATAGGCATAAAACCAAGTATGTGCATTACCTTTATGAACCAAAGCAATGTATTTCCTGTGTTTCAGCGAAATATTCTTGTTGGCACAAACTGGGCCAGATAATAAAAGTGTTTAGGAGCTGCAGGTTGTAGATAAACACCAACTGGGATTTCAACAGTGCTAGTGTTGGCCAGGTGCCTAAAACCCAACTGGCTTCGATTCCTAATTCCCTTTGTTATATGGACCACAGTGCTTTTAAAGATCCATACACACAGTAGGAAAGAGTTCCCTGAGTGTACATGTTGCAGTTCAAAATGTACCAGCTCCTGGGCTGAAATTGCAGCTCCAAATAAGTGCAGCTGAAAACAAAAGAAAGATAACACACAGATAAAGGAAGAGGTTGTGCGACCTGCAGGTAGCACTCTCTGGATTCTGTGACTTGCAAATTACTGGCTTTGTTTGGCTGGAAGTTTACATTTAAAACCCAAAAGACAAACTAGAAGCTGAAAAGAAGAGCAGTGGTATGGTATAGAAAGCAATTGCAAAACCAGACTGAGATTCACCATTTGATTTTGGAGGCAGGGAGCGAGAGAGCCCCTTGGAAGAAACGGTCTGCCAGACTGCAACTTGTTAAATTCTAAGGTGATTTTCTATTTACAGATAAATCCTGAGGTCTAAATTGTTTTTACCTGGACCAGATTCTAGTCTCATTTTTCAAAACAAATATACCATTCCTCCCGCACGCTGCTCATGGAAAGCTTAGTGGGAACGATTCTAGCATCAAATCTGTCCTGCAGTGCAAGGGCAGGCACAAGGCTCTGCCCCGTGGAGAGCCTCTTACCTGCTTGTACACCACCATGTGCTGCCTCTTTATTTTCACTCCTTCCCAGTAAATTATGTGCCACCGCAAGTCTCAGCAGAGAGACTTCCTTTAGTTTGTTGTCCCTTTGTTTATAGTTTTTTGTTATCATAGATGACCTCAACGGCTGAAAAAGTGAGTTTTCCTTTCAAGGGCTGTGTCGGAAACTTGTCTGTAGGAAGTACTACAGGCCTTGGTGTCCTGCCAGGTCAGCACACTGAAGTGACTGCTTTCTCTTCGATGGGAAATCCTACTCCTTATTCCCAGAGGGTTGTTTTAACACTTACACTTTTTTTTTAAAACTTTGTGTGTGTGTGTGTGTGTGTGTGTGTAAACCTGAGAGTCTGAATTATATCCTTGTGGTTAGGAAAAAAGACATTTTACTAGGGAAGCAACTTGTTATGACCTTAGGTAAAATGCCAACTGCAATAAAAAGTACTTTCAAATGTCATTTATATATTAAGCAAGATTTAAAGAGATACTAAAAAATATCTGGCTGTGTTTGCCAAAATCTATATAGCATTTTATTCTCAGAGATAATCAGGTAAAATGTGGTTTGTCTCTGTCAGACTAATGGCCCAATTTTCGTGCTCAGTACACACGTTTTTTCAAGTAAACGTGATAAACTTTGGCTCTAAAACCAGACCTGATCATACTCCAAAGGTTTTTCTAGTTTCTCTCCAATGCAGAAGCTGGATTGTGACAAGCAAGCTTCATAATAGCTTTCCTACATTTTTCCCAAGGAGTTCACAAGGTGTTCTCATTTCCAAGGAGGGTGGATGTGAGGGAAATGAATGAAATCCAAGGGAAGTCTGGGGATCCCAGAAGCCTGTCTACAGGGAGCACATATTGTTTCTCCATCAGCCCCATGAAGGCCATAGAAGAAAATAAGGATTAAGGCTTGTTTACTCCCCTTCTGCTGCAAAACATCATTTATGGTTGTGGGCCAGCCATTGCTACAGGGAGTCTCTGGTCTTGCACTGCAGGAGCAAATGCTGAGACTAGCAAGGAGTCTTCTTGTCTTAAGTCAAGAACTTTCAGTAAACCCTCAGCTGTATTGTAAAACAATAAAAAAATCTCCAAAATAACTTTTTCAAGCATTTCTTTACCCTACGCCACTCCCAAGTATCTTCTTACAAAATTCCGCCCTGATATTCATTGCACAGTCCTGCTGTCATTGCTTGAATGACAAGTGTTGAGTAAGCCAGATGTTGCCTCTTCAATCTTATTGTCCTGAGTCTGATCCTGAAGTAGAAGAAACAATGCAATCTTAAACCAGTGAACCCAATTTTTTTACAGATGTCTACTATTACTGATATATTAAATTGGGTAAGTAAAGAGGAGGCTAAGAAACCTATGCTACCGGCATTATCCACAGTCTAAAGAAAACAGATATCAAGCTATGTTTATCTCTCCAGAAGAAAACAAACTGTTTTATGAAAGATGATGAAACTTTTGAATGAGTAAACAAGCTGAGATGGGAGGAACTGCTTTTTCTATTTTTTTTTTTTATTTCAACTTTGCTACCTGTTGGCTCAGCAAGAAGGACCAAAATAAATAACAGTTCAAGTCCAGAAATACCAGAAAGGGGGATGAGGAAGGAAATGCTGTTGTTTAATTACGTGTTTATCCTTTTTCCCTAACACTCCTCACTCGCAAGCAGGAAGCTAGTTTTAGTTTGGAAATCCTCATTGTTTGAGGTCATGTCTATATAAGGAGACATCTCTTCCTCTACATGCTCCCCGATCTGGAGTTCACTTCTCCCTTTGGTCTTTCCAGCCATTTATAAGGTTTTTCTCTGACCCCCCTGACAGTTCCTCATCCAAAACCATGCCTGAATTCAAGGTCTGTTCTGTGTTTCAGCAATGGCTGTGGTAACCGCATGGTGCAGTGAGTTACATACAGGAGACTTATCTTCTGAGGAATTTTACCATTAGAAATCACTACAGCTCAGAGACCAGTCTTGGGAGTGGGTCTGCCTCTAATTACCTGAAACCCTCTTCTCTCCTCTTTCACGTATACAGCAATTTTTTGTTCATTTTTCCTGATATTCACAGAGCACAAACACTTTGTGAAGAACACAGGATTTTTACCCGTTTGTCCTGGAGGATTTAACAAAAACGTTGAGAAGATTGGCACATAGGTACTGCTGTGCCAGAGCCAGCTCAAGATGTCTGCAAACCTGTGGAGAGAATAGGGGCTCACTCCTGGCAGAAGCTAAACAAACTGCTTTGGTGCCTAAATGAAGCAGAATACATAACTCATATATTGGCTGAAAACTGTGTTGATTTGATCTTGGCTTTATTTTCAGCTCTCAGTCTATGTGATAAAAAACATAGAAAAAGTAGGTCATATTGCATCAAATGGTAGCTGCTGAGTGTATACGTTCTATTATTAAAAGAAAAAAAAGGTTTGGGGGAGTGAAGAAAAAAAGAGCCAAAACACTGAGGCAGGAAGAAAGACATTTTTGCAACAAATGCTAGTGAAAGTAGCAGCAAATATCACAGCTGAGGCAAGCAGAGTGCTTTGGAAAGTGTTATACAAATGTGTATTAACAAAGAAGTACTCAAATTAGGAAGAACAAGTTTACCAGAAAAAAGGCAGATGTTTTGAACATCCTTTATAACCTTAATTTGTCCTGGGCCTATGGATAGAAGACTTGGGTTACCTTTGTACTGGTAAATAAAACAGGATGCCTCTCTGTGCTCTAGCCCTGAGATCGTTTCAGACACAGTTCATCCATGTGCTGCTTGGTTCTGTATGTCTCTGGGTCCCACATAGGGTCCTTTCAACCCTGAACATAGTTATTCTGTCTGGTTTTCCCTTCCATTTCCAAGTGCCTGAACTAAAGTGAGAACCATGTTCTCACTGCATGAAACCACAGGTGTGCATTGCATGTAGGGCCTAGGGGCATCCATAGTGCTTGAGGGTGCCAAATAGTACAGGAGAGGATTGGGGAACCTAGTCAAGGGGAGGGAGACACAAAAGGTGCAGGTCTACCCGTAATCCTCTATGGGAGGCGGCTATTGGCCTGAGCGGAGATGTGTTGACAGTGAGTCAGCCTGGGTGACCAGCAGTCTGGCACGCAAGCTTATTCTCTGACCCTTTTATATGTAGTGATACAGACATGGCATAAATGTTGGTTAATTGCAAAAAAAAAAAAGAAAAAAAAGGCAATTGGCCAATTTACTGTACATCACAAAAAATCACTCAGTGAATTACATCTTTTTGGCAGTTGGCCATGACAATTCAACATAAGGACTAAGAATACAGATAGTTCTTGCTGGTGCATTTATGTTTGTCAACAGCAAAGGCTTGGAAGATTAAAGGAAAAGTACTGTCTCATCTATTCCAGCAGGCTTGAAATGTTTAGAAGGAATTTTCCTACTGACTTTGAAATGGTTAGGACCAGTCCTTGTGTTCCTGGGTCTTCTCTGCATATGAAATGCACGTCTTGTGCCACAAGTGTGTGAATTTCTAGTCTCAGATGAGTAAAACCATAGCAGGAAGGTTGGTTTTGTTACCAGAATACAGCTTGACAGTCAGTCAGCCATCAGTCTTTGTTAGCAAGATGTTCTTTTCATACAGTGCTTCTCCAGGTGAGAGCATGGCTCTCCATCAAGCAGATTCTGAGCATTCAGATCATGTCCATTTTTCACACCTTTGGCTGATACAAACACAATTGCATCCTGGTGCCAGGAAAGTGTTTCTTTACTTGCAAAGAGAGTATTTTGTGGAACACTATGAGAACTCTATGAGCAAATGCTGATGCATTTCAGTGTAGGCATCCTCTTATTACCTTTGGCATGAAAATTATTCCAAGAGCTGGAATGGAAGGCAGGGAGAGGAATTGCCTTCCTTTGCACAACTGCTATTCCCTGACCGCAGTGCTCTCTGATAAAGGGGGATGTTTCAGAGATAGAATCAAATCACCACTGTTGGTAGGACTTCTTCACAATGCCAAAACAAACAGTACTGGAAAATTGCTAAAATCAACAGGATCTTAATATTGCAAGCAAATGCTTGTCAAAAACCCAAGACTGATAGCACTTGAAGTGAAATGCTGAGTTTACCCACAGGACAAGCAAAGCAGCGGAGGTCAGGCCTTTTTCAGGCCTAATGGGTTCTGTAGGGTAAAGCCTGATCGCTTCCCCTGCTGAAACCACAGTCAGAGCTGCGAGTGGTTTTTGTGGTCCACTGAGACCAGGGCAGTGCTTACGGAATAAAAGCCAACAAATCTATGGTGTGGTCACTGCCAAGTCGCCAGGCTCTAAAATGTGAAAAATGAACGCTCCTTCCTGGCTCCTGGGTGAGAGTCAGTGTGGGCAGATTCTGCATACCACCACAGGTCAGCATAAAAACCCCTTTTCATGTGGAAGCTGAAAAATTGAAAAATGGAAACAGTAAGAAATAATGAGGGCTCTATTTCCACCTCCTTGCCACTGTCCAAATCACTCCCAATACAGTCATCGAACACTGAATCCGTGCAAGGGAGATTTGTGTTTTGCCCACTGATGCAAAACATCTTTTTATAAAAGATTCATGCTGGTTGATGAGGCTTATTCCCACCATCAGAAGGAGCCAGGCAGATCTGTCCCCTGAGAAAAGTTATTCTCTTCAGCCCCAAAGTAAGTTTTGCAATATTTAACTACAATAAAGCACTTTAGAGTTAAATTTTATACATAATCAGACCAAAAAAAAAAAAAAAAGAGACACTGACAAATGAGTTTTGTAATAGACAGTTACTGTCAGTCACTGCTGAGAAATGAGTAATGCCATTATGGCTGAGTAGCAGAGGTCATGTGCTCCCACTCCCCATTGTTACTCTAAAAAGGAGCTGCCAGTACTAAATGAGACTTTATTTAAAGGTTACTGAGTTGTAATTGCCAAGAAGCAAGACAAAAACATGTTTAAAAAAATTCATATGCAGACAAGGTCTTCATGTGATGGGGAGGGCAGAAGGTCTGTGTGTCTGTTGGCATGTGGGATCTCAGTGGCAACAGTGGAAATAATGTCTCCTTTGCTTCCTCTTAAATATGTGCAAGAAGAACATTTTGAGCTACAGGATTTAACCATGGCCACTTTCTTTCTCAGGAACTGAACATCAGCACCAGCATTAAAACCTCCTGTCAAGCAGCCTGGGGACCTGTGAGTGCAGAAAAGGGCAGAGAAGGCAAAATCAAACCAGTGTGATGCTGGGACCCGGGAACAGCCACCGGCCAGTCTGTATCACAAGGGAGGAAAGAAGTGGGCAGCCAGTTGGCTGCTTTACCTGTCTGAGACTCCAGACTGGGTAGTAGCTACCACAGACAGGGAGAGGTTTCAGCCCTAGATCTTCACTATCTGCTACTGTTTGCAGGGCCAGGTGGTGCAGGACACCTGATGGATCAATTTGGTTTGACAAGCTAATTCACAGATTGTAGGTTTTAGTATTTAAATTTTTTTACTATGATTATGGAATGGGAAGAGGTAGGGAACTGTGCCTTCGAAGAATCCTTGCATGAACTGTTGGGAACCGGATGTTGTGCTATGCCAAACTTGTGCTATGCGATGCTGACCAGAAGACAGCACTTTCCCAAGAAGCAGTTCTGTGTGGGACTCCTAGGCTCTGTCTGGGCACAAGGTTTCCATTAGTTTTGAAACTTGTACATTTTCAAATAGCTGCCTGACTTTAAAGAGGTTTTGTCTCAGTAAATCAGCATAAACATGGCCTTGTGTTTCTGTTCTGTTGCAGAACAGGAAATATAGTTTGAAGCTCCTTGTTATTAGCAAGTCTCTTGAAGGACCCAGCACAAGTGATCTTGTGAAATACAAACCCATCAGCTAGATGACAACCAGACTACTAAGCAAGGTTACTGCTTCATAAATGGCTGATCCTTAAATTACCGGACAATTGATGAGGCTGGCAAGCAAACAGCGTCTGCCATGGAAAAAACGACATGTCTGTGCACCACCATATGGCTTTCTGAGTGTTGCGTGCTGTCCATCTACTGCTTTTTGCTAGTGTGGAGTTGAGATATACAAAGACTTTCAGATGCTGCCCTTTCATTCTGAGAGAGCTGATTGCATTCCAGTGTCATATGATGCACCCTTTCTGGCTCATGTCCAGCATAGAAAATGTTTTCATGGCTTCATTTTATCAACACTACATACAAGCAAAATGGTTTGTCTGTCCATCATTGCTGGCTCTGTCATAGCTTGTTTTTTATGGACATTCTACATGACATCTTGATAGTATCTGAGACAGAACTGACAGCTGTAGTGCCATTCCTCTTCCATTCCCTTCAGCCATGGCCTGTTTTGTAAATTCAAGCCGTTGCCCTGTCCTTTGCATCTCTCATGACAAGAGTACGTATGATGTGCCTTTTTCTGATGCGTTTATCTCATGACTCAGTCAATGCCACAGACCGTGCAAAGGAGACACATTAATAAATATTTATTTTCATATCATTATGAACGGAAAAAGGCTCTTGTGTGAGGCTTGGCTGCAAAGTAGGCCTTGAGTATCTAGCAGTGTTGGGGCTGCCTCTCTTGGAGAAAGTGTTCATTTGCTTCTTGGAACGTATACTGACAGGCAGATTCTTGGTTTGCAGAGGAGATGAGGAGGCCAACAGGAATGCCAGCTATTTTGGGGGGAGTGCAGAGCCATGCTTATACTTCTAGTCACCTGAGGAATTCATCACATATATCTGTTTCGGCTATGGGTACGTGGTGGGGGAAGTGTTGTACGGGAAATGGCTCCCCCACACTCCAGTGCATTTGTGTGACATTTGCTGACCTTAGTTCCATCTATTCATAGCAAACATACATTTTTAGTTCTTATAAAAAGGGAAGGCAAAGGTGAAGTAGTGATGAATTTTTCATTACAGTGGATGAATTTATGGATGAAAGCTTTCTGTCAGTTCAAACATGCTTCAAATGTGAATGGCAGATTTATTCACTTGTCTGCAAGGCTGTGCTGGAGATGAAAGTCAAGAATAGTTTTATAAATTTCCCTATTTTAAATTATATATTTAGCTGATTAAAAAGAAAAAAAGCTGAGTTTGAAAAGCCTACACAAGTTCAATTTTTGTGTTGTTTCCCAACATGTCACAAGCATATGCTTACTAGAAAACAGAATGTATGCTGAAAACAAAAATCATTTAGTATGAGGAGTAAATGCATTATCTGCTGAGAAAGGAGAGTGAATTGGGCTTTGACAAGCTTACCTTGCTTTGAGGATCTGTTTCAGCTCCCATGCAATTCACTGGCAAAACGCCCACTCACTTCAGCTGTGTAGGACCAACCCTGGAGACAAGAGAGCAGCAAAAGGCTTTTGCAAAACAATGGAAATATGATGAAGAGGAAATATCAGGACACTCAGCTGGTCTCTCAGTGAATGGAACAAAAACAACAAACAAAAGCTTGATCTTTCAGGGAAAAAGTTCTGTTTGCAAAAGGATGCTTTCAGCAAAAGATATCGGGAGAAAACTGTGCATCATGGAAGAAAAACTGTCTGCTGAGAGTTAGCAGGACACCAATACCCAGGAAGCTGAACTTTGGAAATGAGTGTGCAATGCTCTGAACACTTCCTAAGAGATACGGTGGAGCAGACAGGCGCTGGATACACTCATCTTTTAGTATGCAGTTCTCTGTGGCTGGGCGGGGGGTGGGGGAGGTGGTGGGGAAAGGAAGCTTGAGGAATACAGTGAATTTTGTTTCTTTCATATTCTATAAGAAAAAGTTGGGGTTTTAAAACCCTCGTAATTTCTAAGATCTGTTAAGGCTTGTTTGTTGTCAAAGCTTTTCCTTTGTTCTGCATCTTATACAACCCAAAACAAAGACCTCTTGTTCCTTTTGGGAACCTGTTCTCTCTCAGTGCAAAGCATTTGTGGAGTCCAGCCTCTGCAGACTTCCTAAGTGGTTTAAAACAACCCCAAACATTATTATCCTGGGTAGGCTTTCCCTCATTTTAGAAGGGGGGAAGGTGACAATTTAAAACCATAACAAAGTGTGGGCTCCAGTTTGATTTGAGAACGGAAAGCAAGTGGTATTGTAAAGCTTGACGTTTGTAGGAAAGAATGCTTTTCCTTTTCAGCCTTTTTCTTAAGTCTGAAATTTGTAAGAGGAAGTCCAGAGAGGATATACACATTAGTTCCTACTTGGTTATTTTCCATACATGAAGTCCTTAGATTTCGGTGGATTAGTCCAGGTTCCTGAACAGCTGAAAAGTTTTGAAATCACCTTCCTGAGGTTTTTAAGTAGGGTATTATAGTTTGCAAAGAAAAAGATCAGTTTGAGCAGGCTTCCTGTGTTGCCTTTTTACTAAGAAAGCAAGAGTAGAGTGGTCTGAAATGGGAGATGAACATAATCAAATCCATTATGGCAATGATTTAAAACTCATCGGACTTAACCAGCATACCTTTCAATAGCCTTGAGACACCATCTCCTTCTACAATGCTAATTGTAATTGAAACCTTTTGGGAAAGGATGATTTATTGTTTCAGGACAATTTTCAGTATATCTAAATGAAAGGCCCAGTTTGGTGGATCTTGGTTTTATAACTAAACCCAGACAGTAATAAATACACTTTAAATCACCTAGACTGACATTGTTATTTCATACTATTTTGTACATCAACATGTAAGTTTTTCAGTTCTATGTAGTATTTTATCTCAAAAGCAGCAGTAATTAATTTATTGTTTTGAGATCACAAAGCAATTTCCTCACAACGACTTGGTTCAGGTTACTACAATTGAAAATATTCACCATTTGTGTTCAATTATGTATTTCCCAGCTTCAGTTCAGAAGTGAACTGAATTTTAAGTAAATGATTTGATTTCCACTTCCTTTTTTTTATCCAAATCTGCAAAGACTTTCTCAAAGGTTTGGAATTAAAAAGCAAACCTAACAAGTCAGTTTACAGGTACAATCTGCTTAAAATCTAACCTCTTATTCCACTTACTAAGAGGATTTCATTGCAACCAGGCTGTTTTAGAATGAAAATACACTGTGCTATTTCCCTTGTATCCTATTTTGATACACCTTATTATGATAATTATGTGTGTTCCCAAAGTATAATCAGCTTAGAAGTGTAATTAGCATCTAAGTAGGTGCAGGGAAAGATGAGGGAATGGCAGTAACTCTACTTGTACCGGTAATTTCTTACAGAAATATACTTCATATACATAGATATGATGAAGATGGTGTCAAGGGAGTTAATGTCTGAACTAGTTAATTTCAAAATAGTTAATATGGAAGTTTTTGAAGATGACGAGGCTGGCAGAAGTTCTGAGGATGTGTTCTGTAGATCAGGCTCTTCCCACTTGTGATGTGTTGACTCTGCCTGGAAGCCAGGTGCACACCAAAGCCAATCTATAACTCCCACTCCTCAACTGGACAGGGGAGAGAAAATATAATGAAAGACTTGTGGGTCAAGATAAGGACAGGGAGAGATCATTCACCGGTTACCAACACAGGCAAAACAGACTCAACTTAGAAAAAAGATTTAATCTAATTTATTACCAAGTAAAATAATGAGAAACAAAACCAAATCTTAAAATACCTCCCCCTAACCTTGCCTTCATCCTGGGCTTAATTTCATTCCTGATCTCTCCCTCCTCCCCTGCAACAGAACAGAGGGATGGGAAATGTGGGAAGTGGATAGTTCATACCATGTTGTCTCTGCTGCTGCGTCCTTCTCAGGGGGAGAACTGTTCGCACTCTGCCCCTGCTCCAGTGGAGGGTCCATCCCATGTGAGACAGTCCTCCACCAACTTCTCCATCATGAGTCCTTTCCATTGGCTGAAGTTCTTCCTGAACTGCTCCAGTGTGGGTCCTTTCAACAGGGTCACAAGTCCTGCCAGCAAACCTGCTTCTGTGTGGGCTCCTCTCTCCACCCGGCCACAGGTCCTGACAGAAGCTTACTCCAGCACGGGCTTCCCATACATAGGGTCACAGTATCCTTTGGGTGCCTTTGCCTGCTCTACATGGGGTCCTTGACAGGCTGCAGGTAGATATCTGCTCCACCATCATCTTCCATGTGCTGTGGGGGACAGCCTGCCTCATCACAGTCTTCACCATGGGCTGCAGGGCATTTCTGCTTTGGTGCATGGAGCACCGCCTCTCCCTCCCTCTTCACTGACCTGGCTGAATGCAAAGCTTCTCACATCTTCTTACTCCTTTCTCTGTCTGCGAACACTGCTGCTCCTTTTTTCCCTTCTTAAATATGTTATCCCAGAGGCACTACCATCATTTTTCATGGGTTTGGCCTTGGCCAGCAGTGGATCTGTTTTGTAGCCGGCTGGTATTGGGTCTATTGGACATGGGGGGAGCTTCTCACAGCTTCTTGCAGAATCCAGCCCTATAGTCCCCCCCACTGCCAAAACCTTGCCATGCAAAACCAATACACCAGCAATGAAATTATTTTTTGAACTTATCTACAGAATAAAAGATGAGGTTTAAAAGGCATTATTTAGGTTTGAAATAGCTTTGAGTGCTGACAAGTGTCTCATTCTGCTCCAGGAAAAATAGGTGATGAGTAGCCTCAGTTATCCCAGAATCGCAGAACAGTTGGGGTTGTAAAGGATCCCTAGAGAACTTCTAGTCCAACCCCCTTGCAAAAGCAGGATCACCTGGAGGAGGCTGCACAGGATCCTTTGAGATCATCAAGTCCAACTGTTCCTGTCCTATGCTAAACCATATCCCTAAGTACCTCATCTACCCTTTTTTAAAACACATCCGTGGATGGTGACTCAACCCCCTCCCTGGGCAGCCTGTTCCAGGCCCTGACAGCTCTTTCAGTGAAAAATCTTTTCCTAACATCTCATCTGACCCTGCCCTGGCACAGCTTTGTGCCATTTCCCCTTGTCCTATCTCCTGTCACCTGGCTGAAGAGACCATCACCCACCTCTCTACACCCTCCAGTTAGGTAGTTATTGGCAGTGATAAGGTCTCCCCTCAGCCTCCTCAAGGCGAAACACCCCCAGCTCCCTCAGCCGCTCCTCATAGGATTTGCTCTCCAGCCCCTTCCCCAGCCTGGTTGCCCTTCTCTGGACTCACTCCAGGACCTCAATGTCCTTCTTATGGGGAGCAGCCCAGAACTGGACACAGCACTCAAGGTGCGGCCTCACCAATGCTGAGCCCAGGGGCACAATCACCTCCCCAGACCTACTGGCCACCCTATTTCTGATACAAGCCAGGATGCCGTTGGCCTTCCTGGCCACCTGGGCACACTGTTGGCTCATGTTCAGTTGCAGTCAACACCCCTAGGTCGTTCTCTGCCTGACAGTTATCCAGCCAGCCTCCCCCAAGCCTGTAGCACTGCAGGGGGTTGTTATGTCCCATGTGCAGTGCTCTACACGTGGGGTTGTTAAACCTCATCCCATTGGTCTCATTCCATCAATCCAGCCTGTCCAGATCCATTGGAAGATCTTCCCTACCCTCAATCAGATCAATACTTCCTCCTAGCTTAGTGTCATCTGCAAACTTGATGAGGGAACATTAAACCCCTTCATCGAGGTCACTGACAAAGCTGTTGAACAAAACCGGACCCAGAACTGAGCCCTGAGGGACACCATTCATGACAGGAATGCCCACATCCAGGTAGGTTTTGTATCTCTCCAGAGAAGTCTCCACAGCCTCTCCAGGCAGCCTGTCCCAGAGCTCTGTCACCCTCACATGAAGAAGCTTTCCCCCATATGCAGATGGAACTCCCTGTGTTCCACTTTGTGCCCACCTCTCCTTGTCTTGTTGCTGGGCACCACTGAGAAGAGACTGGCCCCATCCTCTTGACACCCACCCACTAGATATTTATAAGCATTAATCAGATCCCTCTCAGTCTTCTCCAAGCTGAATAGCCCCAGCTCCTCACACTTTCCTCATGAGAGAGATGCCCCAGTCCCCTCATCATGTGTGTAGCCCTTCCCTGGACTCTCTCCAGCAGTTCCCTGTCTGTCTTGAACTGGGGAGCCCAGAACTGGACACAGCACTCCAGGTGTGGCCTCATCAGAAGGTGAGAAAAACCTCCCTTGACCTGCAGAGAAGCCTCACCTGATGTTGATTTATTTTCACAACAGAACTTCTTTGTACCTACATAAAAGATATGTCTAAGGATTGGGTTTGCCTTTTAAATGTCATTAATATGACGGTTTATGCACAAACAGTTACATACAAGATACACATGAACATCATAAGGCATTTTAGAAGTAATTCAAAAGTACTCAAATCAGAGACTGTAGTATTGTTGTTATGTGTGCATAGGCACCTTATAGAATCATAGAATGCTTTGGGCTGGAAGGGACCTCAAAGCCTATTTAGTTCTAACCCCCATGCCATCGTCAGGGACACGCTCCACTAGGCCAGGTTGCCCAGACCCCCACCCAGCCTGACCTTGAACACTTCCAAGGTTGGGCCTTCCACAGCCTCTCTGGGCAGCCTGTTCCAGTGCCCCACCACACTCATAGTAAAGAATTTCTTCCTAACATCTAGTCTAAACCTGTCCTGTTTGAGCTTGAAGTCATTACCCCTTGTTCTATCACTACACTCCCTGGTGAGCAGTCCCTTTCCCACTTCCCTGCAGGACCCCTTTAAGTATTAGTATGCCAGAATTAGATCTCCCTGGAGCCTTCTCTTCTCCAGGCTGGTTCCATATGAGCTCTACGCTGTTCTGCGGTAATAATTTGTAGTTTATTAATTTCACAGTGTCCTGTTTTTTTGGCTAGTCAATTTTCACAAGAACCTATTGTAGGGACATGGCCAAGACAGCTGACTGAAGCTAGCCAAAGGGATATTTGACATCCTATGGTATCATGCTCAGTATATAAGAAGGGAGCTGGGCAGGCAGAAGGGGTTACTGCCCGGAGACAGGCTGGACATTGGGTTCTGGGTGGTGAGCAAATTGCATTGTCTATCAACCACTTTGTACATTTTTGCATTGGCCGTGTTGTTGTTAGTTCCCTCTCCCTGTGCTCTCCCAGTTGTCCTGTATCCCAACCCACGAATACTACCTTTGTCTTCTGATTCTCCTTCCTATCCCAACAGGTGAGCAAGCAGCTGCATGGTATTTAGTTGCTGGCTGAGGAAGAACCACAACACCCAGTACAATCCAGGAGTGCCACTTAAAAGAATTCTTGAGTTATTTAGATCTCTTGCTAGCAAGAGATCAAATGTGCAGTCTGTAGAAAGCACAGGGCAGAAATCCAGGCCTACCTCATTCAGCAGGGAAATTGCAGCTTATTCCTTGTCTTCACAGGATAAAATGTATTCCCCAAGTTCTGCCTTCCCTTATGGTTGTGCAGATCATGCATTTAACTGCAGGCAGGAACTGCAGGAATTTTCATGACTTTATGTCTTTTGGAATAGTCTTAAGTATTACTAAACTCTCAGAGGTTTTACCCAGGAACTCAATGCTACCACTTCAATTAAACAGCCCATTCTTGCACTTGGTATATTTGCATTGTTTCCAGTGACACTGCTAAACTTAGGATAACTCTGAAAATGAAACTAAGAGGTGACAGTGACACTAAGTTTAATTTTGGTTTTTTTCCCTCCTCCTGTTGCTTAATAACTGATGCTGAATTGATGTCTGCTCAGCAGGTAAAAAAAAAGTGTCTCCTTGTAACAACCCCAACAGTGTGAAAAATAGGCAAATATAGGACATCATGGGTGGCATTCACCTTCTGTACTTATGTTAGAAACTGCTCTCCCAGGTTCAACATGCCTTTAGTGGAGTGAGAGGAGTGCCTTCAGGTAGCAATTCACAGCACCTATGCTGGGACCTTCCCTTGTGAAGCTTTCCTGAAGCTCTCCCTCCTCCTGAAGCCTCTTTGTTTCCAGGAAAAATCAGGAGGATAGTCCCACTGTCCAAACTTCTGTCCACTTCCTTCCAGCAAAGGAAGTATTAGATGACAAAGTGATCGGGAGCATAGAGCAGACTGAAGCCTGGAGTGATGCAGTGGTGCTGCTTCCACTGGCTGCAATCAGCTTTGGATCAGGTCATGAAGCCAACTCAGACAAAACCTCCAGGGTTTTTGTCTTTGCTCAAGCAACATTTGAATTGGCTTCACTCACAGAGAAATTAGGCAGTTGGTTTTCCAATATATGCTTTTGGAAATTTTTCTTCCAGGTTAAGGGATTAATGTAGAAAATCTAAACAAAAAGAAACCAATTTCCAAGTCAGCGTAAAAGATAAAAAAGTAATTTCGTTCCCAGTATTTAGCTTCATCTGTACAAATGTCACATCATTGGCCCAGAAAGCAGTTTGGCCAGCCTGAGCACAAAGCTGTTTTTAAAAAACTTTCCAGTTTCCATTCTCTTCCTAGAAGAGAACAGGTATCTGTGTCATTGTCATCATCAGAGGAAATGGCACTGGGCTGCAAAACTTTATAAACTAGGTTCGTTGATTCAGTTTCGTCAGTCCAACAGCTGCCTCCCAGTCCAACTCTCCCTACCAACGTCAGTGCTCCCGTCACTCCAGTCTTCAAAGAAAGATAAAGATTTATTTTTTTTTTTCTAAATAAGCATTTGGGTCCGTGGGATAAGTGTTTGCATAGGATTCTGTCCAATTCAAATTGAAGTTTCACCTTGCATAGGATTGGCTCGTCTGCATACACTCAGGTCACTGAGAGAGAATAAAAAGTACGCTATGGGACATACTTCATGAGAAAAAGACATCTCCCAGCATAAAAGAGTTTTAAAAACTGTTTGATATTTTCCTCCAAAACTTCTTCACAGATTCAACAAATAAAGGCGAGTTCAGCACTAATACTAATGAAATTTATAATCCTCTGTGTTCTTTAATAGTATATTGAAAAGAATAAGTTTTCCAGATTAAAACATTCCTGGATAGAGTAAGTTAAAAGACTGGTAGTTAAAGTTCTGCCATTCAGCTATGCACTACTCTAAAATGCTGCTCTGTTTTCCTTGGAACATGGTTTGCAACACCAGTGATGTATGACTGTTAGAAGAAGATTTGACATTTCTCCTTGCATGCAGTTCTGTGGGATTCCAGCAACAGGTCATAGTCTGAGCACATTTGGAACCTTTTCCATGAAGAGAAAAGCTAGATAAATTGTTCACAGTTATCCCACCTCATTCATGGGTACCAGGCCAGCTTCTCCTCTAGTTGTAATAGATGTTACATGCATTAATTTCTAAATGGAGGGCTGGATGGAAGAGACTTAGGAGGATTAGGTCCACATGAAGTTAAAAGATTTCCTCCTTGTGATGAAAATGTTGAATGCTTATGCACAACTTAAAAAAAACTCTCCTAAGGGTAAATCTTTGGGATTCCTCCCCCTCCCCTTCCCACACCTGGGCTTAGGCCACTGTGATATAGAACTGCACAGTGATTATCTGTTATGATGAAAGCACGAGTTCATTCGAACTTTTTCCTATAGCTTTTGAAATTAAATTAGTTTGTGTGGAATCCAAATCCAGAAAGAATATAGTTTAAGGCAAAGAGGCACTTTTCATAAACTTCTATCTCGGTAGAACTCACTGCAGCTCACAAAATTTCATTGTCTTAATTTTTAAAGTGCATTAAAATATTTCCTGTCTATACTTAAAATGTTGTTTTATTATTTTTAAACTTTCTACAACTTGTAAATCTTGAATATTACTTTAGTTTCAAGCATAGCTAATTGTTTTAGATAGTTTTTGGACGTTCTACAACTCCACTCTGTTACAAACATTAAAATCATGTTTATACGATATACTCACTCCACATGCAGATGCTTTAATCTGAAAAATCTCAAATTCTTCCCACTGGAAATTAAATATTATCTTCTATGTTTGTTGTTTGGGTTTTTTTAAAATAAGGTTTATTTTTTCAAATGTTTAACTACTCCATATGGTAACAATATAAACCATCATTCACTTATCACAAATTTTAATGGAAAATATGACTCTCTACTGAGCTGTGGTAAATGTTAAATTTTGTTTTCTTAACTGTAGCCAGGAAAATTAACATCCACTTTAGAAATTAATTTGGAAGATTTCTTCCGTGAAATAGTTTTGGTCAAATTTCAGACATTGTGATTAGTTACTGATTAAACACTGCTATGCTCCTTATGTGGGCATCTACTATTTCAAACAGGCTAAAAAACCACAATAGGTTTTTTTAATTAAAAAGTTACCTTGAAATCTCCTTGTATCTGAGGCCCTAGCACATTTATATACAGACAATCTGCCAATACTGATTTTAATTATGATTGGGTTAGATCCTTCATGTTCTTAGAGGGAGATATGCATATGAATTAGAGGCAAACAGTGTTGTTTGTATTCTAAAAGTTTAGCGCCTGTGTCCAGCTAATAATTTTATCAGCTTAATGGTAAGACATTGAGAAGTCTTTACCTTGTTTAATGTCCTTAAGCACAAAAGCAGGTTCTCAAAGTCAGGGTAACGCTTGTATAAAACTTTTTTCATAGGTTCCCTAAGGAGCAGTATAAGGACTAGCTTCAGCCTGACAAATGCAGGAGCTGCTGTTTAATGGCTCATCCTTTGACTGACTTTTGGCAAATGTGATTGACTGCATTTCTTTTCTTTCTTAAGGATGCTGAATTCTTCATTGAGAAGCTTGAAGAGCATATTTTAGTCTTTAAGACAATGGTAGCTTGTAGAGCCCATAGCACAGCTCTTTGACTGCTTGAAATCTGCTTAGAGCAGTGCTGTTTATGCTGAAAAAAGGAGGCTGCTGTCTCCTTTTCTTTGTGAAAAGTCATGTGAAGACCTCTGAGACTAACTGATATTGATGGATCTATGTATTGGAAAGATACAGGAGTGGGTGAGCAAGAGTTGGTCCTCCAGCTTCAGAGAACCATGTGGATGAGTTATATCATGCTTTAAGGCCTTGCTTGGGCAAGGGCATGAGGATACTTCAGCCCTGTTTGCTGGGGAAGTTACTATTTCCCTGCTCAGGGCTGCTCCTTCCCCCACTGCTGCAGAAAGTTGTTGCCTTCCCCTTTCTCTACTGGTGGCAACTCTGTAATGGTTCATTTAAAATGGGTGGGTTTAGCAGAAGACCTACAATTTAAAGTACGTCAGCCTTACCCTGATTTTCTGCCTCCAGCTGGAGAGAACCATGGGCTTTCTCAGTGAAGGTTCCAATCTCAGTGCTGGTGTTTTGTGAGTATCCTTCTCCTCATTAATGTCTGGAAAGATCTGGCTTGTAGTTCCATGTTTTTGTTTGAATGAAATTGGCAATTCTTACTGAGTGTCTGGCACCTCCTATTTAGGTTTGACTCGAAATAGAAAGCTAATGAAATTTGGCAGCTTTATAATGGCAGCCTTATAATTGGGTAAATGAGACAACTCTTCATTAAAATAAATTGAGAATACTACATATGTATTTTTATTGTTATTAAAAGACTTAATGGATTGACTAGTTACCTCTGCCTGTGGAGAATCTAAACTGCACAAAGCTGTTAAAGGGCTGTCACTGTTAGCCCAACAGGTAGCTGTGTTTCAGGTGATAAATTCTTTTGGACAAGGATCTGATCTTCATTACATTTATTTGCGGCTGTGCAAACAACATGCCATAATTTGATCCATCTGTTTTGTGGAGTGTTTTGGAAAGCCCATGTGAAGTGCCTTATTAGTATAAGATGATGATTTGTTTTTATGGCTTCAGTGATGTTTATTTTGCTGTGTAGGGGCTGTGTGACATAATGGATGTCACAGGCTCCCATGCAGCTTTGTGAATCCCTAGTGCTAGCCATGTCCTCAGGACCTGTGTAATGTAAACAGGGAAAAAAATAAAGCACTCGTTTTGGCTGGAATTTAATTAATAGTACTAAACATATGAATAGTTCCCTTGAAGTCTGTGGAAATGCTCTCTGCTTTTAAACTTACAAGCATGCTAAATTACTTTACTAAATCAATTACTTCAATAATTCCGTGTATCAGGAATACAAAGAACAGTGAAGGTGCCTTTTAAATAGATTGTGTAGCACCAATACATGTGGAAAAGACAGGGGAAACAGCCAGGCTGAAAATGTAGCCGAAGACAAAACATTCCTCTGGTGATGTGTGGTCAATGTTAGCTGAAGGTATTCAGCACCTCACAAGATCAGGCCTTGTATGATTAAATTGCTGTAAAAACCCACAGTAATAGATCCTTAAATAATAAAGTGAAAGGGGAGATAGGAAAGTTGGGTGGGAAGAAAACTGACTCAGTGCATTAGAAAGATTATTGTTTGAGTTCCCAGTATTTAACGGCTGGGTTTGCAGTGCGGCGACTGAATTCAGCAGCAGTGTTGTTCTGGCCAGTGGTTCAGAGAGAATGTTGACCTGAGCAACAGCACCGTGGTATGTACAACTCAGGTCAGACACGTCTGATTTCTGACCGCTTTTTCTCCTGGGTGGTGTCTATTTTCTTCCCAGAAAATATGACAATATTTGGATGTATCCAATCTTGTGGCAGTCTTGTACTGCTTATTCTAATGCCTCTTCTTGAACCTGACCCACACGTTATCCCTTCGTGTAAATAACTCAGAGCTAAGCCTTAAACCCTCTGCTTAAGGCTGAGTGAGCTGGACAAAAGCAAAAATATGTCCTCACATGGAGTGGGGTGCAGAGCAAACGTTCTTTGACCTTGAAGCAGTGCTTGCCATACCACATAGCGTTGCCTCTGATTGGAGGGTGCATACACAAATCATCCCCATTTTGTTCCTTTCCAAGGTCCTGTGAGAAGGAGCAGCATGTATCAGTGTCACCATGTCAGTGAGAAGGGCCTTGTCAGGGTGTGTGGAGCTTGGTATTCTCTCCTGTTCTGCAACATCACGCCTTGCCTGTCAGCAGTGATACCACTCACCTTTGTCTAATGTTTTTCCAAATGTGGTGTCCAAAGATGGCAGAAAATGAGTGTCACTCTTCATTGCATTCCTGTAGACTGTGGCTCACATCGCTGGTAAGTCTGAGTGTGAACTGTTAGCACAGTCCCTGCACAGGGATAGCCATGGACAAACCACTAGACCTGGGAGTGAAAAATTAGGAAACAAGGCACTTGGTTGGAACAATCAACAGGAAACGCTATTTGTCCTGTCAGAAATAAAATCTTTATAGGAGGTATGGATCATATGTGTTGCAGTTTGGGTTCTTTAAGCAAGAAAGACTTCGTTCATACAGAAATGTCGAAACAGCCTCTCACAGGTAGGACCTTTTTATGGCAGGTACAAACCAAAAAATTATTCTGTGTTATAAACTGTAGTTTTTATCAGGCCATAAGTAATGCATCTTGGAGACAAGGAGACAAAGCAGTAATACTTATTCTATTTCTATGGTGATGCCTGGAATCCCCAAATCTAGTTTCAGGCTTCTTGGTCTAGACACAATACATGTACACAATAGAAAGCTGATTTCTCTATATAAATTATTACCTCCTTACCAACTTAATTGCTACATTACATCAGAAGGCAACCACCTGCATGTTAAACGGTGTGACCTGCTGAAAAAAACATGAGAAATGCAATTCAACCGATACACATTTATTATATTAATGCTATTCAGGTATTTTAGGAACAAATATTAACTCCAAATCTATTGTGAATCATTTGATTCTTTTTTTTTTCCCTGAAGCTAAAATTATTATTGCCATTCTTTATGATAAGACAATGCATTCTTTTACGATAAATGCTCTTAATGTTTGTGTGCGACAGAAAGATGCAAGTTAATATAAAAATATAAGGCAGGAATATGAAGAGCCAGATTATATTGAAATTCATTATGTTGTGATAGTTGTTGAATGACAATTCAACCTAAACATTTTTGGCAAATAGCATGAGAATAGATGGTATTGCTGTGAAGTGTGAATGTTAAAACACACATTAAAACGAATGCTTACTCAAATCATGGTCAGATGCTTAGTGTAAGAGCAAATCTCTTTTACTGCTGGCAGCATATAAAAAGTAGGGAAAGCTAGACATAAAAGAAGCGTTGGTATTTTGGTGTTTGTGCTCAGCTCAAGATTGCAGAGTTGGTGTTTTCATAAGCACAGTGACTTTGGATGGATTATATTAGCTCATAAGGACTGGAAGTGGCCTTCTTGGTTTCCTTTAATGTTGTCTACAGGTGAATCATCTTCTGAATATTACATATTCTGTAAGGAAAGTAATTACATGTTACCCATTAAATATACTCAAATACATAAGAAGGTAAATCTTGAACATGTTAGTCCATTTACATGAAAGCAGGTGTCTGCTGAAGAAAAAAAACCCCACCAAAACTCACATAGGAAGAAATCTTGTCTATTGTATTAAATTCCCCCCCAAATGCAAACCATACCATTGAGACCAGGGTTCTCTCTATTTGGAATGCTTTGTAATAGGAAAGCAATCCTCTAATTTTATTTGATAAAATAATATATGCTGAAACACTGTATTTCAAATAATACAGGCCTTTAAATCAAAGGAAAACTTAAATTAACAGCCAAGTTCTTTATACTTGCATTTGGATATGGTATTGGGAAGGCGGAGATTTGCATCCAGTATAAACATATGAAAGGCCTGATTCCTGACATTTACTGTTTCATGATTCTAAACATTTAAAAAGCATGATCAGACGGCAAATTTGGTGGGTGGGGAAGAAAAATAACTTTCACTATTTTTTCTTTTTTTCTGTTAAAAGTACTTTTTCAGTGATGGAGCAGAGTCTTGTTTCATTGCAAACAAAAGATAAGTCCCAGCCAAAATGTGATGTCAAGGTCATGTCTGCTGGGTGAGCACATAAAGCAAAGAGTGGTGCTTTGATTTTACAATCTCAACCCATCTTGCAGTCTCAGATATTCTTTGGTTTTCATTAGTTCTCAAAAATCTTCTTATTTGTGTCATGGCAGGCCAGCCTCTGCTTTCCTAGATGTGAGACAGCCTACTGTCAAGTTGCCTGCATTCAGGAGGAAGGCTGCTTGCTCTGCAAAATTAACTCAGCACAGGATCTCTGGGATTTGCCTTACCTGTTTTATTTATTTTTTAAATAAGGATTTTAAAGTGCATTCCACTCCTTGCATCTGGACCGAAGAGCTAACAAAAGTCTCGTGGGTCAAGAAAGGCTGGGGAGAGATCATTCACCAATCACCACCACAAGCAAAAGAGACTCACCTTAGAAAAAGAATTTCATGTAATTTATTGCTAAGCAAAACAGAATAGAGTAATGAGAAACAAACCCAAACCTTAAAATACCCTCTCTCCATCCCTCCCTTCTTCCTGGGATTAATTTCACTCCCCATTTCTGTCCCTCCTCCCCTGCAGAAGAGCAGGGGGATGAGGAATGGGAGTGGTGGACAGTTCATCCCACATTATCTCTTCCATGTCTTCCTCAAGGGAAGGACTCCTCACACTCTGCCACTGCTATGGTATGAGAGACAGTCCTCCATTAACTTCTCCAATGTGAGACCTTTCCACAGGCTGCAGTTCTTCCCAAATTGCCCCAGCGTGATCCCTTCCATGGGGTGCAGACCTTCAGGACCAGACTGCTCTAGCACAATTCCCCACGGGGTCTTCAGAGACAGCAAACCTGCTTTGGCATGGCCTCCTCTCTCCATGGGCTGCAGGTCCTGCCAGGAGCTTGCTCCAGCATGGGCTTCCTACAGGTGTCTTTGCTGGCTCTACTTGGGGTCCTTGAGGATGCAGGCAGAATCTCTCTTCCATGTGCTCTAGGGGGACAGCCTGCCTCATCACAGTCTTTACCATTGGCTTCAGGGTATTTCTGCTCTGGTGCATGGAGCACCCCCTCTCCCTCCCTCTTCTCTGACCTAGCTGAATGCAAAGCTTCTCACATCTTCTTACTCCTTTCTCTGTCTGCAAACACTGCTGCTCCTTTTTTCCCTTCTTAAATATGTTATCCCAGAGGCACTACCATCATTTTTCATGGGTTTGGCCTTGGCCAGCAGTGGGTCTGTTTTGTAGCCTGCTGGTATTGGACATGAGGGGAGCTTCTCACAGTTTCTTGCAGAATCCAGCCCTATAGTCCCCCCTACTGCCAAAACGTTGTCACACAAACCCAAAACAAGGGCACAAGGAGACCCTTGGAGGAGCTTACAGAGCTTAAGTATCCCCTTCTCACATTGCCAGTGCTGGTAGAGGCTGGTAAGGCCTTGCCTTGCTTCCATGCTTGATCGCTGTGGGCCCAGGCAACTACAGGTCCAGGGATACCCCGTGCTGAGAGGGGATGCAAGTGTCAGGGTCTTGATCATTCCCTCTCCAGGGGTCTGGTTGCTGAAGTCACTCTGGACACTGAGGGTGGCCATTGTCCCACTGCAGACTGGGGAGAGGCCCTAGAAAGGCACTGGGGCAGATGGGGCCATGTACCTTCTCAGACCCTGCTAACCTGGTACATTACATTTGTCCAAGCATGGTAATCCTGAGCCTGGAATGATTTAGATACCTCAGCCTGTATCTAAAGCTAGCCTGGGTATTTATATGCCATGCTGAAGTCTGGAGTCCAGATAACCCTGAATGTGCAGCTGGGCAATGTGGAGAGGAGTCACACTATGTTTTATGATCTAAGCCTCTGCTGTTTATGCAGGCTGACTTTATGTGTGCAACATTAAAAGCTCTAAGTGACACCTCTCTGAACCCCTGAGGCTAACTTGCAAGTTTTCTTTACGGAGAAATGTATTTTCCATCTTTATAACTGTGGGCTTTGAAGATGTTTTATAGTTAACTTGCACAGATGCATCTTTTAATAGGTTTCCTTTTCCAGTATGACAGTTCTGGGGAGGGGGAGGGTTATAAGACATGAAAAATATGTAGTATTTGCAAGTTCCAGGAAAAGCAAAAGGCACCGTTTGACTGTTTAATAGACTTGGCAAGTACCTTGGGGCAAATATCAGGAGTATGTTCACCAATATGTATGTCCAGCATTTCCATTTTTTTTTTTGGTTGTTCTTTTCTGCACTGAAAGATGTACTTTAGTCACAGAGAAAGACCACAGTATAGTTTGGGAAGAGGGGGGAGAGGAAGTTTTGGATAGCACAAGTGAAACAGAGAGAGTCCAGAAAGTCCTTTAGCTAGCCCAACTGCTTAAAAAAAAATTCCTTCAGTGTTTTCTTTAAACAATTAATGCTATCTGACCAATTCAGCACTCCTTTTTCCTAAGGTATGTTAAACTGAAGAAAGAAAGATCTTCAGGGTGGATGTGCTGAACAAGTTTTCAGGCACCATCTGAGAGAAATGATTCATCAAAATGTATCAAACGCAGGCAATGCATATAAGCTCTGGTGTACTGTTCATGGCAAGGATCTGTGCTCTTCTTGATCTATTCATGCCATAAATGCATTTCTTCAGGAGAAAGTGTATACAGAAGTAATTTGTTTCCTCAGAAAGTTCCATTATGAAATTGCAAATCATTTGAGAACTTTGATCACTTTAAAACAGTAAAGAAGAGCCTTTCCTCTGAAACAAGACTATTCTGAAAAAAACTTACATAAAAGGTGTTTTAGCAGATTTGGTAGAAAAGTATTTCTGTCATTCAGAGAAGTCTAGAAAAAACGCTACAGCTTTTATAGCCATTGTTCACTGAATCCAGAGGCAAACAAAAGGAATGCATCTCATTGAAATTCATCTGTCTGGGGTAATATTCCTTGTCTTCACAGGCTTATTTAGTTTTAGAGGGGTATCTCCTTCTATGATCCCTTTACGGTGTCCCATATCAGGCTTTTTTTAGGATTCCTGACTAAGTAAAAGAAAATAATTTTTTTAGGGACCTAAACACAATCATTTAATTTTAGAAATGCAAATGAGTGCTGAAGAACTTTTAAATCCCTGGTCATCATTCATAGAATCATAGAATGCTCTAGTTCCAACGCCCTGCCGTAGGCAGGGATACCTTCACTAGACCAGATTGCCTAAAGCCCCATTTAATCTGGCCTTGAACACTTCCAGGGTTGGCCCTTCCACAACCTCTCTGGCCAGCCTGTTCCAGTGCCTCACCACCCTCATAGTAAAGAATTTCTTCCTAACGGTCCTTGCAAAGAAACTACTGTAGGGTGACCTCTGATGAACACATTTCCAAATGCACTGGAAATGATTATTTAATGTCAGGTCTCAGAGGCTGGAGAACTTGGAGAAAAGCTAAAGGAAGGGTTAGTTGTAATATGTATTTAGCCCTCTATCCATATTAGATTTTTGTAATTCTTTTCATTGCTCAGATTTTGGTCAGGGGGCTAAAGACCCTTCAGAAAAGAACACATGAAACTTAGGATAAATACAACAACAATAGCAATTTGTTGTTATATTAAGATGCTTGTCTGTTCCTCCTCTACTTTATTTCACTAAAAATTAATTTAAGGGAAATTTCTCCAAACTATACTGCTAAGTTTCAAGAACTTTCAAGCTGGCTTACTTTATGCAAAAAATAATTCTACCTGTTTGTTCTGTCTGGTTGTTTTATGAGTGCTTTGCCCTCTGGACTTGCTTTGTTTTTACTAGTTTCTGAGATTTATTTAGAGACTGATTTTTTGTGTTCCTGACTCATACAAAACTGAAGAAACAACAAACTAGTTTTAACAGAGGTTGTAAGAATTTTGCTAACATGAAGAATAAAGACTATTCTGTTAACCTGATTGCGAAACTGATTGGAGGAGTTCTCCATTCTGTTTTAGTTGGCCTAAGAAAATAGCAAGCTATGCACTACAGATGATCTAAAGATTGAGATTAATTTCTGTTTGCCTGATTGGAAAATACATTTGTTTCTCTTTACATCCTGTGTAGGGTAAAAAAATGTATCTTCACTTTGCAATATTTCTCCTCACTGTTATTAACAAAGGACATCACTCTGTTTCCCAGCAAAGATGCTATTGGACCAAGGCCTAGATCCACAAAAGGCTTAAGATGCTGATGTGGGATTTAGGTGACTAAACCCAACAGTTAGATCCTCAAAAATCCCTATTCAGCTGTTACCTAATCCTGTAGGTGCCTAAAATCTGTAGGAAACAAATATTAATATTACACTTCCCAATACCTACATCTCTGTTTACTTGGATGTGCATGAGATGGTGTTTCTTTCCTGCCTGGTCATGGAGCCATTCTCAGAGCCTATTTGCAGCTTTCAACCCTACAAAACAGAGCAGCTTTTTTCTCCCAGAGTGATAAAGTGCTCTGTACACAGTAATGCAGAAGTTACATTGCAGGAGAGAGAATGGAAGAGGGCCAGGCTCCATCCGTCATCTTCTTAGGGGCTTCAGCTCCATGTCCCATTCTCCCCAACATCCCGGACAATGGCTTACCCAACATTCTTTCTGTAACGGTTCTGGCTGTGTGCTTTTCTACTTACCTGTACTGTTTTCTCTTACAGCTACATCGTGAAATAGAACACTGAGCCTGGGTTAATTATTTGAGAAGAAAGATATAGCTGCTTCTTATGGCTCCTTCAAGAAGGTCTAGGACTCTAAGAAGCTGTGGTGAACAAAAGAACCTTCTTGTAGACATGGGTGAGTCACTTGGCAGACGTTGGATCATTGTGAATACAAATACTAAAATGCCTATGGGCAAAATAGAAATCTGATTACTTTATTATTATTTTCCCCATAGATTCATAAAGACACCTATGGCATTAGGTAGCTGGCTGCCACATGAATGTAGAAGGTGGATGGTGGAAACACCCAGAAATAAACACTACTGGATTAGAAGTTCCTGTTCTTCCATTGTTGCTCAGTAGGAATTTCACAGTAAATTCTGAATGGAACGAGTCTCAGGGATGTCCCCATAATACTCTATCTTATATTATCCTTTTGGTGGATGACCAGTAAAAATATCTATGAATGTAAATTGCATTCAAATTGAAAAATCGATTAAACTTCACTGTCTCAAACATTAGAACTGCTTAAAAAGAAAATCCGAGTTCCCTGTTACTCTCCTTCACCTAGCCATCATGAGCACTACCAGTCACTTAGCTGATTCACACAGATCTCCATTAAAAGTTATTTTAAAAGTTGCAAAGTTTCTGGGTTTAGAGAAGTTTCTGAGACTTGAGGTTGGTGCTCTTGTGGATATTCATTATGAGACAGTCTTTACATATACGATCTTGCAGTGGTTGTTTTTTATTTGTTTTGGGTTTCTTTTTCCCCTTCATCTGGACTCTGCCTCTTCTAGTATGTAGAGTATAATCAGCTCTAAGTAATCTACTCAGTAGCTTGATTTACCCTCATTTTCATTCTTAGTTTTCTGTCTTCTGGAATGATTCTCTGAAGGTGCAACTGTAATTATTCTCACATGTTCTTCTTGGGCAAGCACCATTATTTATTTTCATAGGACAGAATGTTGTTTGTGCTCTACAGATGGGATAGCCCAATGGTATCCCACCAAGAAATATATTCACAGCCTGTTTATACCTTATCCCTCCTCATTCACTGTTCATTCAGCTGTCACGTAAACTCCACCTGTTTTAAACCTCAAAGAACAACAATGTGTACCAACAAAATGCAAGGCTCCCTCTATCCCATTCCCTACCATGCATATATGCTGGGTGAAATCAGTGGCAAAGACCTTATAAAGCACAGAATTTTAGGAAGATGAGTGCTGATAAGTTAAGAAAGGCAAGACCTGATTTTAGAGATATTGATGCAAACAATAATCTACTGTACTGAGACAGTTAGCTGTTCAGGATCATATCTCACAGCATAATGGGATTCTGATATTAGCAACTACTTATGGTATCTATGTAATGAAATTGATAAAATAATAGCAGTATGAAAGCAGCGTCAGATTACAAGGAAGTAGCACTTGAGGTAAGAAACATTAAAAACCTTCTAGAATACAAAATGTCTGAAGACTCTGTTGGAAACTTCTCCTAAATTGTCAGGGTTTTGAGTATGTGTATATTTTGGTTTTGTGCCAGTACATTTGTCCATATGATTTCTTTGTGAAAGGTAATCATGGAAGGTTCTTTAGACGTGATATAAGATTGCTAAATTTCTTATACTAAGCATTTTCAAACTTTGAGCCCAAAATGAAAAATCTGGGAAATGTGACAGCTGCTGGTGCTAGTGAACACATTTACCTTAATGGACATTAAGAAATTAATGTCCATTAATTAAGATTAAGATTAAGAAATGCTGTATCTCTGACAAAGGAATCAGCAATGCCCTGGGGCTGCTTTTAGCCTAAAAATAGAAAGCAAAATGAAAAAAAAACCAACGCAGATTTTCTGGGGTTAATTCAAGGATCTTGGTATAAAACAAATGCTGAGAAAACTGAATGTTGGTAGCTACCAGATTTCCTGTACATTGGACATAAATAACAAGAGAAGCTGGCAAGCTGGCCCTACTCTCTTACCAAAACAGTTTGGGTGAATTTGGAAAAGATAGCCATTTGCTTGGCAGTTCTGTTGATGTAACTGGTAAATAAAACTCCGTGTTTGGTTTGGTGTCGGGATTGTTTTGAAACTTGATTTTCATTATCCAGGTTTTCTGTTGGATGCTCCAAACTCCTGGCTTGAGCGATCTGCAATGCCAATAAAATTCACCCTAGAGCCAGTTCATGCAGTTTCAATATTCAAAATCTGAAGAGCAAAATGGCAGTGGTGACAGCAATGTCCTATCTTTATCCTTTTAGTAATGCCTGTCTTTTATAATTCATGCTGTCTTGATCTGTGATTTGGAGAAATAGTCTAATAACTTGGGAGATCATTATATTTACCATCTTGAATGCAAGTTGTAGAAAGTGTGTAGATTCTATCAGATACAGACAAAAGGAAAGAATACATGTTTACAATGTCCTCAGAAACATGTCACCTGCTCCTGAATTGTCAATATCTGTCCACCCCCCCTTATAGACACACTTCAGATTTCAGTTTCTAACCTTTGCCTATTTTTGAGTTGAAACTAAGTATTAGACTAGATGTGAGACGTGGTTTAGTCTCACAACTGAATCTCTGTCTTGTTTGAGAGAATGAGTTTGTGAAGTTTTATTTGTTGGTGAAGTTATTACTTGCTGCTTTAGTTATGTTTGTTCTACTTTTTTTCTGGATTTAATCCTTAGCTCAGTGGCTTTCAATATCACTAAGTATTTCCATTGTGTTATTTAAACCGCTCTCTATTTTGTATCCATTTTTGCCAAGTTAGATTAATACTATCCTAAGATAGTTTTTTTCTCCTTCATGCCAACTGTGAGCCTTTAACTATCTTTTCAGTACTCTTTTCTTCCCTCTTTCTGCACTGATGTCAGCCTTCCCCTGACATCAACCTTGCTGAAATGGTTGTCGTGTGTGTGCGTGACTGAACCTAGAACCAAAATTCCCATGCCAGTTTAGAAACTACTGGGGGTAAACTAACTGTTTGGCAGTCTCCAGCTACTGCTTTATTTAGGACGAGCTCTTTCATTTCTGTGAAACATAAGTCTTCCTGTGGTCAGGTGTAGTGCTGAAGTTGTTGGTGAGTAGGTGCGGTGGTGTAGCAGTCTGCTCTGTCCTTAGCCTGTGAGATATCAGGGGACACTGGTTCCTCCTGTGTTATAAATTCTCCTGCCTAAGTACTGAAAAAAAGAACAAAAAAGGAAAAAAGAAGCTGCTGTGAGATCTTTTATACTTCTTTAGAGTGTTGCAGTCATGGAGGTTTTTCCTTTTAAAAGTATCAGCTATATTAAATCTGATCTCTCCCGTGTTCCCTAAAAGGGCTATATGTGTATTATGAGCTTTCTCAGTCCTCCATTGAAATGCAAAATGGATTAGATATTTCTCCCAGGTGTCTCTCAATGTTTGAGTTAAGTAGGTGTTAATAAAAATAACTCCATGTGTTCAACAGTCCAAATAATAAAACACTTCCCTCTGTTAATTAGGTTTTACTTACATGCTACTGTGGTGATAATCCCACCTGTTCTCCAACCATCTTTTTTTTTTTTTTGAAGGAAAACTTCAACAGGCAGAACTCCCTCTTCCTTTTTTCTTCCTTCTAAAAATAACATTTATTTTTATAAAGTTTCTAGTTTGTAGATTTTTCTTAAAACTGATCTTGAGTGGTGATTCCAGATGTAAGTATACCAATAACTGTAATTTTTTTCTTCTCAGAGGTGTACTTTAACCTTCCATTTCTTTGGACATCAGTGAAGTGCTAGTAGATGGATGACTTTTCACACAGCCACATGGCCAATAATATCTAGTCCCTCTTTATTGGCATGGAGAGTCTTCAAGCCAATCTTATCCTGGGGTGCATCAAGCATGGCATGGGCAGCCAGTCCAGAGAGGTGGTTGTCCTGCTCTGCACTGTGCTGGGGCAGCCTCACCTTGAATACGGTGTGTGCAGTTTTGGTTGCCACAGTAAAAGAGGGTAATGAAGCTATTGGAGAGTGTCCAGAGGAGGAAAATGAGGATGGTCTGAAGGGGAAGTCTTATGAGGAGAGGCTGAAGTCCCTTGGTTTGTTCAGCCTGGAGAAGAGGAGGCTGAGGAGAGACCTCACTGTGGTTTATGGCTTCCTGACAAGGGGAGTGAAGGGTCAGGTGCTGATCTCCTCTCTTTGGTGACCAGTGATAGAACCTGAGGGACTGGCATGAAGTTGAGACAGGGGAGGTTTAGGATGGATTAGGAAGAGGTTCTGTACTGAGAGGGTGGTTGAGCACTGGAACAGACTCCACAGGGAAGTGGTCACAGCACCGAGCTTGACTGAATTCAAGAAGCACCTGGATGATGCACTTAGTCACAAGCTGGACATGAGTTGGCCAGGAGTTGGACTCAGAGATCCTTATGGGTCCCTTCCATCTCAGGATATTCTATGATTCTATGATTCTTTGATGTATTGTTAATTCTATTCTGCAAGCCCTGCTTCACTTCCCAAAACATCAGAAAGCATTTTGTGCTTTGTTTCCAAGATGCTTGTGGCAAATTTTTAATAGAAAACCTTTTTCTCTGCATTCTCTCTGCAATTTGCTTTACCTGGAATTTCCTCTTTTGGAACATATTGCAGAATATCTTTGTTTCACTAAGGGTAAGTCATGTTTGACCAACCTCTTAGTCTTCTATGAAGATATAACCAGGTAGATAGATGACGGTAAGGCAGTGAATGTAGTTTATCTTGATTTCAGTAAAGCATTTGACACTGTCTCCCACAGCATACTCATGGTTAAACTGAGGAAGTGTGTTTTGGAGGATCTGGTAATGAGGTGGATTGTGAACTGGTTGAACAAAAGTAGTCAAAGATTTGTGGTCAATGGGACAGAGTTTAGCTGGAGGCCTGTATCTTGTGGAGTTCCTGAGAGGTTGGTACTGGGGCCACTACTATTCAATATATTCATCAACAACCTGGCAGAGGGAATAGTGTGCATCATCAGGAAGTTTGCTGACAACACAAAACTGGCAGGCCTATCTGGCACATCAGAAGGTCATGCTCCCATCCAGCAAGATCTGAACAGGCTGGAGAGTTGAGTGGGGAGAAATTTAATAAATATAACAAGAGCAAGTGTAGAGCCTTTCATCTGGGGAAGAACAACCCCAGGTACTTGTATACATTGAGGACAGATCTGTTGGAGAGCAGCGTAGGGGATAGGGACCTGGGCGTTCTGGGGGACAGCAGGATGACGATGAGCCAGCAATGTGTCCTCCTGTCCAAGAAGGCCAATGGCATCCTGGGGTGTATTAGAAGGGGTGTGGTCAAGAGAGGTTTTCCTCCCATTCTACTCTGCCCTGGTGAGGCTGCACCTAGAGTATTGTGTCCATTTCTGGCCCCTCAGTTCAAGGACATAGAATTCTGTGAAAGAGCCCAGCATCAGGGCACAAAGATGATTAAGGAGGAGGAACACCTTCCTTATGAGGACAGGCTGAGAGAGCTGCATCTCTTTCGCTTGCAGAAGAGGAGACTGAAGGGTGACCTTATTGATGCCTATAAATACGTAAGGGTGAGTGTTAGGAAGACAGAGCCAGGCTCTTCTCATTGATGTCTAATGATAGGATAAGGGGCAGTGAGTGCAAGCTGGAGCATAGGAGGTTCTGTGTGAACATAAGAAAAAACTTTTTCACTGTGAGTGTGACAGAGCTCTGGGACAGGCTGCCCAGAGAGATTGTGGAGTCTCCTTCTCTGGAGAGATTCAAAACCCACCTGGACATGTTCCTGTGTGACCTGCTCTACATGATCCTGCTCTGGCAGAGGTAGTGGACTAGGTGATCTTTTGAGATTGCTTCCAATCCCTAACAGTCTGTGATTCTATGATCTCTGTGCTTTGAAGCCACTGTTGCCAGCCATACAGAATGTTCTTTATCAGTGTTAAGATTTTCCAGGTGAAGCTCTGTAGTAATTACAGATACTTCATTTTGTAGAGCTCATTGTGCAACAATAATATGGACACAAAGACAAAACATAACATTTACTTATTATTGAAAAGTACCCTTTTAAATAATTAAATTATTATGTAATCTTGCCATTATTTAAAATTAAATAAATACTCCACTTTTTTCCTCCCTTTTGCAATTACAAAAATGCTTCAAAGGTCTGTTTGTATCAGGTAAGCTGACTGTTCTGAAAAGGACTGTGTTATTTAGTATGTGAATGTATTATTCCAAAGAGTTTATTTGGCTCGTATGTACGTATTTCACTGCGTCACTTCAATTACTCTATCTTGTTGAGGCTCTATACTTGCAAATTTTTCCCAGTTTGTAGACTCTGTATCTTTGTTAACAGTTAGCTATTTTCCCTCACTCATCATAGTAATTTTTCATCAAATATTTTCTCTGAGTTTAGTCTCATGGCAACCAAAGGACTGAATACACTGCCCACAGCTTCACTCCTATGAGTAGCATTTCCTTCACTTGATTAGACCATCTCAGCTCAGTTACAGGCAAAAGCATTGTTAGGCCGCCTCGTTTGTTCAGTTTTGGGAAAGATGTGGATAAGATTTTTCTTCCTGGCTTTGCCAGTGTACATCTTGCATCTTAGACTCCTTGTTCATGCCATATCAGATTGTTCTGACTGTGTCAGTTGGGGATGTAAATGTGACCTGTGTGATCAACAGCAATGTGCGAACCCACCTTAAGTTCCCTTCTACAGCCCAGCATAGCAAAAGAAATCCCTACTAGTTTCTACTCCTGAGTTAGGGAAAATTGTGGCTAAAGGTGTCCTTAGGTGATTTCTCTTGGTTGAGCTGTCCCTTGCTTTAACAGGGTAACAGTCCTGGCAGGAGCCACAGCAAATAAAGCATCAGCTAATTTGTGGCACCGTTTTCAGAGTTGCCTATCCTAAGCATAAACCTGAAGTCAGTAAGCTGTATTAAAGCCTACAAAATTCTTTGAAATCATTCACATTAACATGAGAGCTGAGGTTTGGGGGAATGGTGTTGATGAGGCATGTTGGTGTTTCTGCCTTTTTCCCACATAATTTTCTTGGATCTCTAGAGGAAGGGTCTGGAGAGGAAGATTTTTTTTTTTTTTTTCTTCTCAAAGCTGGGAACTGGTTGTGGATTTGCTGGTAGCTGAGTTAATTTTTCCTATGTGCAAAAGCATGAGGTTGCAGATGTTCCCATTGGGAACTCTTCCTCCTTCTGGACTAATGCCCACTTTTGAATCCTCTTTCTGCAAATGAATCCCACTTGTCCTGTCACCCCTGATGTAAGTGCCCTTGGTTTGGTGAAATAAATCCTACATTTTGTGCTGCAGGGAACACACAGATTCCATAGGGGTCAGAGCTTTTTCTTTTTACCTATTACAAAAAATGTCCAATCATCAAAATAACTGAGGAGAGGCTTTCAGGGAGAGGAGATAATATTCCTTTTTTCTTGATGCATCAGTTTTTTTCCCCTCTTAAGTCTAGATATTGTAGTCCATAGATTTTGCAGATTCCAGATTGCTATTATCAAGGTTTTCAAGAAGGATGCATTTTTTGAACTACCCAGTAGACATGTCTCACCTAACTTCTTAGCTTGTCCTGTGAACATTTTGCAGACACTTGGCTGGCCCTGGCACTATTTTTATTTCTTGGAGATTAGTTTTCTATGTTTTGTTTTGTTTTTTTCTCACAGATGCACATATGCATTTTCCTCCCAACGGCACTGTGATGTTAAATGCTGTGAGAAAACTTGTATTACACAGATAATAGTTTGCAGAAGTGTTTGAGTGTCCTTTCCAGTTAGCTTGCCAGTTGTGAGGCCCTGCTTCCTCATTGCTCCACTGGACTGGTCATCCATATCAAGTCATACAGAAACCATACTAATTTACCCTATTTCATATGTTCCAAAATCTAGATTTCTGGGAAATTGCCCAAGATTCTGAGGTATTACAATCTATCCACTAACTCACCCAAGCTGTGTGAAGGAAAGCTCCATCTAGTTTTAGATATAAACAAAACAAAGGTAATAAGATCCAGGCAGATAAAAGACCCAAAATTAACTATTATCTTGTCCAGCTCTTCCCAAATGAAATGAACTCCCTAAATTAATTTATTCTAATTTATTTTTCTGACAGTCCTTTTTAGTAAAATAGAGTGTTAAATTGTGCTGTGTGAAAGAAGTGAAGTTGCTGCTCTGTAGCTCTTTCCAGACAGCACAAGCTCGCAAAGGAATTATTCATAAAGCAAGTCTTCACAAAGTAAACACTAATGTGAGCATGCCAAGTAGCAGTGGTTGGGTCTTGTTTTCACGTGAGGTCAACAAACTGATGTTCTGAATTCCTGACTTTTGAAACTGAGATAAGGGTTCTCCCTGGAACAAATGGTCTAGCTCCATCAAAAATTAAGGTCTTAGGGCAGGAATTAGTAAGTGAAATTTTGTGATTCATGCTACAGATGTGTCAGAGTACTTGACCAGAATATTTTCTTCTTAATTTAAAATCTACAACTTGACAACTAGGGGACATGTTTTTGAAAACTGTGTCTAGTGAAGAACAGTCCTAAAGCTGAACTAATTTTCAGGGTCTCATTTTTGCTTTGATTGCACTGTTGCCATTCAGCTAAAAATGGAACACAGGCACTCAGTGATACAGCAGTACTATGCAATTTGTGTAATACCTGTGTCTGTAAGTCCTAGGTGAACTAGTCATTGCCAAAATACATTCTATGGAGAGAACTTTGCACACAAGCATTGTAGTATTGGGAACTGGCAATATGGTGTTTGTGAGAGTAAGACATGGAGACGTAGCAACACTGTATACACCAGAGTGTTTTCACTGGTAGCTGGATTTGAAGCATTCATTTTGAAACCTAAGATGTAAGGTTTTAATTGTGCATTTGACTTGGAACCTCAATGAAGAAACTAGCATGGTCCAGATACCCAATTTGGTTTGAAGTTTTTCATTAGTTTATGGGACTGAAGTGTCTACCTTGGCAGTTTGAAACAGTCTTTAGAGAAGACTTGTCACATTGCTGATCTTATCTTGATAGTGTCCTGATCTTTTCCTTTCCATTTCATTTGGCTTTATATGAAAACAGAGAATGCACTATGTTATTCCCTGTATGTCATTAACATATATGTAGAGGTGAAAATTATCATGGTAGATCCAGAAGAAAGTTTATCCACAGATACTCTGAATTAAAATATGGAAAGAGACACTTTCTGAAATTCCAACTTGTAATATCAAATCAATATTGGAACCCATCTGAAAATTTCAAGTCTATTCCAATGTTTTAAACAGGAGAATCACGACTATGTTATGTAAGACGACTGCAGGAAGGAACCAGGAAGTCCCTAACTATGATAGGGAAAGGCAGAAAACAGTATGTAGTCAAAACCTATCTAGAAATTAAGTTTTTTGCCTGATTCTTTCTTTTGAAAGGGTCCTCCAAAATTTTTAAGAGGAATGTTTTGATTTCATCATTCACTATTGGTTTTACCAACTGGTTCTTTTTGGTATGTTGTAGTACATACTACAACATGTAGTATGGGGAGGGGAGGGGAGGGGAGGGGAGGGGAGGAGAGGAGAGGAGAGGAGAGGAGAGGAGAGGAGAGGAGAGGAGAGGAGAGGAGAGGAGAGGAGAGGAGAAAAGAGTAAGTACTGTGATCCCTGCAGTATTTTTTTAAACTGCAGAATCTGAAACATTTTATGCACATTTAAGTAAAATATGATCCAGTGATAAAATACAATAGTGAATTGCTATGTTTTCCAGGCTGCTTTCAATGTTTTCTTTACCCTTACACATAACTGACTACTCAGAGTTAGAATCACACATTACCACCCACCTTCTAAGTTGGTATTGACTAAAACTTAAGAAAGGGATCTCTCGTTGAGAGACTAAATTATTTCCTTTACTGGCTTATCCCCAGTGAGATGCCTGCAAAACATTCCAAGTAAGTTCTAGGCACAGAGTCCATATTCTGATATGGATGTAACAATGTCTGGTTCATAAAGGTGATATGGATGCATATTACTGGATGAAAGGACCATTTTTAGTAGTCATTCAGAATACTACTGAATATCAGACATCTAGTCTTTTAGATGTCTGGGCAAAGTTAAATATCTTTGTATATTTCAAGCTCCTATGGAAAAATGGACATTTTGTCTCAGTTTTTTAGCTTACTCCTGAAACACAGTGAACTTAGTCCTGAATCCTACCCAATAGCAAAAATATTAGTAAATTTAATAAGAAATTTGACTTCATAAACTTTTGTCTGTATTATGAAGGGATTTCTTAAGTGTTTCTTACTCTCGCAGCTAGACTGTGGATTTAGTATGTCACTTCTTTCTATATTCAGCTGCAAAAGAAAATGGACGCTGCAATCAGTTCAGAGGTTGATCAGTAATTTAGAAGAGTTAATTGTTTTTTTCATTTTGTGCACCAGACGTATCAGCAGGTAGTAAAACAGGCTGGGGATGAAACTGGTTCTAGAGCAAGCAGCCTTCTCTTCTGTGGTGGTTCAGCCCCAAGCGGCTGAGCACCAGACGCCGCTCACTCACTCCTGGAGAAGAAACAGCCAGAGCCTCCATGGGTTGGGATAAGCACAATTTACTGACAAAGTCATGGTGAAAGGGGAACAGTAACAGCTCCTGGCAAATTTCACTCACATGCAGTGATAACACAAAGTACCTTTGTGACCTGATATTAACACGGAATACTGTACTAATACAATGACCAACCCAATACCCAGCCACACGCAAGCTGCCCTGGAAGCACCCAGGAACAGCCTGGACAGCCTGTCCTATGGGAGAGAAATGTCAGGTGGTGTGGAAAACAGCCCAAGGTAACTCAGCTCACCTGTGCTGGCTGCTTGGGGAAGTTAACTCTGGCCTGGCCAGAACCAGAACATCTTCTCAGTGATGAATGGAGACCAGTATGAGCCTGGAAGGCCACCACATGAGAATGAAGGTCCTGGACACCAAGCACAAGGCCCAGAGGTGAGGTACGAAGTCCATTTACCTCTCTTTGGTTGGTTGCTGCAATCAGTATGTGATGTAACAAGCCTTTGAGTCTAGCCCCATTCCTAACTACCAGTTCTTCCTTACCTCAAGATCTGCTATATATTAAGAAGCTCTGCCCTATACCAGATGTTGGATGCAAATCATATATGACTGGTCAGTACTGTTCCACAGATGATATTTTTAGCTTGGGCTGAGCTCTGTCAATCCCAGCAATACTAATTTTGGAACATTACACAAAAACTTCCATGTAGGACCAAGGTGTAGCTTTCTTAGGGCTGCAGGTATCTATTTAAAAATTAAAGAATTCATGGACCTTCTGTTGCATGTGAATCACTACTCATAGAGGCATGACTAACGAGGTGGAGTTGATAGAGTCAGCTGTTTGCTCTGATATCTATTATCTTTTTGAAGAACTGTACTTCTGGCTAACTCCTGTGAAGTTTTCTACTTGCACATGCCTGCGTTGGCATAAGGGACCATAAAGGGTCTTCTGGTATGATGACTCTGTAAGCACTGTTGAGTTTTCTGTGATGTGGCCTCTGAGGAGCTCTGATGATTTTGAAAGGTCCCTTACAACATCAAAGATTCTGAAATTCTGTTAAATACTTTCTGCAAGTTGTTGACCAGAGCAGTTATTAATTTTTCTCCATCTTCTCACTTTCTCCAGCTCTCCTAGTCAGCCTTATTTATTGATTGATGTCAGGTTCTTTCCATGCGGAAACAAACAGGCTACCTAGAGATTTGAATAAAGGAATAATTGTGTACAATATTGTATAGAAAAGGGCAAGAATTTTAGGAACTAGGTCTGTCCAATTTCTCATCTCAGTATTGATGGAAAAGCTTGTGACAAGGATAAACTTGTCATTTGCCTTTTTCACCATGACCTACCTCAGAGAGTTTGGAAAAAGAAGAGCAGGGCACTCCCTCTAAAAGCTAAATAAATTCATAAGGATGTCTTCTCTTCAAAGCATTCCCATTTGTGCAAACTTTGGGCAGTTCTTTAAGACAGCTGGACAGCAGCTGCACTTTATTTTGTTTGTCTTCTCAGTTTAAAAAAAAAACACATTTGATGTTACATGTGCTCCTAGGATCTCCATCTCCAACATCACTATAATTTAATAGGTAAAGCAACAACTTCACTCAAAAACAGAGCAAGACAAGGGATTCATTCCCCACTTCCCATGGGCAGGAAAGTGTTCAGCCATCCCCAGGAAAGCAGGGCTCCATCGCACCTAACAGAGACTCGGGAAGATGAACAGCATCATTCTGAATGTCCCCCTACCCCTCCCTCCTTCTCCCCCCAGTTCTATATGGCGAGTATGATGCCGTATGGTAAGGGATATCCCATGGGTCAGTTGGGGTCAGCTGTTTCTGCTGTATCCCCTCCCAACTCCTGGTGCACCCCCAGCCTACTCACTGGTTGGGTGGTGTGAAGAGCAGAAAAGGCCTTGTCTCTGTGTGAGTGCTGCTCAGATGTAATGAAACTATCTCTGCAATCAACAGTGTTTTCAGCACAAACCCAATATAGCCCTGTATTATGATGAAGGAAATTAACTCTATCCCAGCTGAGACCAGAACATACAGGATTGCTAATTGGAAATTAAAACTGTACAGTGGTGTCACAATAAAAACTTGATTCCTTTGGGGTGTGTCTTGGAAGCTCCCTCTTGGGTTGGGATTGGGACAGTTTACTGGCACAGGAAAAGGAGGGGAAAATAAAACCAACAGTACGTATAGCACAGTATACAAACCTGGTGATACACAATGACGTTCCTCACTGAACTGCCAAATTCCACCATGCAGCTCAGACCTGTCCCAAACTCGGACCTTCCCCAAGCTGTGTCCTGGAGCTTGCCTATATGCATCCCCTGATTAGTTCCCTTTTATGCCGAGTATGATGTCATATGATATGAAATACACCTCTTTTGTTAGTTTGGGTTACCTGGTCTGGCTGGTGATTTTTCTGGAGAAATCTTAACTCTACCCTAACTGAACCCAGGACATTCACTTACCCATGAAATTTTGTATTTTACTGCTCAAAGGGGAGTGTAAACTTTAGCGAACTCAGTTGGGGAATTTGCTCATGATCTTATTTCTGAATGAACCATCTCCTGCCCTGAACTACAAAGAAAATACCACGTAGACTGATAGAGAGGGAACTGACTTGCAGTTTGTTTAAAATGCCTTTTGTCATCTTTCAACATCTCTGCTATTATGAAGCAGAGGGTAATACAGATACAGCTATGTTGTGTCTCCAAGACATACACTGTTTTGCTGAAGGCTCTGAACACAGTTTCTGAATGAAATTACCTTAGTGACACAGCAAAACTTTGGTTTCTATCAGGACAGTTGTTGCCACAGTGACAGGATAACCCAGTTTTGTCAAAAACGCCAAGTGTCAAAATAATCTTTACACATCCACTCTTATTTTGGTCTTAGTTTTACAGGAATAGTGGATTAGTGTGCTCAGTTTGGGTACCAGTACTGAGCCTGGTGAAGTATGATAGATCTTGCAGAGGAAGAGTTGTTCAAAAGCTATTTTCAGCCTCAGGTCTCCAGAGGTTTGAATAGTCTGGATGAACTTCAACTATGCATCTGAACATGCTGTACAGTTCATACTGCCTTCTCACTTATCCTGTGGTTGAGAAACAGCAGTGATGCCTCACAATCTCTCTATGCTTTTGCTCCTTCCTGGGTGCTTTATTGTGCAATGTAGATGTAATCCAGACCCTAGCTAAATACACATGTAAGCATACAAGAATTTGGGGTATTAAAAAACTTTTGTTAAACAAAATAAAGTGTTTCTTGGTTCATTTAAAAATAATCATGGTGCTTGATTTACATATACTTTGGACCATCCTCAAAATAGCTGTTCCAAATCTATAATTTCAGCTACTGCATTTGGCACAGTAAGATTTAATTGGGTTAAAAAATGTAATCCTAGAAGTACAAATACTAAATCTTTGCACATTCCTGGGATTCCAAAAACATGCATATTTTATAACTTAGCTTTTGCAAGATCAAGCCCTGAGTGCCTTATTTGCCCGCTAACTTGAAAAAAGTTGAATGCCCTTACCATATCAGCAGAACAGAGAACTGAAGGAATTCAGAGCAACCCTGGAGAATCATTATTTCATTAATTTGCTTCATTGCTGGAGATAATTTTTTTTCAATTAGATTCCTTCCTCACAGAATCACAATTTCAAAACTACAGTAGTACAAAGCACATCCTCCTCTTAGTTCTGTTGTCTTTATACCTGAATATAAAAGGCATAGGAACTTACCAGCTTTCTGAAACAAGTATTTTATTACAAAACCATGATATAGTTTACTCTGACCTGGCTGTCAATTGAAATGGGAAGCTTAAAAATTTGATTGTGTCCTACAGACCCTCATGACCACTGTATTTCCCAGTGTCCATTCGCATTTGTCAACCTTCAAGGTATCCAACACTAAAGAGCCTAGAGAAGGGAGGTTGAAGGAAGCACAAACCCTCAAGATTTCAGTTGAATACTAAAAATGACACATTTGTTGTATTTTTAAAAAATTATTCTTTTAAGATAAAGTTTAAACATGCTGTGTCTCCTAATTTATTTATAGACTGGTGTATATATATATATATAATGAGAGAATTGGAAAATTGGTGAAATGTATGAAGAACGGAAGTCATAACCTCTGACATACTGGCACACTAGTGTCCCTGGCAAATAAATGCTGGTAGTGCTGGACAAAATAATTTCACTAGAAATTGGGTAGTCACACACTGGAACAGGCTTCCTACAGCCTATCAATGTTTAAGGCACTGAGACAATGGCCTTAACAAGATGCTGTAACTTTTGGTTAAAACTAAACACATTGGAAGTGATACAGCAGAAGCTCTCATAGAAGAAACGATCTGTCTGCTCTCTCAGATGAATAGTGGCTTCTCTTGTTTTTATGTTGTGGCTAATGGCATTGTGCACTTACTGAACAGTCTTTATTGTAATAATGATTAATAAGGCTAACATGGAAAGAACTCAGCTGACTATTATATCTTTAGTAGTATAAGGGAAATGATCTTCCTTGTTACCACTGGACAAAACTGAAAATTACTAGTTAGTGGTGAATGAGATATATAATTTTCTTTTATCAGTCCTTTCTTATGCAGCATCATGAAAGAGCAGAACTTCTTGCATATTTCAGTAAGGTTTATAATATATATTTAAATATATGCAGATGCAGCTGATTTTAGGGCAATTTGAACTGATATGTGAACTGACATGAACTTTTCCATGTGAGTCCTTGTAAAAAGGGACTCTCCTTATTATCTGTAGGCACCCTTTAAATACTGGAACAGGGTGATGAGGTGTCCCCTAAGCCTTCTTGTCTCAAGGCTGAATAAACCCAGTTCTCTCAGCCTTTCCCCATGTGATAGGCTTCCCAATCCTTTTGTCATCCTGGTGCCCTTCCTCTGTAGGCCCTCCAACCTGTGCACATCTTTTTGTATAGTGGGTACCAAAACTGAGCACAGTATATCCAGGCATGGCCTGACAGGCACTGAGTGGGTTAATGACTTCTTTGTCTCTGCTGGTGATTCCCTTGTCAATGCAACCCAGCATGCTGTTGGCTTGCTTTGCAGCTGCAGCACACTGTCCACTCATATTGAGCTGCTTGTCCACCAGGACACCCAGACCCCTATACACAGAGCTGCTCCACAGCCAGGCAGATCCCAACCTGTGCTGCACTCCTGGATTATCTTCAGGTGCAAAACTTTACACTTGTCCCATATTGAACTTCATAAGTTTCAGCCTATCTTTCAGCCTATCTAAATCCTCATTCAGGCTGTTTCTCCCTTCCAAAGTGTCTGCTAACCCACTCAGTTTTATATCATCCACAAACCTAATCAGGGTGCACTTGATCTCATTGTCCAGATCACTGAAGAATATATTGAATAGTTTGATGAGTATTGATCCTTGGGATACTCCACTTGTGAGAGGTTGCTAGGTCAAAAATAGCTATTTACCATGATACTCTGCATGTGACCTGTCAGCCTGTTCCCTACCCGCCACATGGACCACTTGTCTAGACCATAATACATCAGTGATCATCTCAAAAGACCTCACTTTTCAGTAACTCGCAAGACAAAAAAATGAGCTTTTATGCATGAATTCAATATTTTGTATTAAAATGTAGGCTCCTTCTCTATTTTAACCACAATATAAATCAGCACAGAAAACAATGTAGGTTTTGGCATCTGTGTCATGTTAGTTTTGAATGATGAATACATACCAGGTTTGGGAATTACAGAAGCTGCTTGTGTGGTATGTTACAGTTTTTCCAATGTAACTACAAGTACTTGAGCTTTCCATGTCCTAAATTCTCTGTTGTTCTCCTTGGCATAGCCATTGGGATTTCCCACTAAGCACAAGGAATCTTCCCTTGGGATTCATCTGCCCAGGAGTGTACCACAAAATGATAAGAATGGAGGGCTATAGGGAACAAAAAGACATCACTTTATCTGAAAGAGGGGAGTTTTAGATAATATATTAGGAAGAAATTCTTCCCTGTGAGGTTGGTGAGGCCCTGGCACAGGCTGCCCAGAGAAGCTGTGGCTGTCCCATCCCTGGTAGTGTTCCAGGCTGGGTTGGTGGGCCTTTGAGCAACCTGGTCCAGTGGACGGGGGTCCCTGCCTGTGGCAGGGGTGTGGGACTGGATGGTCTTTGGGGTCATTTCCAACCCTAACTATTTGGTGATTCTATGATCCAGAACTGTTCTAAGGCAGATTGAGATATCTGTGACCTTTCTTCAAGTTATCCAGGAGACACCACAGGCCATTGAAAGTAGTGTATTTCAGTGTTTCAGCTCATTTGATATGAACATATTCCCTAACATCCAAACAAATAAATTTCTATAGTCACAGTAAGATTTCGTCTTTACGTTTCTTCTTCTGTTTGCGTGAAAAAAAATTTTTCTCTAATCTATATAGACTTTTATGTATCAGGCTGCTACAATCATGTCCTTGGTCTTCTGCTTTTAAAGAAAACAGTCATCAATTTTGTTTGTAAACTTTTTTCTTTATACTCTTTATTCTATTCTCCCAGATAATTATGTATTGTTTAAAGCTGGATTCAGAATACCCTCTCAGGCTTCTTGATCCCCTTAAAGAATGTCATCATTCAGCTATGTGTTGCTTTGAATGTACTGCTTCCAGTACTTAGTTTTGTTTGTCTTACATTCCCTTGGATACGTTTTTCCCTATCCTTAGTTTATACCTAATCTAGTTTAATACTAAGTAAAATTGTAAAATGCTACCTAGTCTTAATGATTGCTTACATTTAAGAACTTCTCTTGAGTAATAATACTTCTTAAAGATTGAGTTAATACACTAATGATGTAGTTGAGTTAGATAATTTCCAATAGAGGTATGAAAATATATATAGAAGCAAGTAAAAAGTTCTCTGTCTTTTTAACACTTTTTTTTTTAACACTTATGACATTAGCTCTCTCCTTTACTTCATTGGGATATTTTCTCCCTTTGGATCAAATGCAGGTATCTTTGGAAGGCTGCTGTGACATTTTTAGCAGTCTTTACAGGTGTTAAACATGGGTCATATTTGATAAGAAACTATGTAATTTGTTAAGAATTTTTGGCACGGTACTATTCGAGCACGCAAAAATTCACTTAATCCAGTATCCTACCTCCAGCACTGTCCATCAGCAAAATCTTGAGAAAAATCTACTAGAAAACCATGAAATAGAGAAATATGATAAAATATGCCCAAAGGGAAATTGCTTCCTAACCCTATTTCTTAGTGGCTGCTTATTACCTGAGGAATGAGGTCCTAAAATTTGTTTTATGCAAGAGAGATTATTTGTACAATTCACATGATGCTTAATCTTTTTGTGAATCCCATTATGGTTTTCTCTTTCAGTTAGACCTGTGGTAACAGGTCAGTACTGTATAAGGGGTTATTTTTTAAAAACTGTTTGGGTTTGTGGTTTTCTTACTTTCAACAGTAAGAAATGGCTTACCTTTTGATTTTGTCAGATGTCCTCTTCATCCTGTATTGGAGGAGTAGGTAAACAAACAAAACAATTGACCTTCCCTGAATGTTTGAATGTGTTCCTCTTCACATAAAAATGATATCCAGTCATGATCTGTTACTATTCCCTGCACCACCACCACCACCACCACCACCCTCCCCTTATATTTTTGCTGTTTCTGCTTTCACTTGGTGGTATATCAAGTTACATGAGAGTAACTTGATGTCAGTGATGTAACAAGCGTGGTGTTTGTTTTGCAGTAAACAGCATGAAGTGAGTGGCAGAATATCTTCCTAGTCCAAACTGGTGGGAACCCCTGATACTCGCAGCTACTTAAAGTCTTTGTGAGCCTATTTGTGATGAATTCTCAATCTAAACAGAAAAAGTGAAATGTCCCTGGTAGTAAGGCTCACAATTGTTGCCACATCACACAGCTTCCGAAAACTAATCCAAACAATCATTTAATAGGGTCATTATAGTCTGAAAATTTTGATTCAGAATTTTTATATTTAAAGCAGTTGTTTTGTTCCTATTTTTCCTGTCTGTGCCTTGTGATATTACCTCTCTTCTTTACAGGATGTAAAGCTGAAACCCAGATCCTCTGGGTCCAAAGATACCAAAGAGCTGGTTTGGCTCAGGTGGTGGTGACCACATAAAAGCTTTAAGTTTTTCCTTGTTTCATGTGGCTTTTGAGTAGGTTGGATAACAAAAGTAGTAGGATGAAGAGTAGCACATCCAAACTAACTGTATTTCATTAAAAAAAAAAAAAAGGATGATAATGACAAAATAACTGAGTATAAAGGAATGATCAGCTGACCATATTTTATGATCTCCTAAGCATAAATAGGGGTATAAAGAGCCTCAGAAGAGTAAGAACTGTCACTAAAAGTAGCCCATTATCATTGCCAGTTTTATGGATATAGTTTTAGGAAAGGCTTCAGCCTAAATTAATACTAGAGATGAAACTTTACTGACAGCTAATATTAATTGGCAGGTATTTTAATTTTATTTTATATGACTGCTCTTCTAATGTGATAATTCCTAGCCAGTAAATCTGTGAATCAAGAACTGGTAGTAGATGTCTGAGAGACTCTGGGCAGGCATACTCAGTCAGACCAGTATCTAACTCTTACACTCTTACTCCAACAGTGGCTGAAAGAAGATGCACAGGGAAAGGTATATTAATTCAGGAAATCATCCCTAGACCAATCTCCCAGCCTGACACAACATGTGATTCTATGGCTTTCTGATGGTATCTGGTATATATGTAACCTTCTGGAGCACAGGAAGTTCCGCACCAACATGCGGAAGAACTTTTTCACAGTGAGGGTGACAGAGCAGTGGAATAGGCTGCCCAGGGAGGTGGTGGAGTCTCCTTCTCTGGAGATATTCAAGTCTCGTCTGGACGCCTATCTATGTAATATGAGATAGGGAGCCTGCTTTGGCAGGGGGGTTGGACCCGAAGATCTCTTGAGGTCCCTTCCAACCCCTAAGATTCTGTGATTCTGTGATTCTGTGAACTTCCATAGACTTCTCTGCCTTGAACTTTTCCAGTTCCTAAGTAACGTTTTAACATCTACAACAGGCTGTGGTAGAAATTCTGTAACCTGCCATGTCTTACCTCCTTATTGCTGCTCTGCTTGCTGTTTGTCTCTTAAATGATTTCTAACACTAAGTTGCTTTCTGTTCTGAATTCAGAGGCTTTGCAGTTACCTGTGAGTCTTTCCAAAGTTTCAACATATGCCTAATAAACATTTTAAAATACGGTAACGTGTTTCTATGCTTCTGAACTAACTTCAGGCTTGTAGTGTAAACCAATTGCCCAAGCTTCCTCTGCTATCAGTAGAGAACAACAGCAGTTTCTGGGTGGTGATTCATCCCATTTATTTTAGGCATCTATTTCTGGCTGGACTGAGTTGCATTTTCAAAGGCCTTGTCTTGCCCTGAAGGAGGAGTCTGGATGAGCAGCTTAGACAAACTGCTCCACTTTTACAACTAAAAATAGGGGCTATGAATCCCAGCCTAAGCTCTCATAAACAGTATTTACTTTGAACTCTTAGAATTTGGAAAGACATGGCAATCTGAAAGCAAAGGAGGAATAACCTAATGAAGTAACAATGCATAAGTGTATTAGCACACTCTTCCAAGGGGCTGAATGAATAAGGCAGTCTGGCAGCAGAAGCAGAGATGTAGAGTACAGAAAAAGCCTTACTGAGGTCAGCCTTGAGTAGTCCTCCAGAAAGTTGTTCAGGTCAGATAGTCTGCTAAGAGAAAATAAACATCAGAATAGTCTGTGTCTGTTATCCATAACACAGAGCTTGAAAAACATTGTTTGCTATGTCTTTCACTGCGTAGGCTGGACGATTTGGGCAAATTCGCTCGGTTCAGTGACTTCTACTGATACAGTCAGGCTAGATGCTCTGAAGGTTTAGCAATACAGACCTGTTTTGTTCTGGTCTCATACAAGCCATTCCCTTGCTAAAGAATAGGCATCTTCATTTTGATGCACTTAATTATGTTGAATTGACTCAAAACTGTCAGCTTGAGTTTACCAGGCAGACCAATAGGGATTTAACTCTCCCATTCGCAATGACCCACACGTGCTCACTTTTCACACACAAAGCTATCGTGCAGCTGCATTGCTCTGGCTTCCCTGTTTGGACTCGTCTGTTCCCATCCATGAATTACATGTTTTTTACATGTATTCTCAGAGGTTTTCATACTGTGGTTCATGAATGAACCACTGATGGTCCACTTGCTTGTGGTATATGCAGAACAACTTTGGCTCTCCTCATTTCCAGCTGCTAATAGAAGTATTGAACTGCTTACAGAAAAGGCCTGAGGGCCTGTAGAAGCAGCTGGAAACAAAAAAGTGCAGGCAATTTATCCTCTTCATCCAGGGACTGCTGCTGCACTGGAGCCAAGGCTCACTAACAGCAGCTGCTAAGAAGGTGATGGCACCTCATGACAAACTATTGACAAACATGTAAGTTGCTTATTCCTGCTCACCAGTTGCTAGTACTTCTTCAGACAAGTGCTTTCCTGTCATGTTTTCAGCCTACATACCTAAAGTCAGAAAGGCCTGTTTTCTGTTTCTACTAACTTTGATAAGGGCTTGGCATAATTTTATGTTGTCAAATTTTAATGCAAATTCAGCTGATACAATGAATAACAGGTAGGTCAAGAGCTGTCACTCCACTTCCATTAACTAAGATGAGTTCGAGTAAAGAGTTTGTTGAATATTTCTTTTAGCACTGTGCATAAAGAAATGTATCCATGAATATGTGGGCAGAGAACACCCAGTTTGAAGGTTTTAGGCAATTTTTTTTTCTTTTTAAACACCATACTTTTCAACAATGCAGACATGATTGATATTTCAGAGTGATGAATCACAGTACCAATGTGAGCCATATAAGACTTCATTTCCCAAAGAACAGTGGAAAACCTATCCCAGAAAACCCCCTAAAAATTAGTATTTTCAAAGAACTGGCTAGTGTATGTACCTCAAGATTTTAGCATAACGATTGTCATATGTTTTACTTGTGTGTATGCATGCATGTGTTTTAGCCTCATCCAACAAGTGTTCTGATGTTATGAGGAATAAAAGTCACTAATCTGCATGTCCTCTCTACAAAGGCAAGAAGTCTTATGACTTGAAGTTTAAAAATTTACCTAGCTATGTTAATATCTGAATTGTTGGATCAGATATCCCTTAAAAAAATAGAGTTTCCTGTTTGCTTAAGTAGGTATTGGATCAAGCCATTTGGTGATTCCTGTTGCATGATGGTACAGCCGGTGAGTACTGAACAGTGTTTATACTGTGTCTGAGTGAATTCCTTAATTCCTAGTGGTTTACAACCTGGTGGTAAAATTTATATAGGACAGGAATGTGACCTTGAAGGTAGAAACTCAGCTTGAGTTTTTAGAAACCCTTATTACAAGGAGAGCTATTTGAAATGTTCCTCGTAAACTTTCAGATCTCTTTCTTCTTTATTATATTAAGGAAGGATGCAGAAATAGAGTTTATGGAGGGTCACTGATAGCTGAGTTTACATGGGACAGATATACTTCTAGTGGCCATAGCTACTAGACGAATCAAGAGTGTTCCATGCATATAATTACAAGCACAAATTAGTTTTGTGTGCCAGGATGGCTTGCTTCTAGACAACAATGCAATTGAGCTGATGACACACGTATTTCCAAATTCCACTCTTAGTCTTTTAGTTCTCTGTTAAAAATAATGGCAAGGCAGACATTCTGCATAGAGCAGAAATCTTCAAAACATAACTCAGAAAAAATAAGCTTTATTTCAAAGTTAATATCCTGGCGAGACTTAAGGGAAGGCTTGACAGGGTTTGTGCATCCAGCTCAGCCAATTCGTGTTTCCAGATGGAAATTTTGTGAGACATATTTTGGTTTTGTTTGATGACCTCGGACAGTTCAGAAATAGATAGTTTATCCATGTTTCACACTGTGTTCTGGTTTCATTCATGCAAGAGACTGTCAAAGGTAACAACTATGTAAAAAACAAACCAGGAGTACAAATTGGAGTACAAACTACAAATTGGAAGCAGGAATTCATCCACCTTTATTAGCAAAGTTCACATATAGAGCTTGAAAAACACAAACCCAAAATTGTAGTGAGTACTAAACAGCCACAGCTCCATTTGATGCACACCTTTCTACTGTACCTCTTACTGCAGCTGGATGTTTACAGACCAGTTGAACACATCCATGTCAGTACAATATTGGGAATTGAATTACTTGCTCTGAAATCTTTGTGACATGATGGAGACCATTTGCCCAAGAAGGTCACAAAATTTCCAAGCCATATCTCAATATATATTCTATGTACAGGAGTGGATCATCCAGCTGTGGTGTATTTTCAACTGAGGAAACTGGGCCTTAGTTAAAATGCAGCTTCCAGCTACCACCTTTCATACCCTTTTTCTTCTGCCTGTCTTCTACTCTCAGTTCCTCTTCCATTACTTTCTCAGCAGCAACTTGATTATGCTCTCCATTTAGTTTATAAGTGGCATCTCATTCTTCATCTGGGACTTTATCAGGAGCATAGTATTTGATGAATGCTGCAATTTATAGCTCTGGTTCATGCATATGTCTCACAGAGGACAATGATATTAGCAACAGCTACAGAAATAGAAAGGGAGAAACAGTCTGGGGGAAAATCTCTTGGTTTAGGCCAGAATGTAGCCTGAAGCCCAAAGCAGGGACATGTGATTGCAATATATTTTGCTATCCTTTGCTTTGCTGGCAAAATTATGTAAATTCTTCTTAGGAAAGGGCTTGTGAATGACTAACAGACCCTGGATTCTTTGACCACAAAAGGGTTCCATAACATGAAAGGTTTAAGTGAAGTAATAAATTCATATAAATTTACATTAAAGAGAAATGATGGCATATTTGGATACAGCATAGAAAAAATATAGATGATGTATAAAGTATCTCTCACCACAGTTCAAAATTAAGAGGTAGTAGCTGATATACGAGGGTGTTTCAGGTTTCCAAAGGCTTGTTGCACAACAGTACATCTATTGCTGCATGGGGCTTCTGTGTTTTTCACAAAGTGTCTTCTCTCCTATAAGCAAACTCTGCCTTCCTACTACATACCTTGTGTGGATTCCCAGATTATATCAGCAAATATTTTCCCCCTGAAAGTCCTGGGTTAACCAAGACCCTGGTTTGCCATTTTACTTAATGTCATTTGTTCTTACCTCTGCATAGGAATAAACTTCAGGGCTAATAGCAGTTCTTCATAGAATTAGAGAATAATTTGGATTGGAAGGCACCTTAAAGATCATCAAGTTCCAACTCTCCTACCATGGGCAGGGACACCTGTCACTAGACCAGGCTGCTCAAGACCCCATCCAACCTGGACTTGAACACTGTCAGGGTGGGGGCAGCCACACCACCTCCCTGGGCAGCCTGTGCCAGTGTCTCACCACCCTCAAGTGAAGAATTATTTCCTAATACCCAATCTAAATCCACCCCCTTCCAATGTAAAACCATTTCCCCTCATCCTATCACTCCATGCCCTTCTAAAAAGTCCCTTCCCAGCTGCCTTGTGAGCCCCTTCAGGTACTGGAAGGCCACTATAAGGTGTCCCCAAGGCTTCCTCTTCTCCAGACTGAACAGCCCCAACTCTCTCAGCCTGTCTTCATAGGAGAGGTGTTCCAGCCCTCCAGTCATCTTTGTGGTCCTACTCTGGACCCATTCCAATAGGTCCATGTCCTTCTTATGCTGGGGACCCCAGAACTGGAAAGAGTACTCCAGGTGAGGTCTCATGAAACCTGTTGGCCATGCTAGCCTGTTTTTCTGAACAAACAGGCCTTTATGGTAATGTCCCACCTCTCCCCTCTTCCTCAAAAGAATCCCTCTCAGTTTTTGCCCTTTGTTTTTCCTTTCATACAAACCCTGCAAGTAGCTCTGTCAGTCAGTGCCTCTGTCAGTCCAGGCACTGGGGTTGCAAAGCTCTGGGACACCCTGTATTTCCTCCTCTTACTAGATTTGCCAGATGGCATCAGTTTAACTGGCTACATGCTTTCCAGAGGGCAAGAGTCACTGAATACACAAAAATATGGCATGATAGAGGAAAAAAATGTGTGAAGAGCTTCATTGCAATAGTAGAAGGGTGGTTTTTAGAAAGTATCTTTTACAACGTGCCTTCAAAAAGTCTCGATTTAGTTGTTTTTCAACCAGATGAACCAGAGATTAATGGAGTTTTATACTGAGAGAGGAAAGAATATGTAGATTTAAAGCAACTGTTTTACCAGTGGAGCATGTGTCAGACTTCACAGAAGTATTATTCACAGGCTTATTCAGATTATCTTCAGACACAGAAAGATACCTTTTGCAGCAAAGGTCCTTTCTTGATTCCTAATCCTTCACTGAAGACAATGATACCTTCTTTAAATGACTGAGAAAACTCTTAGGATACAAATAGGTCTTATTATGATATTTAAGCATAGCCCTCTTTTAGTTCTGCACCAGGAGAATATTCACTGTGTTGCCTCAAAGCAGTTGTAGCTGAAACTGAAGCAGAATTGCCAGTGTGTAAATCGACTCTTCAAGTCCCTTTTGCTCTATCTATTGATCTGTTATTTGCTTACCTAAGTGGAAAACATCAGTTTGATTTTGGTTCAGTTCTAATTAGTAAGACTGAAGGTGGAGGGAGAAATATTACATATCTCTGCATTTTCAATTGGAAAGAAAAAAGACAGGAGACTCATGGCAACTACTCAAATTTTAGTTAAGCTTGGTTTCTCTCTCTCTTTAAATTGTGTATATTTGTCTGACCCTACCAAGTGGTGTGATGTGCTTTCACCGTGCTGCTGCTTAAACTAACAGTTATCTTTGGCAGGTAGCATTACAGCACAGGCTCTTTTATATGTCTGTGGTCGGCACTTCAACTGTAGTCCAACCTAAAAGATCAGAGGAGAAAACATGTAAATTATTTTTTTTCCTGTAGTGAACAAATGGGCTTAGCAGTTATTAATATTTTACAAGCTTTTAAAGCTTTCTATAAAACTTTGAGGCAGAGCTGCCATTGTTAACATTGTTGATGCCTCCAATATAAAAAATAGCCTTTAGAGGTTACTATTTGGCTTCTTGAAGCAATATTCAAGCTAATTTCATGTTTCATGTCTCCATAAAAGTGTTCTATATATATTTTTGCATTTGGGATTGATCTGAGAGTTGACTGTTGCTGCTCCTGCAACAGTCCATGACATTCATTTTGATTTTTGGAAAAAAAAAGTCTCTTAAAAATAAACCCTTTTTTTTTTTCCATTTGCAACTGCTTAGTCTTTTTACAGCTAAAACATGGTAAAGTTTTTCATCCTGGCATTTTGGACAGTGTCATATGAACATTAACTCCTCTGTTCATCAAAATGCTTCGAGGACAACCTCAGAAGTGTATGAGCTGGATTTGTCAGCGGTGATCATATCATGACTACGTGTCAGTGGGTACTGCTCCCACTAAAGCCAACAGGACCTTCATATGTAACATGCAGTTCAGTTCACTGTGACACTTCTCCTACAGGTAACTAGGATATGAAAGCCTTTGGTACTTTTCCCTCTGTGCCCAACTCCAGCCCCTCAAAGAGTCTATGTACAAACAGTTGCTTCATTGCAGACACTTATTTCATTGTATAAGCAACTTCAGTAAACAAAATACTGCAACACAGTTCAGTTTATACACACTTTGTACAATATTCAGAACCCCCCTCCCCCAAATCAGTATTTTAACAAGAAATGCATCATCATTTTAGAAAGCAGCTTGCTGAAAAGCTGATTGCTTCATGCCGATTCCTCTTTTTAGTTGGGTTATGGGTGTAAACCCAGCAGTTATCTTTGGTAATTCTGGCATATCACACTGGCAATTATTTTCCTTCTAAAATATAGAGTGTCTAGAACTCCCCCAGAAATCTGTCCATTCTGCTTCTGGAAAGAAACCTGTACTTAGACAATGCTTACTTGTTTTACAGATTGTGTAACATACATCATATATTGCCCATTGCAGACGACTTGCAGTGGGAGTATCACACAGGCAACTGGCAGTTAAGATTTCTAAGCAAAGAAGACATAAACTTTCCTTCTCTGTTGCAAAATGTTTGGATAGGGAAACATGTTCTTCTTCATCTCCACAATGTAGCAGACTCCTGTGAGGAATCCTGAAGTGCTGTAGCAAGAAGTCTGATGCACAGAAAGAAGGGAACACTGCATACACAGAATAGAAACTCAGGTCTTTTTCTTTAAACATTTTTGTGTGTTTTATAGAGATGTGGCCTTAGAATTGAAGGTGAGATAAAAGGAAATAAAATGAGGATAATGACCTTCAGAAATGCAAAGAATCCTAATTCTTGCTTTCTTTAGCATTTGCAGCAGGTAGTCGTTGGCTTAGGAGACCAGAGAAATGCAATAGGAACTGTCTTGGCTCCCCTTCCCTTGGGGGAAGAGGTCAGCCTCTGTCTTTTAGCTGTCACTGAACGTTTACTTTTTAATTGTTTAACAACAAACAGAGATTTCAAAATATGGAGGATCAATATTTCTGTCATCTTATGAATTCTCTTGTTCGCTACAACACATCACTTTCAAAAAACGTAGACTGAAAAAATGTAAAAGAGAAACCTGCAAACAACTGAGATTTTCTCATATATCAAACAGAATGGTCACAGATAAATTCTTTGATTTGCAGATAAACTTTAAAGTGTAGGACAGAACAAAGCTCCATCTGTGGCAAAGCCAGAGAATGTCAATGCAGAACCAAATTTTATAGTAAGTCCAGCACTTACTCAGATATTTCTCTCAGATTATTGTGTGGCTGGGTTCTGGCAGAGGAGGGGGCTTCGGGGCAGCTTCTGCAAGAAGCAGCCAGAAGCTCTCTGCAGGCCCCACAGAGCAAACACCAGCCGGCTCAAGGCCAGACCTGCCACTGACCAAGGCCGAGCCCATCAGTGATGGTCACAGCGCCTCTGGGAGTCACATTTAGGAGAAAAAACCCACCAGCAGCTGCTTTGTGCCCCCAGAGAAGGGAGTGAGAAGATGAAAGAAACTGTGCAGGCACCAAGGCCAGGGAAGAGGGGTAGGAGGCACCCCAGGTGCTGGAGAGAAAGATGCCCCTCCAGCCCCTGGAGAAACCCATGGTGGAGCAGGGGTCCCCCCACAGCTCATGGAAAAGGCCCAGACCCCACCTCCAGCCTGTGGAGAGGCCCCACGCTGGCACAGGGGGAGACATGCTGAGATGCTGTGACCCATGTTGGAACAAGCCCCTGCCAGCACTTGCAGCCCGTGGAGAGAGACAGAGACACAGAGATGAGCGAGACAGAGAGAGACCCATGGTGGAGCAGGTTTGCTGGGAGGACTTGTGACCCCCTGGAGGACCAGTCTGGAGCAGTCTGTGCCTGAGAGACTGAGAGACCTTCTATGATTTATGGCTGCACCCCATAGCAGTGACCCACGCTGGGGCAGCTGAGGAAGAGCTGAAGCTCCAAGGGAAAGGGCTCACATTGGAGAAGTTTGTGGAGGACTGTCTGCCATGGGTGGGACCCCACGGTGCAGCAGGGGAAGGGGGTGAGGAATGCTCCCTCCTTGGCTAAGAAGGAAAACAACTCGTGAGGAACTGACTGAAGCCTCCATTTCCCCAGTCCCTATCCCTCCCCATGCTACAACAAGGGGGAAGAAGGGAGCAAAACCATGACTGAAGTGAATATCTGCTAAGAAGGGATTGCTAGGGGGAGGCGCTTTAAGATCTGGTGACACTTCTCATCACCCAACTCTGGTGTAACTGTGGGTGCAGGGCAGTGTCATAAATTAGAGAGTTTTCTTTCTTTTATTCTGTGTTTTCTCCTTCTCTGGAGATATTCAAGACCCATCTGGATGCCTATCTGTGCAGTATGAGCTGGGGAGCTGCTTTGGCAGGGGGGTTGGACCTGATGATCTCTTGAGGTCCCTTCCAACCCCTACGATTCTGTGATCCTGTGATTCTGTGACTCTGTGAATCTCTTTTGCCTGTGACACTGGTTGCAGAATGATCTCTCCCTGTCCTTACCTCAAATCCTGAGCCTCTCAATATATATTTTCTCCCTGTCCAGCTGAAAAGGGGAGTGACAGAACGATTTTGACAGGCGCCTGGCCTCCAGCCAGGGTCAAACCACCACGTAGATAATGCTGGATATACTATTATATCAAGCAAAAAAATCTGTTATTTGAATAGTGTGAAATTCATCCAATAGCTGAAAAGCCAGCCTGTTGGAAGCCTAGTGCATCACAGACTATTTTGATACATACTCCATGGCCATCAGGGTAACTATTTTTCTTAACTATTTGGAACATGGAAAAGACAAGTGACCTGAAATTAGGAAGAAGTCCACAGAACTATTTTACTGATCTTTCTCCTTGGACGTGGCCTGAGAAAAGCAATTCCTTTCCCCCATTACTGAAAGAACATCTTCATTTAGAAGACAACTCCTTTGATTATCCTTGGAGAGTCATATAAGGCCAGACCTGTGGAGACTAATAATTGCAAGTAGGGAACAATTTATTTTTTCTGATTTTACCTGAAAATGCAGAATTTTAATTTATTTTCTTGACTCCCAAAAGAAGTGAGTCCTTCTCAGCTGTCAGATGTGTTGACACTCTCCTTTCTGTTGCAAGAATTTCTAAGAGGGTTTTGCCAAAGCTCCCTTTTGCTCCTCAAAAAGTGGGAAGAGTCAAGTGCAGCTGAGGAGGTCAGGCACAACTGCTGCTTCCATGCCATTACCTAAAGAGAGTGGTAGAAGCCAGGAAGGCATAGAAATTACTTTGGAGGGAAGCGTTTCAGTGGTCATCACAAATTTTTCAGTGGCTATATCCATAATAATAAATCAGATAGAGCCAGGGCATACTAGTTAATTGTGCTGGTACACTATCAGGTTGGTATCCAGCACAGTTTGGCCCTGCAAACCTTCCCTCACCATCAGACTACTTGCTACTGCACTTTACAGAACTCATTCTTACAGAAGTACAAGGCAGGATTCTCTGCTACATGGTGGAGATGAAGAGTCCATACCCAAGCTATTTCTACTTACACTCTGGGAGCCACTATTCCAAAATAGAATGTATTTTGGCAGGGACTCCTGTCAGGGTAGGACGCTTTACTGGTGTCTTCATAGGGTGTTGTGTGCCAGTTAGACTCACTGCTGCAAAACAGTCTGGAGCACATTCAGTGCTCTAGTATAGGCATAAACATATTTTTCTCTAATGGATTACAGTCCAATGCTTACCCTTGAATCATTTGGAAGAGTATTTCCTAATTCTGTCCTCAATGGAAGTTGCTGGGAAAGATAACAAGTTTACACCCAAAGAATCAATATACTGCATTCCTCCACCAGGGATAGAAGAGTTGAATACAGTCCAATTTCTGAGTTCACAGTCAGTGGAAAACACTATGAGACTGAAACGGCTTTTACTGCAGCTTAATTGTATGTTGCTGATGGGGTAAAGAGAAAAAAGTAGGAAAAAATGGTAGGCACATGAATGGCAAGGGGGACACTGGGACAGATGGCTCTGACAAAGACTAAAATCCAATCTGCATCTGAAAAAATATTGTGCAGGAATTTTGGATGAAATAATCTCTATCAATCAAGGAATTTCTCATAGGTCAAAGTGGAAACTATAGGCAATGTATAGACTGTGTCCTCTGCATGAATCTCTACTAGCACAGCAGAAAACTAAACATGACCCATGCTGATTTCACAACAAGCCAAATTGTTCATTCTTCTTTTCTTCCACAAATTAAAGTCACATCAGATTTATTTTTTTCCCCTTCTTGATAAGGTCTTAGTATAGAATTATGGAATTATAGAATTGTAGGGGTTGGAAGGGACCTCGAGAGATCACTGGGTCCAACCCCCCTGCCAAAGCAGCTCCCTAGGACATATCACTCAGATAGGCGTCCAGACGAGACTTGAATATCTCGAGGGAAGGAGACTCCACCACCTCCCTGGGCAGCCTGTCCCAGGGCTCTGTCATGCTCACTATGAAAAAGTTCTTCCACATGATGGTGCAGAACTTCCTATGCTCCAACTTGCATTGCCCCTTGTCCTGTCTCCACAGACCACTGAAAAGGGGCTGGCTGATTCCCCCTGCATCCCCTGCTTCAGATAATTATAGACTTTAATTAGGTCCCCCCTTTAGTCTTCTCTTCTCAAGGCTGAAGAGTCCCAACTTACTCAGCCTATCCTCATAGGGGAGATGCTCCAGGCATCATCTTGTAGCCCTAGTATTGTGCTCAACATTCCCAACTAAACTTACAGTGAGTGAATTGGTATTGGGAAATGTGTTCTACCAAGAAAGGTTTGTTCAGATGAGGTGAGTGAAGCCCTACTAATGATAATTTCATGTTGGCACAACTAGGATGCAAGTGTTTGTGTCCTGTGAGTGATGCAAAGTTACAGAATACAGGAATTTTATTAAAATAGATTCTAGAATACCTGGTCATACTGATGAAGGCTTGACCAAACTAGTCCAAATTAGAAGATATTCACCAACTGTACCATGTAGTGTGGTTGAGCCTAAAACCCTCTAGAACTATTGTTGTCTCTGTAGGACTTTACAAAGAATTAAAGTAGAGAAATTGTTTTCACACAACTGTAACTTTGTATGGCCAAAGGACAAAAGTGATAAAAGGTGACAAAACTACAGTGACAACTTATTTATGTGACAATTTGAACCTCTACTTCACTCATATAGTGAAAACTATATCTTGTCTGCTTTATTCTCAGTGTATTTCTTTGACTATTATTATTATTCACCAATACATATTCTAACCATTACATGTTATAAATTCCTGGAACGAAAATTAATACCTAATATGTTACTTTCACCAAAAAGTCCATAAAATAGTTTTGCTTTTTAAAAAAATACAATTCAAAAGCTAGAAAACTTTAAAGCTTGGATGTTGAAAAGTAAAACCAAAAAATCTATTTTGCAGACTTCTCTGCTGTGAGATTGTCTGTGTTTCCAGCCCTATGGGAGTTTTGCCTCATTCTAGTCTTTAAATATTTATCCTGAAAAGAAGGTTTTAAAAAAGAGAGAGAGAGTGAGAAAGGGAGAGAGGTGGAGGAGGAGGAGGGGAACCACTCTCTCTGTAATGTTCCCACAGTCTGCCATTCCCCAGCTGGAATGAATGGAATTCTGATAATACCCGCTTGTTCTGAAATGCAAAGCTCACCCAGAGTGTGCAGATACAGCTTTAGCTAATCGTTGCATGGAGCTTTGGATAGGAGAGGGAATAATAAAATAATAAACAGCAGTATAATCCTAGAAAAATCAAATTGGTATGGAAATGACCATTTAATCATTACAGAGGATAGAGCCTTAAAAAAGATTGGGTTGAGGTGAGTTTCTGGCAGACCCTTTCTTAAGATGTCTGCAGTAACACATCAACCTAAAATGTCTTATTTTGTGTTTTCCTTAATTACATTGGATCTGCCCATTGGAGGCTAGAACTGTTTGACTGCCACTCCACAACACTCTTAACTTCCCAGTGGATGCCTGGGATTCTTATTTCTTATCTTTTCTTTGAAAAGCTGTTATGTTTGCAATTTAGAAGCTATTATTTGTAGTAAACCCTAGATATGAAATTCTGGGGTATGTATATATACCTAGGGATGTATATCATGTATATATCCAGGGATAGTATGAATATCTGCATAAGATAACACTTTAAATGAAGGTCTAGGGATGCTATTCCTCTGTTAATTGGAAGCTCAACCTGCCAAGAGCCATGGAGAGTGTGTTTGAAAGATTTCTTTGGTTAGAAAGACATAAAGATCAGCTAAGGAAATCCAAAGTCTGGGTATTTGTAGTGATCATAGTTGATTTGGGTCCATGGCCTAAGGAAGGTTTACTTCAAGAGATGTAGCCACATGGTTATGTTGTCCTGGTGATAAACAGAACAGCTAATGAGTCACCTGCATGTTCAAAAAGATATAACCAAAAGGCTGTATTGTTGTTTTGAACATACAGCTTGTCATGGAATTGGCCATGAAGTGTAAGCAAAGCAGAGAAAGGGAAAGGTCTTCTCTCACTTGATGGATATGAAAATAAATTGCCTAGAGTTTTGGCAGCATTTAATAATGCTTCACCCTCTGAGTTGGAGTTTTAGGATTTTGGATAATAACTTCAATTTTTCATGAGAAGTTGTTGCAGGAAAATACCTGGAAACTCAAGTCATTCCAGTGGGTGGAAACTTGCTCAAAATGGGATAATAGCAGTTGCAGCCAGTTCTGTAAGAATTAGGCTGCAGAATGGCACTGACAATTGAATTGTGGAGTTTATAGGTTAGGGTTTCATCTTCTGGCTTACAGGTAGGCAGAGTACTCTCCAGCCAATGTCCTGATCCTAGTGTCTCCTTTGGGGCAAAATAACCAAGAAAAAAGCAACCATGAAGATTAAACAACAGGTGACATTAGCTGACCTCACAGAAAGCTCGTAAGCAGAGTTTAAACAAGGACAGAATGCTCAGGCTACTTAAAAACTTCCTCCAGGCCATAAGCACACATGAAATACTCTCGCTCAAACTGCTGGACTTTCCTGTAGTCCTGGCACAACAAAGAACACTAGGACTACCACCTGCATCTTTGCCATGTAGCAGGAATACATAGGTTTGGTCTAATAGATTTCTCCCTACAAGTAATATGCAACTGTTCTTTCTCTCTGAACATCTTCCAAAGATCAGTGATTTTCCTTCCTTTTCAAAATCTGCATGAGACTTCTTGAAAGGGGGAGAGAGAAACACCATTTTCTTAGCTACCAAGAATAGAATGGTAACACTCAACAAGATGGTTAGGGATGAGAAGTAATGGCTATAAACGGGAAGAGGGTAGATTTAGAATAAATATAAGAACATTTTTTACTGTGAGACACTGCCAGAGGTTGCCCAGAGAAGCTGTGGCTGCCTCTTCCCTGAAAGTGTTAAAGGCTAGATTGGATGGGGCTTTGGACAACCCAGTCTAGTGGAAGATATCCTTGCCCATTGCAAGGGGAGTGGAACTAGTGATCTCTAAGGCCCTTTCCAACCCAAACGATCTGTCATTCTATGATTCTATGAAATATTTATCCTGTTATTTGCTGGCAGCTGTCTAATGCATCAGCACAGGTCAGGAAATAACCTTTCAGATGACAACCAACTGATTCAAGCTGAAACAAGCAAGATGAAAGTGATGCTTGGGAAGGGAAAAACACATCAAAGATTGTCCATGATGTTATTTTCCACGTCCCATAAGCATTCAGCCCACAGCAGTGAAAAAAATCTTGGAGATCTTGCAATACCCTTCCCAACAAGTCTCAATGACTCAATTTTTCTTCCTGACTATAGGAAACTTCATTCAGAGTGCAGGCCTGGACACAGCAGCCCATGTGTTTGCCATACTCGTGCTGGAGGACTCTCTTCTGCACTGAACTGTGATGTAGACTCCCAGGTTAATATGTAATATGGCTTATGACCTATGACTGGCTGCTGTGTGCACTGGACTGTGCTCAAGCTGATAGCTGGTTCCTGGTTCACTTGTGATGTCAGTTCAAGATTTTTGTTCTCATTTCAGTAACAACTTAAAAGATCAAGTCTTAGATCTTGAATTGTGAGGTCTCAAACATTGTAACAACTCTTTTTAAAGCAATCCATACCACAAAACTGAGGAGGAAGTTCATGAGATTAGAAAGAAATGTTCTGTGACATTCTGATTGGAAGAACACCCCCCCAAAACATCAGGCAAGTAGAGGGTTTGGTTGTGTTTGCAGAAATAACTTAAAATCTTCATTTGTGTCAAAGTATTAATTACAAAGATATTCCTTTTTTTTTTTTTTAATAAAAGGAAGATGGAAATGTAAAAAGGGTTTATCAAACTGGCATTGCTGACAGATTCATAGACTTATAGAATGGTTATGTTTGGAAAGGACCACAAAGGCGATCTAGTCCCAACATCCCTGCCATGGGTAGGGACACCCTCCACTACTCCAGACTGTCCAAAACCCCATCCAACCTGGCCTTGAACACATCCACCGAAGGGGAAGCCACAGCTTCTCTGGAAAACTTGTGCCAGTGTCTCACCACTCTCAGAGACAAATTTCCTCCTAATATCTAATCTAAATCTACCATCCTTTAGTTTAAAGCCGTTATCCTTTCTCATATCACTATGGTCCCTGAGAAAGAATCCCTCTCCAGCTTTCCTGTAGCCCCTTTAGGTATTGGAAGTCTGCAGTAGGGTCTACCCAAAGCCTTCTCTTCTCCAGGCTGAACAAGCCCAACTCTCAGCCTGTCTTCACAGGAGAGGTGCTCCAGCCCTCTCATCATCCTTGTGGCCTTCTTTGGACTTGCTTCAACAGCTCCATGTCTTTCTTGTCCTGGGGACCGAGAGCTGGGCACAGTATTCTAGGTGGGGTCTCATGAGAGAAGTTAGAAAAGCTTATGGGTGGATCACTTCCTCCAGGCTCATGACTGAATGTTTTTCTTAATTTTTGTCTCTGTGCTAGTGACGCATCATAATTTATATTCTCATTGTTCTAGCACAGTTCTGGTTCCAAATAATTCAGGTTATCTTCACACCTGCCAACCTAGCTTGCCACAACTTACTTCACATCCCCCAGTAGAATTGTTGTTAGTACTGCTCATTTTTGTGCTGACACTTTTACCAGATACCTTAAATTTTTTTTCTAATTGCTAAAAATGTTCTTAATTTTATGAATTTTTCTTTAATAGTTTTTATTTCAAAATGACTTATGTAAATTACAAGTTTTTAAACAAAACCCAAGAAATATAAATGCTTTTTCTAAGTCTTGAAGGGTAAAGTTTAACAAAAAGAATTGTTATTTAGGGCTACTAGTGATTTTTTCATCTTCTGGATATTTAGAAATGGATTTTAATTGAAACTTCATATCGAAGCACTAAGAAAGTTGGACAATGCAGCAGTTCCAATTTGTATTACAACAAATTTCCAATTCTGGTCCATGGCTCGAGTGTGAAGAGACTTAGAAAAAGATATATGAGAGGGAATTATCTGGATGTTTTAGATATAAAAGTATAATTTTTCTTCTCTTCTAGATACTAGTAAGATAAATTATTTAAAAGATATAGGTTGAGGGGACCTGGACCTTACAAAACTTTTGCAGAACCCAGTTCAAGACAATGTAGGTTCCTAAGGGTCTCTTTAGAGATCAAATTCTGCATTTAGTTATTTGCACAGGTGAATGTGAGGCCATGAATTTAAGGCCAGAATTTGGCTTGCAGAAACACTATTATTCTTGATGAGTCACAAGAAAGAACTTAGCTTGACCTTTAGATCAGATTGCATTTAAAGGGGGAATATTTAGAGAATCCATCTTTTTGCATAAGCTTTATAAGTGATTCTGAGCCAAACTAAGCATGAATGTATAAAATTTTGTTAAAGATCAAGACTAACAGAGTTTTTCGGACATAGAGTAAGACAAAACTGCAACTACTTTAAGATTAATGGATTTCTTAGCAGTTTGGTAGAAATCGCCTCCCGGACTGTACCATATTCATGTTTAACTCATTTCCTTAACACAAAGGCCCCAAATCTGAATGATTTTGTTCTACATCATGCTGCTCTGAAGCAGAAAAACTTTCCTCTACCGAAATGTACTTATTTCTCTAGTCAAATGTGTAACAAGAGACTTGGCTCAGTTCCTGGACTTGCTGAGTACAAGAAGAACATGATACAAATCAGTCTATGCCACAGCAATGTACAGTGATGCAGTGGATACCCTATAAACCTCCCACAAAGAACTTCTGCCTTGAGTTGACTGAATTCCCTAACATGAAATACAGGGCTTCTGAGGTAAAAAGGGGGCCAAATGCCTCTCTGCGGTGTCTCCATCTATGCAGCAGAATGACACTGAGACAATTTTAGTTAAAGAGTATTGTTAAATTTTGACAATTTTGCTTATATCAGCAGGAAAAACTAAGGAACTCAGTAGAAAGTTGAAAACCACTTAGGAGTACAGATTGCTCTTCTCAGAGCTTGAGACACCCATGTACAGACAGGGAAACAAAACCTGGTTTGTTCTGCTCTGTTACTGACCAGCTATCCCAGGTAAACTTGTATAACTCTTGTTTAAGAAAAGTGTGTGATAACCATGAGAGGCATATGTCTTTATATCAGACATCAATTTGAGGGAGGGGAAGTTGCTTTCAGATACCTAAAACACATTCTCATACAAGCATCTGGTGTGGTGTTGCAGAGTGTCCAAATCTAGAAGAGAAGTGGCTGTTAAGACACCTTTCTCATTGCTTCTGTTTGCTGATTTAGATGTCCTCTTCTTCTATGTACTGGTTTCTATTAATTCTGTTGTCAAATATGTAAGTCACAGCACAGTGGCTTTGCCATACTCTGCAATTAAAGACTTCAGTGACTGATTTCATTTAATTAAGGCACTTCAACCATAAGTCACCACTAACTTTTGACTTAAGATTTTTGACTTTTGATAGTGGACGTTTTCTTCAGTTGCCATTTCCAGGTAAGTGTGCTACTCTAGATTACTGGGACCCATTAGCTGGTCTGAGATGGGTCTACAGAAACACTTATAAACTTATCTAAATGCACTGAACCTCTGAACTTAAATAGAGATCTGGAAGTCCCTGGAGAACAGATGACTACCAGAGAAGTCCAGCAAATAGTGATTTCTGTCTAACAGGAAATACTGAATAAAAGGATTTTCTATAGTAGCTGTTATTTATAGTTCAGCTGAAGACAAGAAAATAACTTCAGGAAGATGGAAAGTTAGAAGAAAACAGTGATATTTTTTAATCAAAGAAAATCTGGAGGTTGGTCATATTTTCAGCTATCCAACGGATATATGAATACCTTATTTACTCATCAAATAATACATAAGATTTATACAGAGACATTAAATTCTCCATTTAAAAGGACACCTCATAATATATTCCTTTTCAGGAGTAACTGAATCTAAACATTCCTTTTTGTGGGGCTACTATGATTAATTCTTTAAACATGTTTTAGACCAGCTATGATTCTGCTGGAAATGTGAATTCAGCTGCGGGTGGTAAATGGTAGAGGTATTTTCAGTTTATTGGAAATATTTGACACTTTTTGTTTGCCTTGGGCTTCAACCCCCCATAAGTGAGTGAAATGGATGATCTTAGGGTTACTGACTCATATTTCCTGTCCTCATGATAATAAAACTGAGTAAGAACAAATATGGAGAAATTAAGAAACATCTTGGGACCAATTATAAGTTGGGGTGCCTTCAAGAATAACAATGATGTTCAGAAATAAATACTTTTATTTCATTTTGGAGTCTGACTGCATGATGATATGGAGTGAAATCTTTCTCCTTAAACTTAGCAGCCAATAGGAAGGCAGCAGCTGGAATATTTTTAAATAAATACTTTTAAAGAAATACAGGTTCTTTTATCCTTGGGAAAAATGGAAGTGTCTATGTGAGTGGGCAAAACACAGGAAATTGAACTGTTATGTGGATTGTAAAGCCTGCATTATGAGCTATCTTTCCCTCCAGAAAGATGGAATGCCATTGAAACCAAATGACACAGTCCATTGTAGGCGTTCCCCAAACATCTTGCCATATGCCACATCTTTTCCAGGAGGGATACTTCACCTATGTTGTGAGAATAGTAGACAGAGAAGGTGATTTGAAGCGAAATATTCTGCCATGTATCACTGGAACAAGGATTTGAGACTAAAAGGTTATGATGGATTTTTACTTCCTATTGCATATGCAGATCCAAAATGCGTTTTCAGAGTGTGGATTGCTCTCAGTGATGGAACTAAATCTGACTTTACAGACCTGAATGCAGGAATGAGATATTGTCATGTGTTAGAATATCAGAGGTGCATTGCAGTATAGTATTTGTTGTTAAGAATAATCTCCAATCCATGTTTTGGTTATTCCTACTTGGGTCAAACAAATGTCATGGTTTAACCCCAGCCAGCAACTAGGCACCACATGGCTGCTTGCTCTCACCCCTGGGTGGGACGGGTTGACAATCAGAAGGGTAAAATTGAGAAAAATGGTGGGTTGAGATAAAAAGAGTTCAATATATAATGCAAAAGCTGCACACACTGGCAAAGCAAAATAGGGGATTCATTCACTGCTTCCCATCAGCAGGCAGGTGTTCAGCCATCTCCAGTTGGTTCCAGTGATTCCTATTATAGTAATTCCCACAATGTGCAGTTCAGATGATGGGCTACAACAATGTAAAGGCATTTCTATTACAATACCCACCTCTGATCTTTTTGGAGCAGACCATTGTGTTTAACGCTGCAATTAACTCCTCCTCTTGCCCCTGATCCACCTTGAACTTCTTCAGGTACTACAATACCTTAGGGGTTACCTGCTCCCAGTAGAGCCACAGTCTCTCCAGGGGTATACCCGCTCTGGCACAGACTTACCCACAGCCACAGTTGCTTTGAGGTGCATCTGTTCCAGTGTGGCCTTCTCCACGGGCCACAATGCCTTCAGAGATAAACCTGCTCAAGTGTGGCCTCACATGCAGCCTCACACCTTTTAGAAAGGAACCAGTTCCAACATGGCCTTACCCATGGCTGCAGTCCCTCCAAGGGTGTACTGGATCTGTTGGGATTTTGTCTATTGCCACAGGCTTTGCTATGTTCAACCATCTCCAGGAAAGCAGTGTTCCATCATACTCCATCTTAATGGGGACACCCTCACTCTGAACACGTCCCCCACTCCTCCTTCTCCCCCAAGCTCTGTATTCTGAGCATTTTGCTATATGATATGGGATATCCCTTGGATCAGTTGGGGTCAGCTGTCCTAGCTGTGTCACCTCTCAGCTCCTTGTGGCCCCCCCAGCCTACCCACTGGTGAGGTGGTGCAAGGAGCTGTATAGGCTCCTCAGCAGTGACAAAACCATCTCTGTGTTATCAGCATTATTTTCAGCACAAATCCAAAACACAGCCCTGTACTAGCTGTGATGAAGAAAATTAACCCTAACACAGCCAAAAGCAGCACAACCACAGAACTGAATCATATCAGCTTCCATCTCACCAAGCTAAATATATTGACTTCCAGCTCAAACTGCAGAGTATGTAATTCTTCCTAACGCTTTTTGGAAAAGAGTGTTTGTTGTAACATTGGGTGATGAGAGAATCCCAGCTTGAGGTGAAAGGTTCTGTGTCTTGGACATTGTTCCAGCTGTATATATGTTGGTTATGTGTGCACATTTTCAAATGAATAATCTTTGAGAAGGTATATTAAGGGCTGAAAGACATTATTGCAGTAGGGTCCATGTACTGAATAGCAGCAGGGAACTCCAGGGAACTGTCATCTCCTCTTTACAAACCCATTAGACAGAATCCATCTGGCTCCTCAAAGATGTAAAGGAACAGTTGACTCACCGAAAGGTCTATCCAAGAAACCCCTAGTTGCACGCACTACATACAACAGACATCCCTCTGGGGCTAACTATAAACTCTGTGTCTTGTGGGCTGTGATATTTGAACGATGTTTATTCTGCTGCTCCCTCAGCCAATCTCTCATGTGCTCTTCACCAGAGGTTGTCTGATACCTCTTTTCCCCCAGAAATTATGACCCTGCAATGGAACGAAAGCATAATGAGAATTCATTCACATCAAGCTTTCTATGAGAATAACGAAGGCACAGACAAAAAGACTTTTCCTATTTCAGCTTTAAAAGACTTTTTCCAGTTTTAGTGGGAGAGAATTCAGCAACCGTCAAGAGAAGACAGAATCCTTAGTGCCAAAGCGAAGTGCCTGTGTTTTCAAGATCTTAACACTCCTGAAGGGGGATGTGGAATAAGTCTTCTGGAGATGTCAGCAAGACCACAAATAGCTTGAGAAGAATTAAGTAAAATTTTAAAATAATAGACTACAGGTGGCCTGTGGGAAGACCCCCAGTACACAAGGAATATGTTTTTGGCTTGTAGCAAGAAGCCTTGCAGCTGTGTTTTTAATATAAGCTGAAGTCTGAGATGAAACAAGATTTAGTTAGATGGCATGTAAAATGGAATGATAGCAGTTAGAACATATAATTATATGATTAATTTAGCGAATCTAGCTACACTAGAAACTCTTTTCCCAACTACACCTTCAATCTGTATCTAAACTCATCATTCTTATCTAGAATATAGGAAAGGAGTGATCTGATATAGAGGCAGGATCAGATACCAAGTTCAAGTAATTTTAATCTCTGATTCCTAATTTTCAAAAGTTAAGGAAATTTGAAACAGCATTATAAAGGCTGAATATAATCAGTGTATTTTGTACAAACTGCCATATTTTATTCCTGTCTTCAGGAACAACTAACACAACCAAGGATTTCAAGTTTGGCAACAGTGTGCCATGTGTTCATCCCCACAGGCCCCAGAAGGATAATTCTTAGACCTACAAACCGTCTCGTGCAACCTCATTTCTTCTTTCTGAAAGACTATTCCATTGCTTAGTGCTGTGCTGGGAGTACCTGGGGAAATAGTAAAAGGAAATACAACTGAGAGCCACTGTGGCTTGACTCCTCTCCAGATACTTTGAAAATATTTTGGCAAAAACAAGATTTTAAGTAAAACTGTTTCCTTTGGTAACATACCCAGAACTGCAGGTTTTACATTTTTGTGCTTAGTATGGAGTGCCAAAAGAAAAAAAAAAAGCCCTTGTGTGAGAAGGTTGTACACGTTGTACACGTGGTAGTAATACTGGTGGGGAAGGGGGGGTGGGATCTTGAACAAGATGCAGAAAGAAGGCAAGGAGAGAATGTATTTCAAATATTTATCTTCTACTGGGAAAAAAACTACACAGCGTTGAGAGAATGAAAATCTTTTTGAGTACCTCAGGCTTTTAAGTGGTGACGAGCAGCCTGATGGTTTGTTCATCAAAGGATGACTGATAAAGAGAAGCAAACAATGATTTCTTCTTTTTTTTTTTCTTTTTTGTTGTCACACAGTGTCAAAGAGGGAGCTCTTGAACTGAACAGACAGTAATAAGCTGGATTTCTTTTTCTTACAGAGATTGCTTAGACTACTTCTGATTAGTTTTTCTCTCTGAAGTTTCAAGTGAGGATATAAAGAAGTGCCGTACAAAACTTTCTAAATGCATTATCCATACAGAGTTTTCTAGGTATCTAGGTAATTAGGAGGACTATGAATATTTAAACGAATGAAATGAAACATTAATGCCTTTACCCTTCAGGACTGTTCACTTCCTTTAGAAGATCTTTGTGTTTCTTTGACTGCCACTGATTACAAACTGGATGGTTGCATGCACAATTTCCGCGTCTCTCACTTGTAGTTTCATTGCTGTCCTGCTCTTTACACTTCATTTGCAAATAACATACTGATTGGCATTTAAGAGAACAGTGTTACCTCACTGCTATTATTCACCATAAGTTAATTAGCCAGATAAGCATAATGTAAATGCTTCTCTTCAGTTGCTCAGTCGCAAATAAAAGAAATGAAGGCATCTTGCCACAGCCTTCAGACAGATAGATATTCGTGTGTTTCCATTGTTGTTACGTCTCTGTTTCCGTTCAACGTGTTATGAGGCTTTTTCAAGGCTGAAGTACTGTTTTGCTCTCGAAGTGCACACCTTATCACAGCCACTCAGACTCTTCCTGCTTTGGATGGAAACGTCGTGGGCTAACCCCTTCTGACATCACAGTTTGTCTTCAGCAGGACATATTTTTGGTCCTCAAGCCACTTGTTACCAGGAAGGATTCAAAGAGACCATTCCTTAAAAACAGCTGTTGGGTGGGACTCAGCTTGAGTGGGATTACACAGGTGCTTACTTTTGGTTTTGTAAACTGGTGCAATGTGGAATATTGTACTGGGAGAAGTTACCAAGCATGTGAGGTGTGAATTTAGAAGTAGTGGGAACATGAGCCTGTGAATTGAGAAGAAAAATGGAAGAAAGGGTTGGTAATGAGTGCATGGAGTTGATGAGGGCTGGAGGGAATTGAGTATATTTGGGGAATCTTTGAAGAAGTTTTGTTAAGCAAGGGGCATGGGGAGCACACCAATACAAGGCTCCAAAGGATAGTGATGGAGCTGGCTTTCGGTATTTGAAAGGAAAGGCAAATGAATGTATCCCTTTAAGGAATGTAGTTGAACTCCTAGGTTTGATTTTCAGTTGAAGAAAGAGTTTGGATTGATTCTTATTTAGCTGAACCCGTCAGAACTAATATGAAATGAAATGTAAGAGGCTCTTTTCAGGGGAGAAAATTCTACTAACGTGAAACAATGTATAATGTCCAGTAACTGGCAATTTGCCTCTTTCCTGTACCATGCAAAATCTTTTTTCTCAGAGGCTGAGCTTCATTGTTCTTTGTACCTTGTTGAATTCCTTAGTTATTACATGCTGAAGTCTAGTATGTTTAACCATGTCTGTGTAGACTATTTCCAATGGTTTTTTAATACGCCATGTCTATAAACAACTTTTTCTGCTACCCGAACCTCTTCAATCTAACTGCCTTCTCTTTTCTGTTTTTCTTCCTTTTTTTTGTTTACAACTTATTTACTCAGGTGACCTGAATGTGATTTCAGGGACAAATTGTGTTGGAGGACATATTATCCTCACATAAGTGAGTACACCAACACCTAAGGGACCCGTCCGTGTAACAATTCCAGACCCCTCTGTTGGCAATCAGTGGAAGGAAAGTTTCAAATGCAAGTGCTCTTTGAAGGCTACCTTAAGTGAAACTGCATGAGCACCTTCTTTTGTGTATTTAAAGTTGAAATCCTCTATTATGTTGCTGTCTTTCAGGAGGAGATTACAAAACAGCCTACAATTTTGAGCTGCTGTTCAGTTTTCTGTTTGTCACATGCTTAGGGGTGGACTGAGACAAGCTGATTTTCTTAACGAGGACTTGGAACAAAAGTAATGTGATGATTTGATAGGCCAATTCAGGGAAGAGCCTTAGTTCAAACAGAGGAGAATTGATTTGTGAGAAAATACTGTGTTTTCACATAACCAGTACATGTGGGTCAGTTGTTCCATAAATGATGAGTGTGTTCCATTAAAGCGTTATGCCAGGAAGCTTTAATTTCTGCACCTAATTCTTTCATGAATTGACGCCAGTTTGTCAGATGTTCATGTACTGTCTTTGAAAACAAAGCTTCGATGGATAAATTCCCTGGATTATTTCTTAGTGGTCTGTTTTAGTGGTTTGCAACATGCCATGAAGAACTGGGGGAATTCTTCCTGGAATTCCTTGAAGATATATTTCTTAGTCATTTGTTTAATCATTCTGACATTATCTGAGACTTGAAGCTCTTATTATTCCAGTTTAGATAAACTATATTTTTAGAGGTATACTTGAGGTACTTGTAGTGATCACTTGAAGCAATAATCCATTCAAACCTCAGGCTGTGCTAGAGGCTGGACCCCTTTTCCACAACAGCACTAAACTTTGAAAGTGTGGATCATGCCCTCACTCATATTGGCAAAATATCACAGTGGTCACAGCTCACACTGTGTTGTTATTCTCAGCCCACTAACAGACAAAGCATTCACTAATCTGTTTTCCTCTCTAAGCCACACCTCATTTGCTTTCATGACTTCTTTTTTCCCTGTCCTTTGCTTTTTTCCATTATTTTTTATATATATATAAAAAAATAAGATATCGAGCCCATAATTCACCTCTGTACATACATATTTATATGTATGAAGCTCTGGACTTACCTTCGTATTCTGGCAAACGATGTCAGTTTACGCAAACTTTTCAATCTTGGGCAATTTAAACATCCTTTCTATTGAATCTCTCCAGCATCAGGCGATACCCCAAGACCAGTGACCTTCAACTCCCACAGTCTGGCAGGTATTCTACTTCAGTGGGACTCACATTCACTCTCAGGCATCCTTCTAACCTGGAATGTACTACCCTCATTTTCTACGTATTTTTCTACTTCTCTGCTTACTCCTCTTTTGCTTGTGTTCATCACCCCTATAATCCAAGACTTCCCTCCGCTGCAAAGGCTCTTTGCTCCTTCCTCCCTTCCCTTTCCTCTGAGATGGTCTCCAATACCACCAGTCTCTGCCATGTGAGGAATGACACAAATGAAAAAACTCAGACCAGGTCACATTCCCTTCAGTTTGCAGCCTTCCTATGACATACCGGCATCTCTGACAGTGATGAGTGACTGCCATTCATCCCTTTACAAAGTACAGCTGGGACTGTGTTGACTTTCCAGAGCTTTAATAACACTGACTCCAGACACAGGTAGCTCTGCGTGTATTGTTTGCAACTGTGGAAAGTTTGATGGAGCACGTACACTCTACCTGAAGATAAAAGGAGGTATATGGTATACTTAGAGTTCTTGAAGGTGTGCAGTCCATGTGTGTCTTTGCTTCCTAACCTCATTCTGCTTTGTGTCTTTGTCTGTCTCTACTCTCTGATTAGATTGTGGAAAGGTAGGTGTGGGGTGGCATTCTGTCATATGCATCATCTCTGGGTGCAGGATTGGTGCACATTCAGGTGCTAACAAGATTATCAGCAGTAGAAAAAATTGTAAGCTATGTGATATGTATTTGACAGACTGTCATGTGTATGTGTGAACTACGCATACCAAATAATTCCTGGTTTTGATTAGTAGCCTCAGGCAATTTTGTTAAGGGTAATTAACACTTAGAGGGAAAGCTGTTTGAATTCTGGTAATATTTATTTCCTTCTTTAATTCTTTGGGCATAAAAGTGCATTGAGATAATGTGAAATTCATAACTATTCTTATTGCATGGGTTTTCCTTTTTTCCAACTCATGTTTTCCTTATATCAGTAGTTTTGTTGAGAAGTACTTCTACTGAATTGACATTTCATCTATTGGATTAGCTCATAACTAACATGCACATATTCAAGATGAAGATGCCATAATTAATGTTAATTTAAGTGCTAGTAGTTTGACTATTAAAAAAACCACAACACTATGTTTGCATTTTAAAATAACCTAGACGAAACAAATTATTTTAATGTTTTTCCAAAATCGCTTAGAAATAGATGTAGCTCAGCATGTGCAATGAGAAACATTAGGCATCCTTTTACGACATAATATTTGAAGGCAGATTTTTTTAATCAGAGGCAAAATCGAGGGAGAAGCTGACACAGAGACATCTGCCGGTAAAGCAGCGGAGCTTGAAACTTGTGGAATGCAAGCGCTCCAATAGCCTCCCTGGGAGGATTCTTGCACTGAGATGAGCTTCTGCATCTTGTTTAACCTATTTGGTTCAATTCATGGTGCCTTAAACTACCTGTGCTATAAGCAAAGGTGTTAAATGAATAAAAAGTCATATGAATGTTGAACCAGCCTATGTTCCAGCATGCCATCTTTGAATAAAGTTTATTGTCTCTCCTTTAAAATAATGAAAGAAAAGCAAAGAGGTTTTACTGCAAGTGTTTACTGTGGGAATACTTGAGTAATTTCAAAGCAAAATACATAAAGGAGAAAAGTCCTAAAATTGAAGCATCATTTTCCCAGTCATCCACATCAATCCAGTTCTAATTATACCAAGAAAGAAGTCATAAGATCCTGCAGTCTTCAGAGAACAGAGGTGAAGTATTTAACACCCTCTTTTTGGTAACTTTATAGAGAATACTTCATCCAGTTAGCACCAGTTTTATGAAAACAATTATGTTATTTATGAAAAATGATGTTAATAAGTTTTGTGAATATTAATAATTAGCAGAAAATGGAAGCTGGTAAATGAGTTAATGAGCTTCATGGCCATGAAACAGTAATGCTGTCATGGCTTGAAACTTCTTCGCTATGACTCAGGCTGAAGAGGAAGTTCTTCAGACTAGGTACAGATTTATTTTAAGGGATGGTTCCTTGGTTAATCTGAGTCATGTTCAGCCAGTTTCTGGGCAGAGTCCCTCTTCTAATGAAAAAAATTCACTTTTCTATTGATGAATTAATACTAGTTTGTATTTCCCATTTTTACAGCAGAGAAGCAAGAATTTAAGGTGTCAACAAAGACACTCAGCCCAGTTCCAGTTAAAACGCCTTGAGTGTCACTACCAGTTGCTGAAGACACCTCCGCTCCACAGCTATCTTCTGCACTGTCTTACTACATTTTCATCTTATGTATCAAATGGGCAATGCCGTGTCAACCCAGGGATGTGCAGAGGAATTAGTACACTCATTAACATTGCCCAGATTTTTTGTTTATAGATGTACTCCACACTTTTTTTCCTCTAGCTACTTTAAATCATATTTATCTCAAGCCAAATCAAGACAAGATGCAAATCCAAGCATCACCCAGGGTATTCAAAATAGTCAGCATAGCTAAAAATGCTCCTTAAAGACACAGATGAAGAAATGAAAGTAAATTAAAGAAGGACATTAATATGCTTGAGTGTATCTAGAGAAGGGCTACAAGGCTGGTGAGGGGTTTAGAGGACAAATCTTATGAGGAGTGACTGAGGGAGCTGGGATTGTTTAGTCTAGAGAACAGGAGACTGTGGTGACACCACATCACTCTCTACAACTACCTAAAAGGTGGTTGTAGTGAGGTGGAGGTTGGTCTCTTCTCCCTGGTAGCTATTGACAGGACAAGGGGAAATGGTCTTAAATTGCATCAGAAGAAGTTTAGGTTGGATATTAGGAAAATTTTCTTTACTGAAAGGATTGTTAGACATTGGAACAGGCTGCCCAGGGAGGTAGTTAAGTCACCATCCCTGGCGGTGTTTAAAAGAAGAGTAGATGTTGTACTTGGTGACATGGTCTAGTGTTGGACCTGGGTGGGCTGGATAGGTGGTTGGACTTGATCATCTTGAAGGTCTTTTCCAACTGAAACCATTCTATGATTCTATGCTCAGTGTTCCAGCCATTGCAGTCCACTACCTTTACAAATATTTAATATCCCTGAAACTCATCTGTTTCCTCTGTAAGTAGGAGATAGCATGACTAATATCCAGGACCATGTGCTCTGTATCAATTTGTGTATTATAAATGTTCATGGTATGATAATTTTAAAATTGTACTATTAACAGCCCTTTGTAGAGAGCATGTACAATATTAAGTAACTTCTTAGATAAAAATGTCTTGAGAGTCATGGATTTCCAAGCTCAGTTTTTAAAATACTCCATGGCCTCCCTTTTTTGTCTCAATGCTCACTATCAAGATGAGTATTGTTCTAATGTTAACCTCTAGTTAACAATTTAAATAATGAATCAATGATACAACCTTTTTGTAAATGTATTTTTGGTAGATCTTCAAATATATTACTGTTTCTTTTTGCTATATTTAGTAAGGTATTTCTTTAAAACAATTTTTTAAATTTAGAGTTAGAAATGCTCCACTGCATTTCCTATCAATGTCAAAATTAAATTCAAGGAAATTGCTAATATTGGCATCAAACCAACCGTGCTAACACCAAATCATGATTCTTGTTAACCAAAATCGTAACACCTCAGCCCCACATCTTATTTAGTTTTATACCAGTGTGCAGTCACCTACAGTCCACCTCTCCTCTTCCTGTACAAGGGAGAACTCCTACTGTAAAATCCCAGAAGTACCTAGAGCCTGAAACTCTACTTAAACATATGTGTACAGAGACTGGTGTTTGTACTTTACCTGCTGGACTCAGAAAATTAAGGTCTCTGAGGAAACATTTTTAAAAGGATACTGATTATCATGCCATATGAACCCTACAAAAAATTCTTCCCCCACTATTTTTTGGAAGACTTATGTATTTAACTCTCAAGACTAAATTCTGCTGCCAAAACTTAGAAGAAAATATTTTAACTCTTTTTGTTTTGAAACTCAGTATAGAAAGACTCTGTTCTCTCTCTGATGTGTTACCAATTTAGTTTCAGGTATAATTTACTTATTGTATTCTTATCCTCTTATGGTTTTTTGTGTATCATTTTTCCATGTTATTTTTCAAGAGTAGCTCACAGCTTTACCTAAACAACAGTTGAGAGATCATCTTTTTTTGGCCATCTGAATCTTGTAAATAGGGATGAATTAATTAGGAATTGCTATACCACCGTGTCTGGGACAGAAAGCAGCAGCAAATGCTTGTGATGAGAGTCTAAGAATGGCCTGTACAGACTGACCTTTCCTCTAGCCTACCCTGAGCTTTCAGAAGGTAGTGGCTAAGGACTTTTTGACTTGAACAAAGTTTCAGTGAAGGTACCTGATATTAATTTATCAGATCTGTCTTTACCTACCTTAACTGACACAGGATTATGACCTTCAAACGAAAGGGAGCAAGTTCTTGCTCCCTCACCTTCACAGACACTGAGTTGCAGCTGAACACCCTCTAGCTCTCCAGGTTCGACTTCTTGCCATTTTTGAAGACAGGAGTGACATTTTCTTTTTTTCTATTTCTCAACAATCTTACCAGATTACTACAATTTTTCAAAAATTACTGAGGGTGACCTTACAATGACATTGACCAGTCTTGACATTGACTTCACTTGCCAGTGAGGTGTGTGAAAGAGAAGCTGATGAAGGTGTTTTGGCAGCAGCATATTGGAAGGTTGGAAACCCTGTGTAATTCTGCACAGAGTTCAAAGGCATGGCTGATGCCAGTCCTTTGGAAAGCCCCTAAGGAAACACAGTTCAACTACCACAAATATTACCTCTATCTTCTCCCTCCTTCTAGCTTACCTCATTTTTTACAACAAATGGCAAAGAAACACTGTGGACCAAATGGAAAGGTTTCAGAATGGTGCAATTGGATACCAAGACGCTTAAGCATGGTCATCCAACCATTTCCTTCCTAGTTAGAGACTTTCCAGAAGAGACTGCTGTTTAACTCCCCTACAATACCCAGACATGTGAGCACTTCTAATAGAACTGAACCTGGTTTGCCTTGTAATGGGATGGACAAGGATGGTTTCAGTGCTTCATCTAAAAAAAAAGAGTCATGGGAGAATGGCGTCTCAGGGCAGTGCTGATCTTCCACAAATAAACCATGAAAATAACCAACTCCTGGTTGGTTATTTTCTCCCAGGATATAATGCAAGAAATGCTGTTTCATGAGATTTTGCACAATATTATTAAACATAGTATGGCTGGAAATATTACCCCTCCTCTAACAGTAACACCAAGAAAGAGAAAAAAGCCAGAAAAAGGAGGTAGAAGCTGCAGAAATCAGAGCCTGGGGCTTTTTCTGCGGAGGTGGAAATCTTCTACTTCTCAGCATTATTTGTTTGAGTGGTTTTGTCATATATTGTCACAAATTACAGCTGCGCTGTAGGTATCTTCTCTGAAGGAATCTGTGATCTCTGAGCAAAATTTGCCCTTCCCATGCTGATCTGTGGCACAGTGTAAACTATATCCTTACTGAGCAATCACATGGTCTTGATATTTTGACCTTTTTCTTCCCACCCTTCAACAGCTGCTGACTGTTTTGTGTTTTCATATTACTTGTAACACTTCTGATGTGAGGCTCCAGTCTTGCTCACAGATGTGCACAAGGGGGTCATCTTAGACTCTCAGGAAGAATTTCTGCTGAGAAAACAAACTCATTTTAACGTTTAATCTCTACTTACATAGATGTGTTCTGGAGCAAGACTTAATAACAGATGTTTTGAAAAATCACTGGAACCTGGTCTTCTACATTATTTTTAATGGCTTGAAGCTTAATTTTAAAAATAGAATTACAGGACTGTTAAATCGTGGATTTAGCAAAAAAAAAGAAAAAAGAAGAAATTCAGATGAAAGGGAATTGCCTTTGAAGATTTCTTAGATTGCAAACCAACCTGATCCAGCTCAAGGCTGTATATTGAAATGGATATATTAAGGCCTTATATTCTTCTCATCATTTTCCCCTCTCCTTCTTTTTGTCTTTCTCCTCCTCCATGTAGGAAGAAGACAAAAATGAGGAGTCTGTCCTGTGACAACAGGGCAATCCAAGACTGGGCATTGTGAGCCTCTTAGTGAACTGGAGCATCCCCATTAGCACCAGATGATGCTGGGCATGCTTTTCATTACTGATTGAAGAAGCAGCCTAGCAGCTGTGTCAGACCCTGAAGCCCCGAGCAGAAGCTCAGACACCAGACCTGGGTTTCCCACTTTCTCATTTCTACCACAGATTTAAGATTTTTGTGTTATTTCAGCATAATCCATGTAGCTGACTTTATACAACATCGTTTCCTTTGGTATTATCACTTTAACTGTCAGTTAATTTTCTGTGTACATATACTATATGGGACTTATTAGTAAAAGAGTAAACCAAGGCCCATTTTATTTGCAGCGTGGTTAACTGTGGTATTCATGGCAGCTCCTCTGAATATTTTTGATGAGGTCTTTAAGTACGTGTAATACTGAAAACACATTCCCATTCAGTAGGTCTCGTATAAGACGTTAAGCCCAAAAGGGCAAATAGCTTCTAGAAAAATTCCATAAACATTAAGCATATTTATGCCATAGCATTAAGCTTGGCCAACTTGAACCTTACTGTATTGTGGTATAAGAGGCATCTTGTTTGCTTTTATTTACCTTCTCAGTAGTAAATGTATTTTGGTTAACCACAATGGCAAACTTAGGCAAGACGTTTGTGTCAACAGGTCCTTCTTCTCAACAAAGTAGCATTCTTAGTTTCTAGGGCAGCAGACTGGACTCTGAGCCATAAGGTGTTTATAAGTCTTGTTGTAAATCTGAAACCATAAACATGTCTACTTTTCTATTAAACCTGCTGCTGTGTTTGGGGCACAATAAGTTCTCTTTTAAATTTGATGGTAGCAAGTATGTTGTTTTTTCAGTTTTGATTGCTGTTGATTTAACAGTTGCCAGTACCTCCTGCCAAGCCTTTGACCTAAGTCACACTCCCTGGTGATGTCATTAGCAGTGCCTAGAATGTAGTAGTTGATGGTACCTGCTGGTAGGCAGTAAAAGGTTTTGAACATCCCTTGTTTTGTTGCAGGCATATTTAGGAACATTAGTAAGAAACTGGTCCTTTCCAGAGCTGACCTCTAATTATTCATTGTTTGATAATAGATTAGACAAAGATTCTGGCCTGGCGAAGATTTAATTGGGACATTCATTTGCTGTTCATAATACAGACTTTCAAATACACCTTGAACACTGCTAACAATGAAATGATTTCTGCAACATTTCCTGCATTCTTCAGGCGCAGCAGGGTACTTCCCTCCTAGGGAGGACAGGAGAGCTGTTCCCACGAGGAAAACCTATTTGCACTGGCAAAGTCAGCGGGCCCAGTGCCCTTGGTGTATTCTTTTCTTTCTGAGTCTGCTCAGAGTTGTATGCTGAATTATTTCTTCTGAATGCTTCAAATAGCTCTGACTCCTTTATTGTGCAGTTATGAACTGTACCAGATAGTGCTCCTGTCTGCTGCGGGTTGTGCTTGTCACTTCTGTGTGCTTCTTGAGGCTGCAGGAATCTGCTCAGCTGAAGCAGTGCTTAGGATCAAGGTCTAATATTGAAGTGAAAGTCACACGTGCACTTTCATATCCAAAGTTTACTGTGACTTAGTTTAATAAAATACAAAACAGGAAGGAAGCTTAACAATGCTTATCTTCCTCTATTGTTTCTATCTTCATCTCAAAGTCAACTGTTAGGACACAAATTCATGCATTTCATTAAAAGCACTGCCACATGACACAGCACATAGAATTTTGTTACTTCAATACATGTAAATGAAGGCTGGAACTGATCCAAGTTCCTTAATCTCAGTGGACAGCTGCAACTGTAAAACCAAAAATCAGTGTGTCCCGGAGAGGCCTCAAATTTTCCTGAGTATTTTTCTAAAACTAAATCAAGGAACAACTGAATTTCAGTAATAAATTCCATTTAAAACGTGGTTAAGTGTTTCTACAGTGTTTGGAAAAAATGCCTATGCTCCCAAACGCCTGGATACTTTTCTAGTTTCTCTATAATCAGTTTGCATCCTCTTTCTCATGCATCAGGTTTCACAGTTTCCCTGGACAGCCTGAATATGGTTATCTGGCAATTTTAAGGTCTCACATTCACACAAGACATCTTCCTAAAAACACTTGCTGAGAACTGTAGGAAGTAGACCGAGAGAAATTATAGTTGGAAACAAGCAGGGCAAAGCTTTAAAGGAAGAATCCTGACCAAACGTCTCATCTTGTAGAATTTTAAATTACACTCTTTTAGTAAAGACGAACACTCAAAAGTCTTAATATATGTGTACAGTACCTGCATAGGCATATGCATACGTGTATATGATATGTGTATCACACCTCTCATCCTCTGAAATATTCCTAAATCTCAGTGTAAACTTGAACTCTTTGTGGAAAACTATTACAAAGGGATGCTTCAGCTTGCTAGGTTCCACCAAGGAAAACTTCTCAGCAAAGGATGGGACAGGAACATATCCTTTGTGAAGTTTGCTTCTGGCCCTTTTGCAGAGACTGCAGATTTTTAGAAGGGCTTGGAAAGGTCTCCAGTTTACAGGACATGCACAAGTTTCAGGTATTTGGCCTGAAATTTAAAGCAGGACTCATAATAAAGCTTCGTGCTGTTGCACCTGTCTCATACTCTGTCTTCTAGATCATGAACCTGGGTGCCTTTGCTAAACAAAATCCTTTGGGACCAGGCAGAGCTTTTCTGCCAGCAGCTACTTTCAAGGTCTTCCAGAAGTTGATAGTTGTGTGATAAGGATCTGTACCAGACATCTCAGCTGTTCCTGCAGAACAAATAAGGTCAGGGAACTCTTACCTGAAGGGGCCTTTATGCCTGTTTATAAGTAAAAGACAGAGATGGAGTGCTCCTCTGCCACAGCACCGGCGGGATTGCAAAGTTTTAACAGATTTGGAGAGGCAGCACTTCAAAGATGGGAGGCAAAGACTGCAGATACTGAAATACAAACATAAAGAATCATTAAAATTAAATAAAAATGGGATAAAGGACATTTTGTTGCCTTTTTAGAAATCTATGTGATTTCCTTCACCATCAGATCACTCTAACACTTCCACAAATCCCAGGCCTTAAAAGTGCCAAATGCAGACTTCTCTTCCTTCAAGTATAAGTGCATTAATGAGCCTCAGACCTCTTTCAGTGACAATTTATGGCAACTGGTGTGTTTTGAACCAGAAGATGTGAAGCTCCACTGGAAGTTAAAGGAAGGAAATGCATGAACTGGACGGCAAAAATAGTTGTAATATCCTGAAGCCTAACAAGAGGAAAGAGACATGCTGAAGCATGAAGCTGATTAAAGACAATAGAATAAGAGCAGACAGCACAGCAGAAACAAAAGACAAATTATTTCACAGAATTCTGCCTGAATAGAAAGCCCTCTTAAATAGACTTGTCTTAATGATAAAGAACTGAATGGGTATTTGGGTTGGTATTTCGCCTAAGGAAGCAGAAAGGACTGGAGCAATTCTGACTCTTGTTTCGGAGTCAATTCTTCATCAGATAGCTGCTAGGACAAGAGCTATTAAACGTCAAAGTGTACTTTTGTGCTGATCTAAACAAATTGAAAACATTTTCATTTGTTTTTCATGAGCAACACAGATGTTGTTTGGCAACTTCATACACAGCACCATAGATAAAAACCGTAACAGCACAGCGGAAATGGATGAAGTCTATTTTTTCTTTTAGCAGAACCAAAGATCTCCAAAGTTTTATACACTCTTTGCCAGGGAATGAGGGGAGATTAAATGAGTTTGGGGTCTCAGTGTTTGTGTAGTTTCATCCATCTCACATGGAAACAAAGGAAAAACCTCTGGAGATTTTTTTCTTAGGCTGGAAAATCCAGTAGGCAGGGAAGCACATTCTTTAAAATCCACTGAACTGTTTAAGTTTATTCAGTTGTACTGCATATGTATTTTCTGCAGATGTAAACCAGTAATGGAAAGGATAATAACATCGTTTGCAATCAAAGTGTAGTCTGCATGCAAATTGCAGCACAGAAACTTCCCATTTTTTGGTAGCTCGATGCCATAGTCCTTACACCAAATGCTTTGTTTCCACGAGGATTTGAAGAGTTTGCAAACAAAAATCATGCTGCTTGTTCACCCAGAGCATAAATTGCATGTTATTACCCACAAATTAATTTTGGAGTGACACTGCCTCTATTGCCTCCCTTTCTGCTCCCCAGCCTACAGAAACCTACAGGCAGTTAATCTAAAGGCTGTGCACATACATTACATGGTCGAGGGCCAGCACTTTCTCAAGCACTATCACTCAATGCTATTCCATTTCATTAGCCTTAACTACATCCTCTTAATATCTCACTAAATAATTCATACGATTTTTCAGCCTTTTTGGCATTTAAGCCTTTGAATACTGTACTAACAGACAATTAATGTCTCCCTCTAGATATCCCATAGCCAAGCTATGTATATATTTAGCTGTTTTATCTTTCCTCATAAATTCAGCCATTTAATAATTGTTTTGCTGTTCTCTGAATCCATTCCAGTTTGGCACAATCATCCTTATAGTAAGTTGCACAAAATGAAATGTATTTTGTAGGTATGGTCCCACCAGAACCAGATGGACAGGGTTATGCAACCTCTCTTCCTCATGACCTAATGCCCTGCTGCTAGTAATTGAATTTTTTTCTCGCTACTATGTTCCACTGAAAAGCCACGTCAAATGTCTTATCTGTGTCGCTTTCAAAATCTTTTTCCATAACTCTCCCTTTCTTTCTTTCTACACATTTCTCCTTTTGTCCTCATTTGGCAGCAACTCATTCCCCAGGATTGTTTACAATGTATGTTTCTAGTTATAATAGAAGAATGATGATGGCTTGAGATGCTAGTAAAAGATTCGAGAGGTCTGTGATTACTTTCCTGCTCTACAGAAAAGGAACACTTCTGTCACTAAATGATGCTGTAAGCATTAAGTGCATTTCACCACAGCGGAATATTGATGTGTGCTGATATTGGGGCTGTTTAAGTGCCATAGATAAAGCCCTTTTTTGTTGTCCTGTTTTCAATTTCAGTAAATACTTGAAGAGTATTTCCTGTCCCTTGCAGTGTTTACCCGTAGCAATTTATCTGGCATTTCATAGTACCTACATTAAGCACCTGCCAAATATCTTCTTAAGTTTAGCATGACTCTAGATATGTTGATACATAAAATAAAAGGCATGTTGACAGAAGAAAATGAATTCCCAAATGTCTATATAGTGTCTCGATGTCTGAGCAACTGTTTCTCCAAATAAACGTTTCTGAGAAACAGACTCACAAGCAACTGTTGCTGGTCTTGTGCAAGGCAGTAAAATTACTCATATTGTGTCGCAGCTTGCTGGCACTTAGAGCCTTTACAGTGACTACAGTGGGTGGGCTGGTTGCTCCTGGCAGCAGTTGCCAAAGCATTAATGCTGTCTTCTGAGTATCTCACACTGGAAAACGCCCTTGGTATTTTTTTAGCAGGTAAAACCATGTTTATATCTGTAAGCTGATACGTACGGTATATGTGCATCTGCGTACAGGTCTGCGAGGCTGAGAACTGGCCATCAGTATTCAAAACCGTTTTGAGAAAAAATGTTTACTGATATTTTGAGGGAGACCCTTTATTGGTCAGACATTCAAGCCCATCTGCAGGCAGGAGCTCTAATTACATAGGTGTCTAATCCTTTAAGTAAAAGCTCAGAATGCCATATACATACTTCCAAGAGTGATCTCATAAGGAAAAAAAAAATATTGTGAAACTTACAAAAAAACCATGGAAAGAGATAATAGTGATGTCTAGTAAGTCTTTGTCAGGACTAAATGTAAACCCTTCCCAAAGTGAGTTTTGCTGCTACCTGAAATAAAACCTTCATGCTCACATGGATGTTCTCAGGAAAAAGACAATGGTTCTCTGCACCAATGAAGGATCCTGCTTTTTTTTCTTGGTTTGTTTGGGGTTTTTTTTCCCATTGCAGAAAGCAGCTTCTTCACTGCTGAAAATTGTGCATCCATATCCTCGGTAAATAAGTCTTACTCTGTAAATGCAAAGGTTTCTGCAGCAGCACCCAAAATGTCAAATACCTGCTTCAAAGTTTTGTTTCAGGGTTGTGAGATATTTTTCCTGCTGTCAGTCTGGACAGTTCAGTTGCAAACAAGCTGCTGCGTGAGCCCCAGGCAGCACATTTGACTGTAAAATATCACAGCCTTTGCTTATGTCACCCAAGGCCAGCATCAGTTACTGTTTCTACAGTTGAGCTTAAATGTTTTCTTTATGTATGTTTATGCTAGTTAAAAAAATGTGCATGAGTGCAATGATTTAAGTGCATCTTAATTTTCTACCTCTCCCAGCTAGCAGGCTCTGGGGAGCTATTGGTGGGTAAATCTGAGTAAAAGGTTACCTTGAGCCTTGGAGTTAAATATATGGGCACATCGACACCTAAACATCCCTCGGGCCACTAATCTAGCAAACCACTGATTTCATCCTTTAACCCTCAAAATGGATCTTGTCACATAATGGTTAATAAAGAATGCTGGACTTAACAGGCGCCTCACTTTCCACAGCCACAAAACAGGCTTCACTGAACTCCTCAGGATCTTATGATACTTAACTTTAGCTAGTGTAAGTGTTAAAAGAGTGCCTTGATGTCTCAGGTAATGAGAGGAATAAGAATCTGCCACTGTGTTGAAATTGAAAAGAAAAATCCCTAACGTATTCTTAGGAAAATTTTTCTTTTATTATCTGTGGGCTTGCAGAAAATGTCTCTAAGCCCTTCTTTCAAACCAGGGTTCACTAGCACAATGGAACAAGGTTTTAATTTGTGCTGAAATTAAGCTGGCAATTGTCAGATAAAGAGAATCTTACCTGTCTGAACCAATCCCTGTTTTGACATACGGCACTGGCTGTTGCTTCATTTGGAGATATCACAAATGTTATTTTTTCTGACGGCCTAATTACTTTCTAGTGATTAGAGTTTGGCATAATATACTATGTCTTTTGGATTGCTTTAGCTGTTAATGCTTTGCATGAACATTTCATAACTTAAGATCATAACATGGCAAGCTGAATTAATCTTCAGGCATGAATGGACCTGAAAAGTTTAACCCCAACCACATTTTTCCAGCTGGTTAACCACTCCCAGTAACCTTCTTGTTACATGCATGTACTTTCAAGGTGAGAAGTTATATCACCAGCGCCACTGTAATATAAATTTCTGTGCACGTGTTGAATGACAGGCTTTTTGCAGGCAGAAACCTCCTCCCCATTGACCTTAAACATGCTTTTTTGTTTCAAATGGTTCAACTGTTTTGGCAGTTGCAGATATGCCAGGAGCCCAGCTTTATCTGGGATGTTTTTTCTTTCTACGGGTTACAGCCAACTCCACCAGTATCTCAGCCAGGATAGCTGCAGAGGGCTGATGGTCTCCCAGCACAGCAGAACCTCTCTTGGCTGCTTGCTGCCCATCACCTCAGCCTTACTCATGCACCCCTGATGTGCAGGCCTGCGGCTCCTGACTTGTCCCACATCTCAGCGCTGCTGGTACATGCAGGAGCAGATGCAGATGAGAATGGGAGCAACCAGTGAGGGACAGACTAGTGGCTGACTTCAAACAAGAAGAGCCAGACTCTCAGAAGTCCTAGTGAATGTGCTGAGGCAGAGTGCATGAAGAGTCGAGAGCTGAAAGGAAAGCCAAAGGGGATCCAGTAGAGGGAACAGGAATAAAAGTACACTGGGTTCATCAAAGTTATAGAATAGGTTCTGTGATGTTTTGCATGAAATATCTGGTTTTGCCACCAAGAATGATGATTTGCTGCCAGCCCTTTAGGATGGTGATGTCCCAGAGAAAACCTGTGTTAAAAATCATTTCGCAGCTAGTAGGCTGCAACACTTGACAACAAATATTTTATCTCTAGATTATCCCAGTAAACTCAACAAGACAGATTTTGTTCTGGAAGTCAGCTCAGAAGCGTGAGACTGAAGTGCAGGGGGGACAACATGATTGCTCAGAGCTGTTCATGAAGAAAGACTTAATGCAATCCCATCTACAGTGACTACTGTTCTGCAGTGCAGGAGTGAAAGTAAAGAATGGGCCAGAAATGTTCCCTCCTATCTCCAGTATGTCCTGGCAAGTCTACTCTGAAACAGTAGTCAAATGATGTCTGTCTCCCAAACAAATCCCTTATTGTGTCATTTGACACCAGCAGACCAAAGCAGAAACCACTGGCCCAGTTAATCAACATGACAGTATTAATTAGGCTGGACACAACTGTTTCGTGGATGTGAAGAGCTATTGGTAGCTGTGCAACCATTGCCCATGTCAGCCACAAAGACTTGATACGATTTACCCATTTAGGTACCTCAGTTCCAGGGCAGCCCAATCAGCACAGCTGACCCCACCAGAAGGACAGCAACAGGCCTGGAGTGGACCATTAGTTTTTTACTAGGCTGATGTGTGTGCAAGACTTTTTTTTCAGACTTTCATTGTTGGACAGCCCAATAAATGGGCAGCTTCTAACCAAAGACCCCTGCTCCCTGTAAATTTTTTTTTTTTTTTTCCGTAAGAACTCAATTTTAGGGAAATTATTCTGCTTTCCTGAAAAAATATGAAGGGATAATTTGGTCTTGTTGCTGCGGGAACTGGTCACCTCTTCACATAGGTCTAAGCATTGAGACAACAGAAGAGGATGGAGCAAGTAGACAGATTTTTACATCTGTTGTGTGTTTTTGCGTTTCTTAAATGTTGTAAAATAGAAGCATCAACAACCAAGTATCAGAACCTTTACCCCAGTTTTTTTAGGCTGAACCATTTTGACATCAGTCTCTAGGGAGTGTTTATGTGCAGTGTAAAAACGATCCAGGCTGCCAACACATCAAAAACCAAGTAGAGCAATAAAGGTTGGGCTATTTTTGTTTGTTTTATTCAACTTGCTTCATAAAGAGAAACCTAGCTGGCTAATGCAAGTATATATAAACCTGTTAGGTGAATCCCTACTTAAACATAAAATCCAGGCTCGTTTTGCAGAGCAACTGGTAGGGAATTACAATATAATTCAATCATGATTATTTGGACAACTTTCCACTCTTTCAGAGAATGTTAATAAATCATAAAGGAGTTGTGGCTTTTAGCAGAAATGATTAATGATAGCAGAAATCTGATCTCTCTTCTTCACTGGCTCGTCTTTAGGTTTGGGAACAAAACCAGTCCCCTGTGCAAAACATTGCTTGTCCTGTATGTTCCATAATCCAGCGTGGGCAGAAATCAGGGCACCAGTCAGAAACAAGACTGCCCAGGATTTAAAGCATGCTGACAGCTGGTCTAGGTCTACTTAAGTAGAGAGGTTTTCAGATGCAGAACAGATATGGACAAGGAACGGATCAGTCCCCTATCAGGGGTAAGGTAGGAGACATCAGATTTGCCCTGAGGTATGGCCACGGTAAGGAAACTGTGCACTGCCCCTCTTTGCAGGTTAAGGTTCCTTCCTGTTTACAACAAAGGTTTCTGACAATCAAACAGAAAATGAAAAGGAAAAATCTCTGGAGAATGTTTCACAAAGATACTCTAAAAATTATTTAGCAAAGCCCTTGGCAAACACTTGAAAAATAATCTTAGAATCATAGAATCATAAAATGGTCTGGGTTGGAAGGGACCCTAAGGCTCAGAGATCCAACCCCCCTGCCATAGGCAAGACCACCAACCTCAGGCCTGGATCTACACAAGGTTGCCCAGGGCCCCATCCAACCTGGCCTTGAACACTTCCAGAGATGGGGCATCCACCACCTTTCAGGGCAGCCTGTTCCAGCACTTCCCCGCTCTCTCTGTAAAAAACTTGCCCCTAATATCTAATCTAAACCTTCCTTCCTTTAGCTTTAATCCATTCCCCCTTGTCCTGCCACTGTCTATCCTTTTAAAAAGCTAAATCCCCTCCTGCTTATAAGCTCCCTTCAGGTACTGGAAGGCTGCAATGAGGTCCCCCCGCAGCCTTCTCTTCTCTAGGCTGAACAAGCCCAGCTCACTCAGCCTCTCTCTGTAGGGCAGGTGCTCCAGCCCTCTAATCATCTTTGTGGCCTCCTCTGAACCTTCTCCAACAGTTCCACATCTTTCTTGTATTGGGGGCCCCAGATCTGGACACAGGACTCCAGCTGGGGCCTCACTAGGGCAGAGTAGAGAGGGACAATCCCCTCCCTGTCCCTGCTGGCCACCCCTCTTCTGATGGAGCCCAGGAGACCACTGGCCTTGCAAGCTGCAAGAGCACACTGCTGGCTCATGTTAAGTTTCAGCAGCGTGCTCTTGCAGCTCAGAAGGCCAACAGTATCCTGAGAACAGGAGGATCTATTTGTGTTGGGTCACACAGACTGGAGTATGCTTAATTTCTGTATGCAAGCAGCAGCGTAACTAGTGCTGGCTAGTATGGAACACAGGTATGCCTCTCTGCTACAGTACCTTCCCAGAGTCTCCACAACAAGGAATATTCCACCCATCAATACCAGTGTTGCTTTTTACAGCAACAAGCATTATACAAACACAACTATTTACCCTTTAGCTGTAACTCCATCAAGAATCACTCCATTCTGTCCTCTTTACATATCATAGCTTCTCCCACTCAATTTACCTTTTGAGGTGGAGTCAGATTACCATCCACCTTAAAAGTAAATAAAATTTGAGTTGTTTTGAAACGGTTCATTTCACCTAGGTGTCTTCAAGTGTGCAAACTGAATGCCAATGTAGTACAATATTTGCCCCTACAGCTGAATGGGGTGGCAGCCAGAGGAGCAGAAACTTTGGAAAGCTTGATAGGATTCTTTTTGGCCTGTTATTTAGAGCTGCAAGGACCAATAACATTAAAAAAAAAATAAATGTTTGAGATCTCACTTGAACACATTCCTGGGACATAGGCTATGAAAAGATGGGTCAGTGGTTTTCAAATAAACCATATGATGCAAACGTTAAATATGAGTCTTGTGCCTTATTGAAGCAGTCCTATGGGAGACTACATAATCCAAGAACTTGAAAGCTGCTGGGGACTAACCAGCAGCTTTTTTTTCCTTAAGAAAACCCTGGATATTCACCTCCACTTCTGTATATGTACCATGAAGATGGGAAGGTTGTGTACAGCCTGGATCCACCAGATAGGTGCAGTCATTAAAACCATCCTCTTGTTCTCCCTTCAGGATTATGTGACGGAAAGGGAAGGGCTGTGAACTTCAGGCTGCTGGTGGTATGGCCTGTGTTAGCCAAAGAGCCCTGCACAAAGCTGTTCAGTGATCTGAGGGGAAAAAAAATGCATCAGTCTTCCTTTGTTTCCTAGAGGACAGAAATACACTTCACTGTGAAACATAGACTGCTGATAGCACTAATTGTGAGCTTTATTGGCAGCTTGTTAAAATGTCGAGAATTAAAGAAACATTCTGGGCTGGGTTCTGATCTTGGTAACACCAGTGCAAATTACATTAGGGCATATCTCTGCTTACACAGATCTGAAAATCCATACTTTTGATTGGAACAGCTACCACACGTATTAGTTTCTTATTGTTATGGCTTTTAATCACAAAAATGCCTGGGCCACACTGATTTGAGGAAACTTGCACTCTCTCTGTAGCTGTTATGTAGGTAAATATTGTGGTTTAAGTGCTAAAATGCACATAGTTGGAAAATAATTATCTGCAGCGTTAGCCAAAAAAAACTTGGCAAGCATTCTAATGCCATAGAGCTGGAAAGTTATAAAGCACCTCTATTTTCTTAAATAAGTAGGATTAGATAAAGTATGTCAAAGTCACCTTTTCAATTAGAATTAGATAAAACAATCCCTTTCTTTTTGCCTAAAATGAGGAATATTTTTTCAAAACTTTGAAATTAATTGGTCAGTTTACATCTACTTAATTCTGCCTCTCAAGGAAGTGTATTTTCAGGTCTAATTAATAAGACAGCACACTTAGAGCAAATGCTACATACATTTAAGGAAAATAATTAATGTGCATGCCGAACCAAGAAAATCGGACCTTAAGTGTTATTTTCTGTTGATTTAAACAGACACAAACAGACCAGACTTGAAGTGTGTTTAAATAAACATTTATTATAACTATTTATATAGGCATATGAGATAGGCATTTGAACATGAATATTAATATTGAATACGCCCTATACTGCTCTCATAGAAAAATTCCCTTAGGTTCAAAAATTTTCTGCATTAGAATAGTTTCAGTTTTGGCATGATTTTTGAATGGATCCATTCCTGTAAACAGACGTCTGTTAACAATAATCTGTAAAACAAAAAATAAAATATAAAATTCAGCTGGAGAGCTTTCACTGTAGTTCTTTCTTCTTCATTTTAATAACTAATATTCAACATATCTTACAATAAGTATTAAATGACCACTGGTTTTAAAATACAACAATAATTTCTAAAGATGCAAAGTGTGAAATTGTAAGCTTTTCACATGGAAACACCCAGTATTTACCTTTCTGTCTTGATAGCATTCATAGACATGATTCAGAGATTTCCTAGTGTCACACACAAAACTTTTTATATAGATTTTTCTTTGCTGTAGCTTAATGAAGTTTGTTCCTCATTGTATGGTAAGATAAATAGCATTAATTCCTAGGCAACCTTAGCTAAAACAAATATGTTTTGTACTTTGTGGAAGAAAGGGGTTACTTTATCACTATCAAATGCAAAGCGTCCCAAGTTTGTTATCAGTGTACAGTGAATGTTTGCCTTAAGATGAACTTAATATCAGCAACCGTACAAATGAGCAAATAAAAACCAGCCACTGATAAAAATGTGCTGAAAGCGTTCCTTTTGTCAAATATAATTAAAATGCACCATGCTTAGTGCTCTGTTGCATTCTGGAGCTAGACAAGATTACTCCATTTGCAGCCCACTCTATTTTAATTTCTCAGGACCCAGTGGATGTCTGGGAAGACTCAATAGTTCCGGCGACAGACACTGGAGATCTGTTATCTTTAAATGAAGTGTTTTAGGGCCATTCCAACCTGAATTTGTGTATCCAGGTCTTTTGGTTAAGCCCAGAGGAGATCCAGCTGGTGTTCTGGCAGCACGTACGTCCTCATATTGCCTCCTCCATGTGCTCCAGTGCTGGCTTAGATAGTGCACCTGTAGGATTGAGAGGGAATTTCCCTCCCCACCCCACTCATTTGCTTTCAAACTTGACCTATCTTGTTCTGCTGGGATTGCCAACAAAGGCTTAAGTCATGGTAGTGTTATTTTTTGTCTTTATACACTGAGAACAAAATTGAAGCTACTAATTCATTCTATATGTAGTCTGGAACAAACACGGAGTCTTAATATGCTTTGCCCCTTTCCAGTTCAACTCAGTGATCTAAAGCCAAATAGTTCTGTTTCTCAATTCCATCATTCCAGAATAATTGGGTTTGTCCAGCTGCGTTACTGGGAAATGATAAAAGAACACTGTGGAAAACAAATACAGGGTTTGTTTCTTTCAAGTTAAACCCAGGCTGTGCTTTGAAAGAGTTAAACCAAAATGTGACTTAAGAATTTGTTCAGCCAACTTCTCAGTTCTATAGGTTTCCTCTGGAAATTTCATGGGCTTCTGCCAGTCAGCTGCTGCAGATGCTGAATGGACCATAAATGCCTCCCGCAGCCTGGGTTACTTTCCTTGGTGCCTTATGAAGGTTATAGAGACAGCTTTCCCTTCACACCCCCCCCCCTCCATTCAAATGATGTTCACACTCCTCTGTTTTAATATTGATGAAAAGTCATCACTGGGAACCTTCTTCTAATCGAAGTCCAAAAAGAGAAGAAAGTAGTTAAGCCCTTAATGACTGTTTCAGTTTTGAGTTAAATTTAAGATACCTCAAAACAGAAAACTTCAAATGACTCTTCAAAATGGAATAGAACTAAAATACCCCCTCAACCCAAAGTCTTTGTCGTGAAAAGCAGGACTGTGTGAATCTGATTGTCATTGCACAAACCAAAACAAATAGGGGAAAAAATGTTACCTTTAACTTATGCCTGTGGCTGGGGAAGGAGTCAGCTCCTGTCCCTCAGACCCTGAAGAGAAGCAGAATCAGTGCAGGGCAAGCTGAGGGAAAGGTCCTGCTGAGATTCAGGCTGCTGCCCGGGGTGGTGCTCATACCTTGTGGTTGCCTTCTCTCAAAAGACCATCACGTCCCGTATGGACTGACCAGACTGATGTGGTTCTGTCTCAGGAGGCTAAAGCCAATGCTCAATGGAGACAGATCCCTTGAAGCTCTCCTCAGTGACTTGTTTCACATTCACTGGGCATCTTCATCCCAGGAACCCTTTTTAAAGCCTAAGTATAATCAGATTCTTAAGAGATGCAGATTTTTTAAATAGTTAACTTCTATGAATCACATTTCATGATGAAGAAATGTCACCCTTCGGCTCCTGTGCCTATCAGATGTCATGACCCTACACCTACATCTGTCATTTGATGCAGTCAGGAAAAATAGGGTCATTCAGAGGGTTGCTTTCCTGGGACAGAGTCTCCAGCTTGGAAAATAAACATCTTGACATTCTGTTTTGGTAGTGACTCGAATGCACTTTGGCATTTGTCTAGTAACAGGAGATAATTGCAACAGGGTAAGACAGTCTCAGAGGGCCCTTCTGTTACACCTCTGGAGTTCCTGTTTGGTTTGCTTGCTGCCTCTTGATCTTCTCAGTGATTGGCCATTCAGTGAAGTATCATGCAGCACAACAGATGCAAACAATCTACATTCATTGAAGACTTCAGTTGGGATAATGTTTTCCTTTTGCATTTTGTTCTGTCTATAAATCTTCTCTATGGAAGTTTTTAAAAAAAACAAGTAAAACTGATATGACGTCTTAATCACCTATTTATTTTATATCTCAAATTATCCATCCTACTGCTACAATATGAAAGTAAGCAAACTTTAAAAGCCAAGTCTATAGTTACTGTATACACTCTAAGGTGGTGTTTGGGGGGGAGGGGGTTTGTACCATAAAATATTGTCTGGAGGCTTTGAAAAGGACTCTGCCATCTGTATCTATCATGCTGTTTGCCAGAATGGCAGCCTTATCATATTACTATTTTTTTAAGGGATAGGTTGCTGGCCTATCACTCAATTCCTATCCTGTAGGCAGCTTTTTGTCTGGATTTAGCTCTTTAATCTCTCCAGCTATGTGGATTTCCAGGAATTTAAACTCTCACCAGTCTAAGCCTTAATGGGTTTCAGAACTTTCCTGCCATTCCAACACATTAAGAGTCTCCAGGGAAAATGCCATGTTTATGTTGCACTGTACTACCTCTTGAAGACTGCAGCATGTTCCCTACGCTGCCTTACTATGATTATACAGTCATGACCAGACTGTCACCTGGCCTCCACTTTGTTCTTCATTTCCTCTGTTTGGAAATTCACTCCATATGAGAATGAGAGGAGAGAAAAGGTCTGAATTCACTTTGATGTCTGGCCATTCCTGGGTCAGGCTAAAATGGCAGATGTGATGTGTTTTGTTCTTTTCCTCATGCATGATTCCAGTAAGAATCCTTAGCACAAGTACTGCAAGGAAATCACAAGTCATCATTCCCTCCTGATGTTGCTGATAAGCTCTAAAAATAATAAAATGGAACAAAAGAATAATGTGCATCTTTACATAGGTGTCCATAATGTTCTACTGACAATGTGATCTTTATTAACAGCCTGCTCCCTCTTTTAATGTAACAAGTGTGCAATGTGAGGTAGACATGTTCACAACTTTGGTAGGTGGGTTGGCACTGGTTTTTTTGGAACCTGTAGGGATGTAATGAGGTGCAAATCTCCAAAGGCTTTATACTTCGGTTGGGTTTCCATATGGATTTAAAATGTATTCAAACATCTTGAATAAATTGAGAGGAGAGCCGCCTTCCATAAGACATTTGGCACTTTAGATGCAATCAGAAACCAAAAGTGGAAAAGACTTATTGAAATGGTTTTAAACTTCAAAAAACAGTGCAATTTGGAGGTAGTTGTAGGATTGGGGGAGGCCCAAGGAAATACAGAAACCTGTCTGCATGTGACCATCCAGTTCAGACCTCTGTACTACCATACCACTCCACCCCTTTAGCCAGCTTTGTCAGCTTCCCCCATGCTGAACACTCAGAAGCATTAGAGCACCAAACTTTATTCATCTTATCCTTCTTTAATGTCAACATTAGGTTTTGGTATAAAGATGAATCAAAAGGTTTTTACTTGGCAAGAATTGAGTCCTGAGTTCTGGATTTCTTCTGCAACAGCAGATAATTTTGATCACACCTCAAGCATATGCTCTATTTTATGTATTTCTTTCTCATACAGTGGAAATCCAGAGACATGCAGTTAGTCCCTGGCAGTAAAAAACAGGGGTGCTGATTTTGTGATACTTGATTTTAAAATGAAGTCATTAGAAATTCATCTATATCCACGTATCCTGAACTTAAAGATAGTTCTTATTTTTTCTTATTGTCAATCTCTTAAATCATGATTCTGAAAACCCTGGTTTTTTGGAAGTGTGGTGGTGGATTTAAACTTTCTGTCTCAAGCCCATTCCTGGAGTTAAATTGAATTCACAAGTCTATCCATATTGGACTGAATCTGATCTCACACTGAGCCAGGTCAGAGGTAACTGTACTGAAGTCAGTGGAATTGACTCTAACTTTTTAACTTCAACTTCTGTATCAGTTGAATTTCTCTTATTTCAATGGAATTGATTGTGATTTACACTGATTGAATGAGATCAGAATTAGACCTCATGTTAAAGTAATTATTTTTCTTTTAATTTTAGTAAAAATCCCAAGACAGCAATTCAGAAATAGGATGAGATTTTTCTGCTAAAAGTGCTGGTTAAGTTTCTTTAAAATAAACACATGAAAAGGTTTGTATTCCCTCTCTATAGAAATGCATGCTGTTAGCTAAGAGAGAGGAGAAATGTTCAGCAGCATTAAATCGTATTTTACAGTTCAATCATCTGGAAGAATTCCATATGTCATATTTACATTCACTTCCTATGTAATGCAATACAGATTTTTTTACGTGCATCAACTTTGAAAGAAAACAACATATGGAGAAGCCTGTGCAGTTATTTTGTTTAATGAAATGGTATGCTTTACTTTTACAAAAGAATTTTAATGAGGAGAGTGCAAGACCCCAGTGTTTCTTTAAATTCACTTTTTTCCATTTTCATTGCCCAACTCAAGCTGTGAAATAGTCCCAGAAAACCCAAAGGTTTCATGTATTCCATCCAAGTCAATGATCTATCAAATTCAGTAATCACAATGAATGAATGTGAGGCATAGAATCGTAGAATCATAAAACAATTTAGGTTGGAAAAGACCGTTAAGATCAAGTCTAACTGTTACCCTACCTCTCTGTGTCCACTACCAAACCATGTCCCTCAGCACCACATATGCACATCCCAAATACCTCCAGGGATGGTGACTCCACCACTTCCCTGGGCAGCCTGTTCCAGTGCTTGATAACCCTTCTGGTGAAGAAATTTTTCCTACTATCCCATCTGAACCTGCGCTGGCACAACTTCAGGTCACTTCCTCTCATCCTAACACTTGTTACTCAGGAGAAGAGACAACACCCACCTAGGTCCAGTATCCTTTCAGGGAGCTGCAGAGAGCAATAAGGCCTCTCCTCAGCCTCCTTCAGCCTAAACAACCCCAGTTCCCTCAGCTGCTCTTCACCAGACCTGTTCTTCTCTGGACATGCTCCATGACTTCAGTGTATTTGGTGTGGCCTCACCAGTGCTGTATACAGTTGTACTTTACTTCATAGACAAGACTCAAATATTCCAAAGTGCCCTTCTATGGTCCCTGTGCCAGTCCTAAAAATGCAAGTCACTTAAATTCCACTTTGAAATTCTTCCTGATAGCCAACTGCTGTCATTGTAACCTAGGATGGAGTATGAATGCTGGGTTTCTGATCTTCGTCCAGTAGCACTTATGGTTAAAATGTGCAGTAGCACATATTTCTGTTATAGAAAGGATGATGATTTCAGAGACCATAGGAGGTGACAAGATAAAGAATGAACTTGTGAAATTTTAATAAAAAATTTCAAGCCATAGTCTGTCCTATCTTAGAATTATATAATTCCACTGGGTTTTACAAATCAAGGTTCAGCCTGAAGAGTTCCATATAGTTTATGTCATCTTGAACTGATGAAGCTATTGTGGAGCCACATGAGCACAAAATTTAAAAATTCAAAGAATTAAATGTAGCTATGTTTATAAAAACAAATGCTGCATACAGATTAGCTTTCTAAGTCAACCATCACATTCAAATCCAGTGGAAGTAAAATCAGCTCCTATGGAAACGTCTGTGTGGCATTCAATAGGGTTCACAGAAAATAAGCTGGACAGACAAAAAGGCAGTCCTAGTTCTCTGTTACTGTTGTCCCAAAAAAGTCTTTGTTCTGGGGCTTGATTCCCTGGATTTAATGGAGGAGGTTTGGAAGTGTACCAGTATCCTTTCAAGATGGTTGATTATCAAGTATAACAGTCAAGTGTGTCTGGATGCGTGCGGGCATGTGTGCATACATAGCACTCTGTCTCTTGTTTGAATTAACCACTGCATTATCAAAACCTGGTCCACTAATTTGCTCCTGAGTATGTAGGCAAGAAGACTGCTTTTCAGAAAAGAAAATGTTACAAAAGACCCCTAAAAGTGCCCAGTTTCTACACTGGAATAACACCTATTTGCAAGCAAAATATGCTGAAGTGCTGAGAGGTGGGAATGACCAGTAATGCAAGAAGACAGTAGTCCCACCAGATTTTGGGGCTTTGTACCTCTAGATAGACCTACTGTTCATTGTTCCTGGGGAAAGGAGAGACTAGTGGAGACAAAAACAAACTTCAAACACAGGACTATACTTCATGTGACAAAGCAAAACCACTTGAGCTCCCCTTCTTCAAATAGCAAAGAAAATGTTTTTGTGTTCTCGACTGGTTAGTATCGAAAAACACCACGCAATGCTGAGTAACTGCTGAGTCACATGTGCTATTAATGGATGTAACACTCTGGCTCCTGTCCCCAAAAACCTCAGGACTTTGTCAGGATAGAAACCTATACTGATCTGTAGGTGATGGTATTTCTCTTCCACTTAGAGAGGGTTTCTCAAATTCTACATTTTGAAGTTTTGTTTTAAGCAAAAATCTTCTTCAGGCTCATTGGCTTGATTGTGGTTTTGCATCAAAATGTGGTTTTGAGCTAAGTGACCAAGGCAGTGACCATAAATCAGCCCAAACTGACTGGAAACTTGAAAACCAGTTCATGACCTGTATAAGCCTGGCCTCAGGTTTGCAATAAAGTCCAAGGTAATTTGCTACCAAACATTTCATGTGACACTTCAGATTTCACATCCATTTCCTTAACAACCAACTCATCATTATTGAATGTTTATGTAGCTGCACCAGTGAGAGAGGTCACACTGAAGCACAGGCACGAATTTTAAATGTTAGGCTTTATCTAGACAATGTTGCCTGCTACCTATAGCAATATCACTGTAGATTATGAGCATTCACTTGGCGCTGCCTGCTACTGTTGATATGATGTGGTCTTTACTCCCTTCCCTATATTCTGCTGACAAGCAGCTAATCAGTCCAGCCATTTGCTGAGTGAGTTGACAACTGCAAGAACCAGATGTTAAATTCTAGAATTTATTTTTCCAGTAGGGTCATGTAGGTTTCTGATTTGTTTCCTAGCTAGCTCTTCTTAAGTCTTTTATCTGCCTTCTTGGCTGATTTCCATCAAAACAATAAAGCATTTATTAGTCTTAGTTTCCCCATAATCATCATCTCCGACTGCAATTCCAAGAAGTCCCCTGTGTAACGATGGGAAGGTTTTATTTTCCTTGCAAAAGCTGTGAATGAGGTACAGATTTTGTTATGTCAGATACAATATTCATATCTTGTTTATAACTGCTCAAAAGAACATACTGTGAAGTTTCATTCACAGAATTGACACTTCAAATTTATCAGAACAGGATTTACACTCTGATGTTTGTACAATTACAAAAGTTATCTCTTATGGGTTGAGGAACAAGTTTGTTTTGAGTGGAGTGAATCCACCCAAATCTCCATGGGGAGCAAAGAAAGGGTACAAAAACCTGGGATAGCTTTTGCAATCATACTGATAACAGTCACCCTGAAAACACTGAGGAAAAAACAAATTGAACACCATGCATTTTCCTAGTAATGGTTCTTATTCTTTCCTTACCTTCACCCAGAGATTTATTTTAAACAAAGAAAGCTCATAGGATATATATAAACAGCTTTATAAGAATGCAGTTTTCAAAGTCCCCATATTTTGGTTTTGCATGTAGGAAAAAATGAAAAAAACTTGCATGACATTTCAACACTTATTTGTCAATCTCTAACAAGCCCTAAGTGCTTCTTCTAATTACCATTGCCATCTTGGTAGATTTGCCTCTCTGAAGGTTAGCATTACCACTCTCTCTCCGTTTGCAGTTCTGCTGTGAAGAAGTAGCTGGTTCTAACAATTACTTACTAACAAAATCTTTAAAAAGTTGGGGCTTTGGGCAACCTGGTCTAGTGAAGGTGTCCCTGCCCATGGCAGGCGGGTTGGAACTAGAGTTTGGATGACTGTTATAAAAGATTTTCTGTAAGCACCTGATTTTTGATGAAATTCTTCAGGTGAATGGATCACAAAACATCCTAAAAGTTAAGTAGAAGGAGACTAAATTTATGGCATGCTTCACACAGCTTTACATACAGTAATATGATGGTATAATCTTAATGTACAGGCAATATTACCAAAGATACATTAGCAGTTCTTCCCACCAACGAGACATTAAGTATATTCAATGGTTCAGATGCAAACCCTGGCTCAGAAAGTCTATGAACTCCCAACTGCCAGCAGCAGAGAAGGTGTTTCACAGAATCTAACACCTCACCTCCTCATAAAATCCATTTCCTTGTCTGTACATTACTAATTACTTTCAGAGATAAGCTACTGGATAGAGGACTTTGTGGTCTGGATCACGCTAGTGGTACTAATGTTAAACTTTTTTGCTTGAGAATGTTGCTCTGTTGTCATTATTGACCTATATTTGCATTGCTGGGCTTGCCAAACTCTGATTCAGGACCACTATACAAATCCAAATTGTCTACTCACAAGAATGTCTAAAATTAATAGTGATGCCATCCTCAAGCAGTCAAAGGTGCAGTCAATGCCAAAGCTCAGAAGACAGTGCAATACTACTTCAAAGAAATACAATCCAAGGAACTGAGTTCTGCTCCTTCTAGTCATAAGTGGAATTTCTCCTCCTCGCTATTTGAAGACTTGACAACCAAATCATTGAATAAACACAGAAAAATCTGCATTTGTACAGTGGTGCTTGTAGTGACATGCAATACTGCATTTTCTAAAGGACATTTGCAGACAGTAAGGATGCACCTCCTCCATGAATAACTCCTTTTGTTTGCACAGATTCATGTGCATCATCATTTTTCAGGCCTTGTTAGCATTTATTATTTTTCCAAAGTCATGACTACTGTAAACCTGCTATTGGAGCAGAATCAGTGGTACAGGTGTTTAGTGTCTTTGAAGAAGTTGTCCTATGCCTAGAGAATAAAAGATTAAAAGAAATGGAAAGGGAGGGGGAAAATAACAGGGATGAAAGCTTTGACTATTGCATATAAAACTCAGAATTATAATTTCAGACAACTTATTCTGAAATATATCACAATAATTAATTAACAGAGCTGATTGACACTTGCCTGAACATAAGTCAGCAGTGTGCTCAGGTGCTCAAGAAGGCCAATGGCATCCTGACTTATATGAGGAATAGCGTAGTCATCAGGATCAGGGAGGTGATCATGCCCCTGTACTCAGCTCTGGTGAGGCCACACGTCCAATACTGTGTTCAGTTTTGGGCTCCTAGTACAAGAAAGACATCAAGGCCCTGGAGCATGTCCAGAGAAGGGCAACGAAGCTACTGAAGGGTCAGGAACACAAGTCTTACGAGGAGAAGCTGAGGGAACTGTGACTGTTTAGTCTGGAAAAGAGAAGGCTGAGGGGAGACCTTATTGCTCTCTGCAACTACCTGAAAGGAGGTTGTGGTGAGCTGGGGGTCAGCTACTTCTCACAGATAAGTAGCAACAGGACAAGAAGGAACAGCTGCAACCAGGGGACCAGGGGAGGTTTGGGTTAGAAATGAGGAGAAATTTCTTCTCAGAAAGAATGGCTGGGCATTGGAACAGGTTGCCCAGGGAGGTGGTGGAGTCACTGTCCCTTGGGGTGTTTAAGGAGAGGTTGGATGAGGTACTAGACCGTATGTTAGCTTTACTATATGTTCTTTGATATCAGAAATATGATAACCATTCTTTAAAAATTCTTTCTTCTGTTTGTTCAGTCACCAAGTTCAAATCCACTGCAAATTGTCCTCTAAGTGAACAAACCATCAGGGAACTTACTTTGATTTTGCTGTTTTACAAATCATCAAGGAAGCCTTGAAGACTAAACAGCTAGAGAAATGTGCTTCTAGCCCCTAATAGTAAAATACCATAGAAAAATAGTGGGGCTTTTAATATGTATATATATATATATGTATATATATGCATATATGTATTATATATGACTTGGTGTCACTGGGTAAACCACATATTCACTTTTGGTTACCAATACTTTATCAAAACATTCTATTTAGTAAGTAAATAATTTGACCACAGTGATAAAGCAAATCCCTGTCCATACAAAGTCCTCTCCCCAGGAACAAAAGGTCTTGACTTAGTTTCAGGAAAAGGTATTCTCGTAAATGTTTAGTTAAAAGTATTTTTATAAGTGGTATTATACAGTGCCAGTAAATATTAGCGTCTTAATATTAGTATATATTTTTTTCTGGTCCATCTTATTTTTAACTAGAATCTTATTTTGAGTATTTGTAAAAATGGGCAAAAAAGCATGCTATGATTGAATTTGCTTAGTTTGGCCTAGTAACAAGGCAAGAAGTAGTTCCTCAAACCTGCAGAGTAAGAGAAAGAGAGAAAGCATTCAATATGATCTTTATTTCAGAATAGCATTTATTTATTTTATTTTATTTTATTTTATTTTATTTTATTTTATTTTATTTTATTTGTTTGTTTGTTTGTTTGCAACTGGTTTATTAATCTTTTCCACTCTTTGCTGTCTCTTACCAGTCATGCTGGTATGTATAAGCAAGCCTATGACTATTCATTTCATGACTAACTGATGCTTCTTTTGGTCTGTATGAATTCATAGAGGAAAAATAAAAAGTTTTCCCTCTCTCTGTTCATCCCACCTCCCACAAATAAATCTACAATATGAATCTACCAACTTAAATGCAGTAGATATGCACGACTCATATGGAAAGGCAGATTTATTTTTTTTAAATTATCTAAATGGCCTGATCGCATTTTGAGTTACAGTAATACTTCTTCAGAACCATTTCAGTCTGGCTCCTCCCTTCCTGAAAAGGCTTATATGCAAAATGCCAGGTGTTAGCCAGTGTGAAAGTTCCACTTTAAAGTACATAAATTACCATTTGTCTTAGAGGTTTTCTTCTACTCCTCTAACAGATACATATCCTTCTGTTTTCAATGACATTGTACAAGGAGGGACATATTCTGCATAGCAGATGTGAACAGAGCAGTTCAACTACTGGGGATGACTTCAAAGAATCACGGTCAAATTCAGGTCTGGAGTTCATAGAAATTTCAAATGCTTTTCCAATATACCAGAGAGAACAAAAACCTGTAAGTCTGTAAAACAGCCACAAATCTTGTAGCAAAGCTTTTTTTAACTGCAACACATCCAGTAATTTTGTTCCTAGACTGTTAGGTTTTTGTGAACAAAGAGTTGCCATATGCTTTCAATTAATATAACCTTGATTTTAGATTAAAACAAGTAAGGAGAAGATTCAAGGTACAGCTATCCGGCTTCCTAAACCAATTCATTCTACCTCACTTGTATAGCATGAATCTTAAAAATAGAAAAACAGGTTATTTTTCTGAAAGTTGTGACATTTATTCCTCCTGTTCTGATGGTAAAGGAGTCATGCTAAATATGAAAAAAGTAATGTCATACCTTTGACAGAATACTAGCAACAATTTCTATCATCCCTTCTGGGAATGTTTCCATTTTGTGTCTTTTCCAAATGTGGATGTCAGAGGAAGAAAATGACACGAGACAAGTGTCACTTCATGCTCTGAGTATACAACTTTACATTGTGGCTTTTAGTACTATTTTACAGAAAGTTAATTTCTTCTCGTTACAGAGAGAAAATAGCTATTGGAGTCTATTAGAGGATCACACCGCTCTCTTAATATGTACCAGAAGCTTAAGAAAATCCATTAAAAGGTGACCTTCAGAAGGACATGAGCAATTGCTATTTGTAATATCCAACTTTCTAGCGTTATTATGACATTTTTCATAATTAAAGCTTATAATCCACTGGGCATAGTCATTATTTCTGAATGGCAAGTTGGAGCACAGGAAGTTCCGCACCAACATGCAGAAGAACTTTTTCACAGTGAGGGTGACAGAGCACTGGAATAGGCTGCCCAGGGAGGTGGTGGAGTCTCCTTCTCTGGAGATATTCAAGACCCGTCTGGACGCCTAACTTAGTGATATGTCTTAGGGAGCTGCTTTGGCAGGGGAGTTGGACCCAATGATCTCTCGAAGTCCCTTCCAACCCCTACAGTTCTATGATTCTATGATTTATAGCCACACTAGTAACCATTTCGGTAGAAAGCTGCTCCTTTTGAAACAATATGGAAAAATAGACAAGTTGTCTTCAAGGGATTGAAGTATTGTCTATCTATTGCAGATCATAGACCATAGGACTATAGAATGGTTTGGGTTGGAGGATCATCCAACATCCTCAAAGATCATCTAGTTCAAACCCCCTTTTCCATGTGCAAGGACACCCTCCACTGCTCAGTTGTCTTATCCTTCATTTATAAAGAATTGCACTACTCTGACTTACAAAATTAAATAATAGCTGTGAACTGTAACAGCAGGTTTTGACAATGCAAATCATCAGAAAATGTGGTAATATGATATAATAATGGACTGTACCAGAAAGAACTTTTGCTCATTTTTCTTTATCTGTCTTTATCCACCATGTTGTAATGAATGACTGACTGCAGCTATGATTTTTGAGGAAAATAATACCTTTTTTAAGAGCAACTTCTATGAGTAGAAGAATTAAGGCTTTAGGCATGCAGATTCTTAAACAGAAACAACAATTTCTAAGCAATAATAAAGGCTGAGAGCAATTGCTCTGAATTTAACTTATGTTAAGCAGACAATTTGAAAGAGATAGTAGTTGGTGGCATTGGAGCAGTAGGAGATGTTAGTGTGGAGAGATGATCGTATGGTTATCTTGAACAAAGCCAGAGACATCATGTAATTACTGGCCACTGAACACCAAGAGGATGACTGGAGGCATCAAAGTGTATTTTGTGTCATAAAGCTGGTCTGCAATCAGTATCCTCTCTACAGCACCAAGAGAACTTTCTTCGGAAGACTGACTGTCCTCTTCAAGTTTGTCTCTGCTGAAGACAATAGTCAGTGAGAAGTCATAGTTGTAGATGGTGTTTTGTGAAAACTATTCTTACATCAGTAACAACGTGCTCAGTATAAATCAAATTTACTGGGTTTACAGCATCAATGGTAGCTTCATTGCCAACATGTTCCATATGCTACAGACATTGACATCTTCTTCTGAATATTTTTAATTATATTATCAAGTTCTTACTTTGCTGCTTCCATTGCAGATCTGAAGACCGTCATGCATCTGGTAGACTGTTGGGTTTTTTTTCAAAATTATCATTTAGTTTAATTTTAAAAAACACTACTTCTTCCTTTGAGTTTTGCCTTATTAGAAGAGTTTAGTCCAGAGAGGATTTGGTCCAAAGCCCAGTGAAGTTAAAGGACACTGTTTTAAATCAAAGTAATGATTGAGATCTGGAACAAGCTTGCAGTGAGCTAAATTAAATCCAGTATTTTTGCAAAAAATGTTGTACTTGCTTGCTAGATTCCTATCAGGAGACAAACTGAATTTGCCTTTGTAATCTGTTTTACCATCTTAGATACTCCAATTTATAACTGTGTATTTAAACTTCCTGTAATCATAGTCATTTTGGCCAATAACAGTGTAAGGTGTTTGCTTTCTTTGCTATTTTTACATGCTTCTCCTGACTCTAAGCTCTTTCATAGTTTAAAATTCATAGCTAAATTTACAAAGCTTCTTTTGTCCACTTATTCAATTACTCTGATATTGGAGTGCCTAATAAAAGCAATAAAACTAATACCGCAGACCTTGAGACTCCATCTTGACTATCCTAGTGTCTATGTTTTCACTAGCTAAGAGGCCATGCTCCTTGCAAGTATTCTTTAAGAATTACATGTTATTGTATTCAGTTTCATGCACTGACCTTGTTAGAGCTGATTTCTTACTAGAATAAACATGATGAGTTTGCACTATAGCTTTTCATGCACGTTAAAAAACTCCATAACTAATAAATAATTCATGTTCTTAAGAATACCTGATACTTGATGATAAGAAAACTGCACAAATGGAAGATTCAAGATACTTCTTTTTTCATATTTGTTCACCAAATCACAGAATCACAGAATCACAAGGTTGGAAAAGACCTCCAAAATCATCATGTCTGACCATTCCTGTCCTATGCTAAACCAGATCTCTAACTACCTGATCTGCCCTTTTTTTAAACATATCCAGGGTCGGTGACTGAACCACCTCCCTGGGAAGCTCTTCTTGCCAATATATGATTCTGCATAACACAGGGTGAAGCTCTGGCTAATTTATTTTTCTGCTGCTGTGAAGAAAAAGGCATCTGTTGAGAACATGTATAAAAATAGACGAATGTGTCATTTAAGTCATCAGACATGGCATTTTAGAGGTATGGGCTCATGTCTTCATTCTTCTGTCAACTGTTCTGTGAGTTTGAGGAAGCTATCATACCTCTCTGTATTACAATTCTCCTTCCACAAACAATAGTAATACAATTCTCAATATGGCAAGAAGGCTAGTATCAGATGGTGTGACAGCAGCACCACATAAACATATGAACCAAAGGAGTTTATTTTTTATGTCATATCAGTATCCACAAGAACAGTATTGTGTGTAGCCAGAGTCTAATCCAGTTTCTGCTAATGCTATTGATGTTACTTCCAGCAGTGCCTGGATGAGACTCTTGATAAAACTCCAAGTGACTATTTCAACAGATGCATTTTGGTAAAAATGGTTAAAAATAACAGCTTACTGTGATGCCTGCATTCAAACTAGCTTGGTATGCTTGCATGACAATATCAGCACAATCACAGTAGGATGTGATAGCAGCTGCAAGCCCACCCAGGCAACAGGGTCCTCTTCAGGTAGTAAACTGATGCTACTTCCTCTTCTGCAGTTACATTTCTACATGAGTGGAACTCAAATTTAAACAGTAGATATTAGGTGTCTAACTATGAACTCAATATGAAGGTTTCTAGTACAGCCAGAGGAGCTGAATGGACACAAATTGCTGTAAAACGTTATTTATGATACACTTAGGTTTTCCATGAGACACCTAGCTGTCAATCCCGAAGGGCAGAGAATTCCTGCAAATCTTGTGTCTTACCTGCCCACCCCTGTGCTGTTGTTTATGATTCCCCAGTACATCTCAGTTGGCACTTGACGTGTATGTTCAGGTCACTGAATCAAGCCCCTTGTGAAGTCAGTCAAAGACATTTCAAGACTTAGCTCTGCCTGAAGCAAACTTTTACATCTGGCCAACTGAATCCTTTTCTAGAGTTACTGACAAGTAGTGGGAACTTAGACTAACTTGCATGCAGACGCTTGCATTTAGACACTTAAATGCAACCCACAACCTGCATCTGAATCATTCTCTTGGTTATTATATGGACATGACTTAAAAGAATAAACTGCTTAAGTTACAGAGAGTAAAAAGACACATCCTAACAGGAATTTTTGCTGTGGTCTTTCTCAAAACCCCCAGAAGTTAGGGCAGCAAATTGTAAGGTGGTACCTACTGCTGTCTACACTCTGGTCAGCAAGAAACAGCTAAAACATTCAGATCAGGAGCCTCAGTGATACAACAGGCGAAGCTGCTCATACAGGTTATTGTAAAGAATTCTTTCCGTATTAAAATCCAGTCCTATGTAGGAAAAGCTCTTTCTGTGCTTCTCTAGAAGCTGAAGTGTTAGTGGGATTGCTGTTATGGAAGATGCAAGCAGTCTGTGAGTGATCATAAGTGACTGTCTGTGCTACCACTGCTTCATTAAAAGTTTTAGGACAGTATGGATGAGATGGGTGCCAATGCAGAAAGTTAATTGGTATTATTGTAAAGGCAGCATTGGAATGTGTTTAAAAACAAGTTTCTACTGAGAACTATATGCCACTTCATTCTTCAACCTTCTCAGATAAACAAATCAAGCATAAAAGAAAATGTATTTTCTTGGATGGTAAATACTAACTACAGTACTGTCAGTTATACTATGCTGTTTATTTTTCTGTGACAATGACATACCGTTGACACATCTTCTGTGTCTGTTGTTTAACATATTTCAGACTTGCAAATTTAAATCCTACTGACATCCTCTGAAGATAAAATGAAACCATTTACAACAGCAGTTTCTAAATAATTCTACTCCAGACCAAATGTAGCAGGAGTTAAAAAGAAGACACTACTAAGCTACTGTCAGAAAACGTATCAAAAGTATAAGTAGCTCTGAAAACTAAGGCAAAAACTGACTTGCATGAGATATATTTTGGCAGGAAGGTCTTTGGGTTTACATTTTACACCTTTAAGAGACTCAGTCACATTGAAGAAAGGTGTGCTAAATACAGAGTCACTCTCATTTCAGTTAAAATAAGAATAAATTTCTGAGGTTCCTTTGTTGTTAGATACATGTAAATGACAGCATATGCAGTTCTTTGGGTTTTGTCCTTGTCATGAAAGCACCACGACAATTATTCCTTGAAAATTTGGAAAAGAATGCAAAACCAAAATAATAATGATTTAATCTAGGAACTATTATTTCTGAATGAAATGTTCTCTTTTATAGCATAAAATCCCATTATTAAATTGTAATAGAAGAATATTTTGCCAAGTCAGGATTAAAATTTACTAATTTGAAAACAGATTACCAAGAACTGTTCATTTCTCCCAAAATTCCTATTATATAATTTTTCTGTGTGTGCTTTAGAATACATAACCTGAGACACCAGTCAGATCTTGTGCCAGAAATGCTTGTGACACCAGTTATTTCTGACGATTACTTGTGATCTCTTACATGAATGTAATGTAAGGGCATTTTAGAAATCTGAAGTGAGAATGGAACTAATGAAGTATGAAAAGATTTTTAGGAGGAAAAAGAGAAAAGAAACTATTAAACTATTAGTCTGATTCCTGAGCCAGCTAGGAAATCAGTAATAGATCTTTCTATAAACATACTGATAGAGCTGATCTACCTGTTTATCAGGGTAAGTACTCTGAGCAGACAACTACTACAAAAGCAAGGGGCCATCTTCTTCCATGAATGTTACAGTTATGTGCTTTTTAGCAAGTTAGACTCTTCACATAGCCCAGATGTACTAACTCAGCTGTTGCAAATGCCATCACCTGAGAATAATTCAAAGAAGTTTAGCTGAGTGCAGTGGGATCAATGGGAATTCAGAACAACTTTAAAACATGAGAGATACTGGGCTTGGGTTTGATCAGACATTATCTATTCAATGCACACTTCCTAAGTGATTATTATGTGTAAACAGCATCTTCTGCTTTTTAAATCCTACTAGTTCAGGATTGCTGTGCATTTCAAGGAGTGTCAAGAAGGAGAATTTCCCTTCAGGAAACTGACACACTTTCACAATTGTGAGGTTAGATTTGGAGTTGAAGCTCTTCAGCACAAGCATTAAGAAACCTCCACCTGATGATGGGGAATGGAGAAGATTGTGAGAGTTGGCAGAAGTGCAGAGGCAGATTTAGCAACAGTATTATCTCTGCATGATGTTTGGCAAAGAATTCTATACTCAGTGGCAGGCACCGAGGATGGTCCAGTAAGGAAGGTTACATGGAGGAGCTGAGAAGCCACCCAGAGGAAAGCATGGCAGGGATATATATGAAAAAGACTGGAGAGTCAGTTTCTGATACCAGACATATCTCCAAACATAGTCTTCTACTGTGTAGCTTAGGACATCTGGGCTGGTTGTCTAAGTTTCCTTTACCCAGAAGAGAAAAGGAGAGCTCTACTGCAGAAGGTATCTACAGAAGGATGTCTATTTAAGTTAGATAGCCAGCTTTCCTAAGTGATTATTTCTCTGCATTGGATTAAAAGGGAATTTTGAAAGCCAGCTCAGATTACAGAGTTCTCACTGAAGACTCCTGAAGAGTTGTGAATTTTTACTTAGCATCTGCTGAACCTGTGCTTGTATTTTAAAGGAACTCTAAATGATGCTCATGATATGTTGTGGTCATAGTAAGGGGTGCAGTGGAAGCACTAAGTGTCTGTGCCTCTGTGCCAGGCAATAAATGCAGGACAGTTCAGATTTCCTGGAAATTACTGAAATTAAATGGCTTTTCTGAAAGAATAATTAGACTTCATTTTTCTGACATGTTCAGAAAGAGAAGATAAAAGGCAGTGTCACTGGACAGTTCAAGACCATTCTGTGTTTCTGTAGTGTTATCCCTTGTCTCCTTTGGCACACTGGGCAGTCTGTGATCTGGTACAGGGTAATGCAACTCTCTTGAGTTTAAGAAGCTGCACACTTTTACACCTAATCTGAATTTGAGCATCATAACAAACTCTTTTCTTTTAGTTGCTGCAGGTTGAAAGGGATGAAAATTAAATGCGACCATTGTTTCTGTGGTAACTATCTCCTCAACACGCATGTGCATAGAACCTCTTCTTTGCATTTATCCGTCTCATTCAGAAGAATGTCTCTGTTGCTGCTGGAATGATGCTATACAAATGCCATGTAAGTGTGTTGTAAAATTCTTTAACATTCAATACAACAGCCTCGTGTTCTGATTCACAGCTTTTTTTCTGAAATACATATTGTCTGGACATTTTGGTCTATGACTACATTGCACCTAAGGAGTATAGAGATCCCATAGCATAAATACAGCATTTAGTTTTACCTGTGCTCTCTCTCTCCCATGAGAAATTTTCATATCTTTTTAAAAGAACAAATTCAGACCACTAGCCACTTCATGCAGTGCTCATTACCCTTCCAGTGGAAAAACATGTCACCTCTGCACTCCACAGTTCCTGGTAACAGCCCCTGTAACAGCATGAATTAGAAAAATTAGTAAATTATGTACTTGTTTGTTTTGGCCATGTCACTGCTGCAACATTTCTCTAAACCTTGCAGTATCCTTGACTGCAGAAACTCATTGTTTCAGATCCACAGAAAAATATATATGGCTCAGCATAGAATTGCATTTGGTAACTGTTACTGTTTTGACAGTATCTTTCCCTGTCAGACAGATGTACACTAGAAAATGTATTTTAATTGAATATAAAATAAATAATATGGGGGGTGTTTTTAGAAATTTATTTAATCTATACATTGGTAAGGTGTTATTTCCCTTTCTTTGGATCAAACATCATTCCTGGGTAAGTCAAAATCTCCATGAATATATTACATAAGTAAGGGTGAACAGTTTATCTGTTCCTGTAGCACAGTATCACTTGCTGTTGGTAACTCCCAAATCAATGGTTAAACAGATAACAAATGGCAAAAAGCAGGTTGAATATTGGAGTGTGCTGTCTAGAAAGGCCTATAGTATTGGAATCGCTTTCCTGAAAAATCTTGAGAAAAAATGTGTAGTTTTTAAATATAGAAAATAGTTACCACTTCTTTCCCTGTCATCTATGATAGCACAGCTACACTTCTACAAACTACAGAGACTCCTGTAACAGAAATCAAACAATCCAGACTGAACAGTTCTGGATTTCATATTTTAAAAGTTCATGGACTTAACTCTGTAGAAATGACAGTTCACATTAGACATTTAAAAACATCCTCACAAGTATATATATTTTTTTCCACACTGCCAAATTTCAGGCATTGTGATCCCACTGAACACACTGACTGCAAGGGAAAGGTTTTAGGAATCTTAATCCTGCCTCCTAGCCTCCCTCTGCAGCATTGGTAGTTTTTATGTCTCCGGCTCCATATAGTATTATAGCTTCCAATTAGCTCCTCCACAGCAGCAGAGCTGTGTTTCATTGGGAAAGGCTATGACATCTCATTCTTTCTCAAGCACAGTCCAAGACTGGCCAAGACCCATGATCTGATCCAACATGAGGGGTTCTTCTGTACTTAACCACTTCTTCTGATTGCCAAAATAATTAACTGCCAGCTTGTCAAGCCTTTGTGCAGCTCTGCTGTTGATTTCTGCTCAATTTGATCATAAGCTCTGTAACACATGGACTTAAAGAGGAAATCCAGGCTTGTATGTAGAATTAGATGTAAGCAGCTTCATGGCCCACATATTCTATATTCATATTAATGCTATTAGCACAGGGATCACATGTGATCATAGTGAGCACAGTGTCCTTAGAAAGAACTAAGTGCCAGCTATCTCCTCTTGGGCTATGTGGAATGCTTGACCATTTCCAGACCTAATCTATTCTAATCATAGTGGCACAACCATGACTCAGATTTTCACTCTTAGAGTGCTATGGAGCCTAAGTCTCCCCCTGCAAGCAAAACAGCTAGTAGATAACCTGAATATAACTGCCTGCGCAGTCATGTTTGAGGTCCTGATTACATGGTGGAATCTCTCTCCTTCTACAGACAGAGCTCAACTTGTTGTGAGTTGTTGCCTTCCAAAGTGAAAAGTGACATAGTCTGCTAAAACTAATTCTCACAATACTCATCCCATATCTATCACCTATTCTTGGCAGCCATGTTCAGGATAAAGCAGGCATTCTTGTGTATGAGGTACTATGTGATAAAGATTTTCCCCATAATAATAATTAATAAATTTTAATATTTTTAAATTTAAAACAATATGATGGGGGGTATGCCCTTTGATATATAAGCAAAAAGTTGTTCACAGATCTTTATTTATCCACCTACTCTATTTGTGCATGTCTAAGAAGAAAATACTTGCCTTGGACAAAAAGGAGATGATTTATATTTAAACTAACAGCTCTAATTAGACTAGCTAAGATGGGGAAAAAACAGACGAGCTTTTGGGCACAGAAGTCACTTTCCAGTTTTTTGGTCGAAATACGAATGCCCATAATTGTATTTATTTTAACTCTCATTTCTGTGACACATGATTTCACCTTCCATTTGCTCGATATCTAGTCAGTAAATCTTGTGTTTATGAAGACATAAGCACCATGAAACACTTTGACACTCTCCGTTTCCTTCACCCGCAGCAGTAGCATTATCTAAAATAAACGGTCTGTCTAGCTAAGGAAAGAGGCAAAATGAGTGTTTTCACAGGCCTGCCCGCGCTTCTGTGAAGTTACCCCAAGGCGTGGAAGCCAGAGAGAAAGAGGAGCAGGGCCTGTGGCAGCGGTTGCTGCAACAGCCAGTGTCCAGCAAGATCCAGCTGTCTGAATGTGACGAACCTAGAAGCGATAGGAAGAGGTAAAGGCAGAGCGCTGTGCGTGCCAACAGAGAGAAAAAAAGGATTGCTTGGCGCGCTTTCTGTTGAGACTGCGGGTTATAGCTTGTGTGCCGAAGAAACATGTGCATTCTCACATGCTATTTGTACTCATCTGAGATACAGGGTGACTGCACTTAAAAAAATTAAGTACACAATGTACTCTGTATGTTGTCCTTTCCACAAAACAAATGTTCGTGTTCTCCTCAAAGGACCCCGTTCTAGCCCGTAATCAGACATTCTTCCATAACATTAAACTCTTGATTAATATGTGTACTATGAGATTTCAGTTAATTCTGAATTTGGAAATTCAGTCATCTTCTGGCATAATCCTTCTTTCTTATCAAATTTCTTTTTTTAGAGCCTCCCAACAGTGCATTAGTATGATTATTTATCTACCAGCATTCTTGGGAGGAAGGTCAACAGTAACCTCCCCTCCTAGAAAAAAAGGGAAACTGAGTCACAGACCATTGGTTAAACTTCCCTTCCTGTTATTAAGATTCTCTCTTCTCTGATAAAAGGCAAAACTCTTGTCTTTTATCTAGAACCCCATAATTTTACTTGAGTGTGCAAATGGAGACCTAGTTAAAGCTTGCTCTGTTTTCCAGCTGGTTCACCCTGTATGAGCTGCAGAAACTGGTACCAGAGCTCTTAACATTACAGTCAGCCAGGACAGATAAGGACAGGTTAATTTCTATCCTTCAGCTCACAAAAATATTATGAAAACCACCATGTTCTTTTGCTCTTCCTTTTGTTTTCTCCCATTAGTACTACTCTTTCCCATAAAAGCACAAAAGATAACACGTTTTTGGCTTTCCTTTGATAATTTTATAGTTGTTCTTATCAGTAAGAACTCATTTTTTCCTATTTTCTTCAAACTAAGTACAGAAATCTCACCTCCAACCTGGACATGTGGAGCCTGTCTCAACAACAGAAAACACATCACAAAAAATAGCTTCCTAGATTTCTTGCAGAAACCTCAGTTCAGGTCAGTGCTTTTCAATAGTTGCTACTAAGAAAATAGCAGGCAGCTTTACCTCAGTTCTGCACATTGGAAACCTGCTTCCTGGCTCTTCTTTATGCTGGTCCCATCGTTCCTCTCAGACAGCATTCGAGTTCCATTTAATACATGTACTATGGGCTAGTAAATTGCTGATGTTTTTCCAGTAAAAGGACACAAATTTAAAAAAAAAAAAAAAGGATTTGTGAGACCTGTACACAATGATTCTAAATTCTTCGCTGTATTCTAAAAACTGAAGGACAAGTGGTCCAGGGAAGATGAATATTTACTTGCTTCCCTTCGCATGCTGCTGAACACGTGCAAAACTGGAGCTAAGTTCCTCTAGGATACAGAGTGATACAACATGACAGACATTTAGGTCCTTGCATGCACATGGTTCTCTAGTAAGAGAGAATTCTCTTTGGTGCTGACTGTTTAGTTTTTCTCACTTGCTTTTTTTGCTTCTTTTAGTGACTGATTCTCACATCTGGAAAGAGCAAACTTTTTGGCCAGTTAGAACTAGCACAGTAACTGTTTAACTAATTTCTACCATCTGGAAGTTACCCTTTTAGCATTATGGCTACATTAGCTAATATATTTAATTGGAAGGTCGAGTCCTTTGGCTGATCTGTTTGGTTTGAAGTTACTCACTGATGATGATTTGTATGGATATAAGAAGAGAACATTTCAAAGGGAAAGCTCTGAGATTAGCCATCATCTATCAAACAGCTAGATAAATATTTCCCAAATATGGGCATTTGAGATGCAATACCAGTATTAATACAGCAGCAAGGTGCAATGCAATAACCATACAAAAATTCTAATGCTACCAAACAGAAAATTAAACCATACAATACAGGAAAGGGCAAAGGGCAAGAATAAGAAGTAATTGTAGAAATCACAGCTCTTAGCTTGTGATTCTCTGACCCCTGATACTCCACCAGCAAAGCTATGCTTGGCATTCTTCTATAATGGACCTTATGGAGTCTTATGGAGCCTTCTTCAAGCCGGCCTGAATTCCCGGTAGTCCTGTACTAATTTCCATACAAAATGTACAAAAGTACTACATTCATTCTTAAGTCTTCTTCCTTCCTTCTCTGGAGCCATGACAGCTACAGAAATCAACAGAATGCTAACTGAATAAACACTAATAAAAGCAAACTATTAGTAGTGTAAATGAATGCTACAAGGATCAGAAATACTTCACTGAGCAACTCATTACAGTAATATGTGTGGGTTTGAATGCAGTTCTTTTTGTTTCCCTTTATTTGTTGCAGCCCTTTTACATCTTATCTATAACAAGGTCTGTAACCTCCTGGGGCAGGGAATGTAGCTTTCTCTATGTTGATAATGGCATGTTGGTACTGTGCCCTATTTTATTCCTCCCTTTCTCATGGAACTAAAGGTGGAAAGGTATTTCCTGTACTCAATTCTATGCCAGTGCTAACTTGACTTTGAAACAGTTCTAGTTTATTATTAGCAAACAAATATCAAAACTAAAGGCTGAATTCAAATTAGCAAAGCATCTGGATTCCGCTGGCACACATGCACACCTTAGTTCTGGAAAAGTGCAAATCAGACCTTCCTTAGGTTACTGGAGGACAAAGAATAGTGTTCCCTGGATACATTAGTTCAGCTGAGCTTTGCTCTCTGCAGCTAGAGTGTTGCTGCTATCACTACCCTGCAAACAAGTAAAGACTTACCTTAAGGCCAGAAGGGGTTATCTACTCCAATCTCACAAAGAGCTGAAACCATAAAATTGTAGAGTAATTTAGGTTGTAAGGCTAGAAAACACCTCAGGAGGTCATCTTCTGCAACACCCTGTGCAAAGCAGGACCAGACTAAGTCGCACAGGGCTCCATGAATTAATTTCCGTCAGTGGAAATAGTTGACTTTAGAAATTCCAGTAGTGGAAACTCCACTGTCATTCTTATGAAACTCTTTCTATAACCTATTGCCACCAGTGTTTGTTTAAAAAGGCTCATTATTAGCCTGTATTTGACTAGCTTTAGTATCCTTTATCTTTAATTCTGATTTCTTAATTAGATATTGGCTGGCAGTTGCTGTCATCACATTTTTTTTTTCATAAAACCAACCAGATTGAGCTCCATGAATCTGTCACTGTCTTATGTTTTCCATGTTTTGCAACCCTGCTCTGAGCTTTCTCCAATTTATCAACACACAGATAACAACAACTGTCCAGTGCAGGCCAAGACAGCTGAACAGAATATTCCTAGTCATAGTGCCAAATACAGAGCTAATGTATGTCTTTGCTATCTACAGTCAAGATTCCCCTTTTTATTTATTCAAGAATTATAATGGCACTTTTGGAAATGGCACTGTAATGGTAGCTCATATCCAAGTTAGCTGTCTGCCATAAATTTCACTCTTTTTACCCAATTTACTCTTTCCCAGGAAAGCTATCTACATCCAGCAAGAGTATTTCTAGGTATAAGGCTCCCCATCTAGACATTTTGATCTATCATTGCATGAATATTTTTGTTACTTTCTTATCAAATGATTCAATTACCCTAAACAGCCCTCTTCACTAATTGCATGTTCTCTGTGTCATCTGTAAAACTGGTCAGCAGAGATTAGATGATTCCTTCCAGAACATATATGAGATGTGGTAATTATCTGAGAACTATGAAGAGGGCGTTCAGGGTCTCACAAACAGTAGATCATTGGTGATTCTGTATTTGTGTTTATCTTTTAAGAATTGAAGTGTTTGCTATTATATTATGTAATATGTCTAATATTGATGTTTTATTTTTTATCCTTCCTTAATTAATATGCCAGTAGATAAAAAATTAAATGTTTTACAAAGGTTGAACTGTATTCTATTAATATTAACTTGGTGGCCAGATGTTAATGTCAGAGTTGAGGCCACGTATGTGAAATGTCCCTCTACATACTGCCAGTATGTGCAGTGTGAACTTTCATTTGAAAACCTCTGTGAGTAAGTTATGTCCCTGGGAGTTTTTCAGTTGCTCAGGCTTAGAGCCTTTATGACATGTTAAATGATTTTTCAGTTATGAATTTCCATATGGACTGCTCTCTTGCACAAATTTTAAAAGCTGCCCACAGTTGAACTGCACTGCAGCATTTCATGGTTTATAAAGAAGAAAAGAAGATTAATTTATCTCTTTTTTTTTGTTTGTTAGCTTGATGTTTTCCTTAAAAGTTTATCTTAAACGAAGGAAGGGAAATATTTACAACTGCAATGGAACAATGGCCTGGAACTAAGGAAGGGAAAGTTTAGGTTAGGTTCTAGTACGGAGTCCTTAATTCAAATAGACTTGGACTCTGCAAGAAGTTTTTTGAGACAGCATCAGGGAAGATTTCCATAAAATGCAAGTGAAGAGGCACTGTGAAGAACCACCTGTTGTGGTGCTGCCATGAAAAGCCATACCACTTCCCTATAATAGAACACAATCTGGTAAAAGTTGAATAGTGAACAATCATCACCATTTGATGTAACTTCTTTCTCTAGCACTTTATTAGTGACACAAAGGGGTATCTAAAAATTAAAAACATTTAAGAACCCTACATACATGAGAGGTGATTTCCACCACAATACAGATACTGTTGAGAATGACAGCTCAGTGGAAAAATCCAAATCTCGTTTTATAGTTAAACAGAAGCATTCGAGGGCTGAATTCTGGAAAGTCTGACCCATACAGAACAACTCCTTGAGAGTGTCTGAAGTATAATATGGCTTTTTGAATTGCTAGCAGACCAAAAATTAAAAGGAGAGGGAAAATAAAGGCAAGTCACTCTGTAATTTCTTGAAAGAGACAAGAAGCAGTACCGGAGAAGCTGGGAGTTCCTTACTTTATTCTTAGCCTCAGCAATTCTCTCTTAAACATTAATTATCTAAGAAAGGCAATATTTCATTCACTTTGGTATCAAATTCCCTTATGCCATTAAAAAAAGAAAAAGAAAAATGTGGTGTTTATTTAACAAACTAATAAAGTTTCCTATTTAAACCAAAATTTAAGCATGTTCTGTGGCATGAAACTCAACATTCCTACTTATACCAAATAAAATAAGCCAGGCAGCTGGATAGCACTTATTCTGAAGCAAGTCCATTTTATGTAGTGAAAATGCCCCAGATTTACTCTAGCAGAAAAGTGTTCTGTCTGGTCTGCTTAACGATATCTGGGGTTATCAGTTTCCATATTATGAGCATTTGTTTTTTCTTTCTTGCTACATTCCTATTGAACAATTGCGGTTCCCAGACAAATATATGTTTGAACTGAAAGGGGGTGAGGGGGGAAAAAGGGTCATATAACTTTTAGTTATTAGTTACTTTCCTGATTTTACAGGAGTTATAATAATGGTATTTGGCCTGCTCTGTGCAGGATCCACTATTAGCAGCTCAAAAAGTGCTAACTCCCTGATGTTGCACTCCCTTATGTGACTGTGATACATTTGCAGGATTGAAGAAAGAGTAAAACTAGTCCCCCTAGTGTACTGTTGTTGTAAAATATTTAGGTCTCTAATCTGCTGAAGTTTGTCTATGGGTTAATTGGTAAGTCTTCTCTGTCTTCAATATGTTTTTACTATGCTGAGTATAATCTTGGTGAAGGACATTTCTCTTGGTTATTTTTCTTAGGACTGTAGGCTTCTGGACTAAAAAGAATCTACCTGATAATACACAATTATTACAGAATACATGATAAGAACTGGGTAATATTTTGCTCCTGCATATCAGAGCTTGTAAGAACTATCTTGGTATTTAAGTTACTAACACTTGTGTTTTAATATAATATTTAATTATCAATCTCTGCATATCCATTATCTTTCATTACATATTTCTGTGTAATATTTCCACTGCCTTGGAAAACTCACTTTAGTTATAAAATTATCAGATCAGATAGTCAACAATTACTGGAAAGAGTCATTAATCAAAATTTTCTTCTGGGAGATGACTAAAAATATTTACAGTTGATATAATTTTGGAATTTTTATAGTGTTTGAAATTTATTGCCTGAATTATATTTATAACAAATTATTATGCTGTGCTTAGAGCATCAAAGACAATGGAGTTTTATGCAACTGCATTGAGGGCAGCGCTGCATTGAAGGTATAATTACTCCTGTGATACAAGAGAAGAGCATCTGTAGGGAAAAACCACAGGGAAAGACGAGGACCTGCTTATGGAGTAATTACTACACTATCAGAATACACACTTTGAGAAAATTTGCAAGGAACTTCATGCAGTCGCAATGAAGAAGAACCTCTGCTCATTTCCACATACTGAGTTACCAGCAATGTAAATCCTCATTTGAATTCAGTGATGGAATTCAAGAAACAGCAGTTTAATACATAGACTTTGATAAAGCATGAGCGATGTGTGTCTTTCCTAGAAAGGGGATTTGCAGGGGCAACTTTAAAAGCAGGTAGTTTGCAGCCCTTCACTTGTTGTCTGTTAAATGCTTCTCAGTATTCTCAGCAGTATTGCTTTATTCAAGCATATTTTTATAATATCTTAGTAAACTGGTGACTTGCAGAACGATCTCCATGCATTTTGAGCATTGGCAGGTGCAACGCTCTGTATATGTATTATTTGATATTGTGGCATATAAAAGATTATTTTTCTCTGGGACACAGTTATAGAAAGATACAAAATAAACAGATGGAAACAGCCTAATGCTATTTATGTTTGTTTTCTCAAGATTTGTTTGTGGAAGTTAAAGGGCAATTTATTCCCACATTTCCCAGTAATTTATTTGTAGAAATACTGTGTCCTCCCTGAAAGATGAGGTTTGTGTTTAGATCTTTCAGCAACTCTGCCTGCCTGTCTCTGTTAGATTAGAAACAAGAATTCCAGTCACCTCAGATTGCTGTTAGAAGGGTATTTTGCCTTAAAACTCTTTCAAATATTCTTTTGTTGTGTATCATTTCTGCAAGCAGCGTGTTTCCCTAGGCCATCTGAAACTCCTTTCTAAGTGTCTTTGCACATAGAAAATAGCACATGAGGGTTTTAGCCTAGCCACTTTCAGGATGGAAGCTGCCTTCTAATTTTCCCCTGTAAGTTCACCCCAGTTAGCTCAATATACTGTATGTGTATACTGACGCTGAACTCTTATCTTGGATGTGTTTCAGATGAACTCCCATGGAATCCTAAGCAATCTTTCTGGCAGAAGATTTTCCAATGAAGAATCAAATTCATCATATCAGGGGAGGACGTTTTGAAAATTAAGGGTACATTTCAACAAACAAGGCTGTCAGCCTTCCCCTCAAGCTTGAGTCTTACTTTTTCAGCCTAGCAATAGGGATTGTTTGATTTAGAAGAAACTCTGCATGCCAACTCCTTGGAGATGAATAACTGAAATTTCCTTGCTTGGTACATTACCTAATGAAACTTTGCTTCAAATTGTGCTACACTATCTGCTCTGATACTGTGCCAGATCTTTGGCTGTTATAAATCACTCTTATCAAATTCATCAATTCTTGTCATCTGAGGCTCTGACTTTGTTGACTTCTGCTCTCCTGCTATTTAAGGTTAAGAAAATAACTCTTCAAGTTGTACAGCCCAAATCTGTGTCATCTGAAAGCAAAGTTGATAAACATCCCCTGTTAGAGCATCAAGCCAATGGCTGGAAAAGAAAGAACATACATTTTGAAGAATCATTAAATGCAACCTAGGGTACCTGACTTACAGGCTAGGCTCTTCTCTTCACCAGGTTTCATGAGTATGTAGATAGCAACTTGGTTTTGCTTTTTAGAGACAAGCAGGGCAAAAATAAAGAAACATTCATACTGAGCATATGTACATAACGTACAGATCATATCAGGAGAGCAAGCATTCTCTCTCCTTCTCAGCTGGTGTTTGTGGCTAAACTGAAATGAATGCATTGCAGAAGTGTAATACAAAGAGTAACTGTGTGAAAAAAAGAGAAGCATGTGTGACAGATTGCACATAACCCTGTAAAAAAGACGAAGATTGAATTTGGTTCTAATCACTTCCCTGTGAATCTGCTGAACCCGCTGGGGTTGCCTGGGGATAACTGAAATACAACCTGATCCATTCGGTTTGCTACAGCCTCTGGCAGTCTAAATGTAATTTCAACCAAACCAGAACAGCAGCAATTTATCCTTATCCGGCACAGATGCAAGAGATGACTCAAGGAGAAATGAACCAGTAACATGTTTTGGAGTAAGAGAATATCTTTGGCTGAGTGAATTCCAAAACAAAAAGGAATGTAATTTGCTCCCCATTTTGTAGCAGCTGAGGGAAGTCCTGAGTGAAAACCGTAGCTGTAAAAGGGCCATCCTGCTACATTATGCACTTCCTTTCTTTGCTATGCCAATCACTGATATGGCTCTTAAAATGCAAATTTGAGTTCCAGTTTCTTGAGATCCTTTTATTCTTTGGAGGAAGCCAAAGAGCAGCCTTGACTCCTATTCATCAGTCATGCAATTCCTTTGGCTGGGAAATTCCTTTATTCTGAAGGAGCAACCTGTACAAAGACTGGAGATGCTAATTCCTTGCACAGCCTGGGTCACTGTTCTTTGTGGGACCCCAGACAGAAACACGAAAGGCTAAGAGGAAGAAGAATAAAGGGCCTAGGATGGGGCCTGAGGAATTCTTTCTAGCTAGATCTCCCAGGTCCCACACTTCAGCTTCTAGTTAACAAATGCATTTCACATACTGATGAAAGCACGTTAGAAATTACACAACCTAGATCAATGCTGTCTTTAGACCCACACAGTTCCTGTGGATGTACCAAGAAAACTGTCAAACTACAGCCAGCTCATCTGTTCTATGCTGCATTTACCTGGTTGGCAGATAAGTGCAGGATAAAAAGCTTGTTATTGCTTATCAAAAAAGTGGGAGCAGTGCTACTGCAGTTACAAAGATCAGGGGATAGGAACAAGGCAAGATTTGAAAAACACCCTGCTGACCTTTAAGAACAGAAATGATTGCCTGATAGCAACTCAGTGCACAAGTTGATCTCTTGTTTCAAGTGATGGAAAGTGCTGTCAGTTGGGGTTCAGAAATATTTATTTCTATTCGCTAGGTAGACACAATGATTCCCTCAGTTCTCAGTTTGGAAGTAATTACTAAGTCTTTGGAAGAAACATATGAAATACGATGTATTCAATTTTTAACTCAATCCCATGGAAATAAATCAATTCCAAAATGTCAGTGTTGGATCACCTTCCACATTTTTTATTCATAAATAGAATAATTCCAAAATAGGGATTTCTTGAAAGATGGGGCAGTTTTGTTTGGGGAAAAATAACTGAAAATCAGTGGAAAAATCCAAGTTTCACCAGAACTCGAAATACATTCTACAAATACTGTAGAATTATGCTTATGGCATTTTGGGGGATTTTTCTACCACTTGGTGCTTTTTCAGACCTTTTTCCAATAAGCAGATACTTGACCAGAAATCAAAGAGGAAAGGCAGAATGTGACATCGCGCCCAATTTCGTTATTGATTCACAAAATCATTAACGTTGGAAAGGACCCCAAGATCATCTAGTTCAACTGTCCCCTACCACCCATGTTACTCACTAAACCATGTCCCTAAGTACCTCATCCAATCTCTCCTTAGACACCCCAAGGGACAGTGACTCCTGGGCAACCTGTTCCAATGCCCAGCCACTCTTTCTGAGAAGAAATTTCTCCTCATTTCTAACCTGAACCTCCCCTGGTGCAACTTGCAGCCATTCCCTCTCATCCTGTCACTACTTATCTGCAAGAAGAGGCTGACCCCCAGCTCACCACAGCCTCCTTTCAGGAACTTCATTGAGAGCAATAAGGTCTCCACTCAGCCTCCTCTTTTCCAGACTAAACAGTCCCAATTTTTTCAGCCACTCTTCATAAGACTTGTGTTCCAGACCCTTTACCAGCTTTGTTGCCCCCCTTCTTGTCACCACAGCCTGTAGTGTAATACTGCATATTGATTCCTGCAGAACTTAGCAATGGATTATTTCTTACAGAGAGACACTGGAAGATTGCTGGAAAATGGAAATCAACTTATTTGGTGCTTTATATTTGGTTTTGAATCTGGGAAAAGAAAAGGCAATTTCTTCTCCAGGTTTCCTATAGTATCCATTTACATTTGGGTCCATTCCTCTGACTTCTAGGTCATCTATAAGATGTCTAAGTTACCAGCTCATTTGTTCTAGATTCTGTCTGTACTGAATGCATAGCTAGATGATTTTCAAGGATGACTTTTGTTTAAAGGCAGCTGAGCTATTGTGCCTTGCTCTCCATTGACCATAAAACAGACTGAGGAAAAAGGTATTTTAGTAGGCAACTCAAATAAGCACTTGAATTTGAGTTAGAATGAATAGAATGAATCCAGACCTACCTGGTTTTGTTATACCACTGAACTTATTCCTCCTCACACATTTCTTTTCTGCCTGAAGTTTGTGTTGGAAAATAAAATTAGTACCTTGTTTTAGGACTGCAAGACCTAAATTCCACTGTGTATTTTTTTACATGTAGTTTTTGAGGTTTTTCAGGCAGTGACATTTAACCTGAGAGTTCACACTTTTAGTAGGATGCTCAAAATTTGTACACATCTATTTACAAACAAAATCTGCATGTCTAAACCATGTTTCCACATGCAATGATGCATGTTGACACTTAGATCTGTCCAAGGTACACATGTAAATTTGACTTCCCCATATTACTTGTACCTACAAAAGTTTATTATGCAAAAGCCGTAAGACATTTTGCAGTGGATTGTATTCACTTATAGCCTCAGAAGCAAATTTTCCTTACTGTATGCCTAATAGATGTGACAAGCTTCAATAACTCTTCCTGTTTGGTCAAGGAAGATAAAACATGTGTTAATGGGTGGACCATGAAAAATCATGCTTTTTCCATTCTGCTCCCTAGTGTCTCACAAAATTTTCTGTCATTTGAGGTAAGAAACTTCCAAAAGTGCTATACTTATAAAGGTGAAATTTATAAATTAAGCTTTTACAATTCAGTTTTCATAAAAAGGGATCATGCCTGAAAGATGTTTGGGAACTTCAGTCAGTGGAGTTCTTGCACTTTACTGTATTTCTTCTAACAAACTACCTCATGAGCTCTGTTCTGATAGCTTTAACTTAGGCCCCCACCTGTTCTCTCCCTACATATCCCCATAAGTCTAGCATAATATTTCAATTTAAGTTAAAATTTGAAATTTTCTTCTTCTTAGGTTATGGCCTTTTGCACTAACCACTAACAGTCCAATGTTGTAGGGATCTAACCTTTAGCACTTAGTGCCACTGAACAGGAGAATGCAGCCACCAAGCAGCTCTCTGAACAGAAATTGAATGTTCATTAGCTGAAACATGATATCAAGCAAAAACTGTTTCACCATAGAATCTATCCAACCATTAAGGGGAACAAGGCATGCCTGGTTTATTCATACTTTTCCATCAGCCTTTCCTATCTAAGATAGTGAGCACCCAGCAACTTAGACTTGGCTTTTGGCTTAAGCATGTGTCTCAGTAGACCTGTGGAAGCCGACAGTATCTGTAGTTCAACCTAACAGTTCTCCTGCTTTCCTTCCCCACCATGCCCTCTCCATTCCTAGGAGGAAGACTGCTATCAAATGAAACATAGGAATCATAGAATCATATAATGGCATGGGTTGGAAGGGACCCCAAGGATCATAGAGCTCCAACACCCCTGCCACAGGCAGGGCCACCAATCTCAGGCCTGGATCTACACAAGGTTGCCTGGGGCCCCATCCAACCTGGCCTTGAATACTTCCAGGGATGGGGCATCCACCACCTCTCTGGGCAGCCTGTTCCAACACCTCACCACTCTTTCTGTAAAAAACTTTCCCCTAATGTCTAATCTAAACCTTCCTTCCTTTAGCTTTAATCCATTCCACCTTGTCCTGCCATTGTGTATCCTTTTAATAAGTTGATTCCCCTCCTGTTTATAAGCTCCCTTCAGGTACTGGAAGGCTGCAATGAGGTCCCCCCGCAGCCTTCTCTTCTCCAGGCGGAACAAGCCCAGCTCCCTCAGCCTCTCTTTGTAGGGCAGGTGCTCCAGCCCTCTAATCATCTTCGTGGCCTCCTCTGAACCTTCTCCAACAGTTCCACATCTTTCTTGTATTGGGGGCCCCAGATCTGGACACAGTGCTCCAGATGGGGCCTCACGAGGGCAGAGCAGAGAGGGACAATCCCCTCCCTGTCCCTGCTGGCCACCCCTCTTCTGATGGAGCCCAGGAGACTACTGGCCTTGTGAGCTGCAAGAGCACACTGCTGGCTCATGTTAAGTTTCTCATCCACCAGAATCCCCAAGTAGAAGAAGAGGTGCCCATGCTCAGGTGAAGCTCTTTACCTGCCTTTTGGTTTGCACATAAGAGTTTTGAAGAGCAGCCTGATCCTTATCTGGTCATTGAGCCTCCCACAACTTCCATATTTGAACTGAGGAGGAAGGCAGTCTTTCACCTTGGCTTAAGAGATGGGAAGTAAACTCCTTCCACCTTTCATTCTTCCTCTGCAGAAGTATTCAAAACCTTTCACTTTCCAGGAGTCCTTTAATCTGAATTTACAGGTCTTTTCTTAGCTAAAAATAGGGGAATATCTGGACACAAAATCATTAAAATTCAATAGTTACAGTATCATTCTCTTAAGTATTAGCTGATGTCTAGCTATCAGGAGCCTTTCTCTCCCTCATCTGAGTTAGCCACACACCTGAGTAACTGACACATTCCACAATGTCAGGAAAGCACAACAACTTGATATTCATCATAGTTTCAGATTCCTGTTTATCATTACCCTACACTAAGTCCTTAACAAATAAAAAGGAAAACATCCTGTCTCAAAGAGATTTGCAACATAAAAACATCAGGAAGAACCCAAGAGCAGATGGCAGAGGATGTGGAGTACAAAGAAGGAAATCAGAATGTTAGTAGCTTCTCTTGCCACTAGATCTCACAGAAGCTCTTGTGAACCTGTTTGCACGGACACAGATTGGGGCACTACAGGGACACCAGAAAAGAGAAGCAGAGTAGAAAGGTAAGAGATGAAGCAGGCAGCCCTGTGCACTGAGCACTGCACTGAGCTCAGGTAGGTAAAGCATATTCAAAGTGATTGCACAGCAGGACTTGTGAAAGCCTTTTTACAGTGCCATGCATTATTCAACTGGGTTTTTCTTCTAGCAGGATCATGTGCTTTGAAATCAGTTGGAAGCTAAAGCACCTGCCATTGACTGAAACATTATTTTCTTATTACAAGTGTACCAAATAGAAGATTTCTTTGTTACAGAGAGGCTCTGATGGGAAGAGAAAACAAATCAGAGTCAAGGGATGCAGTCCAATCCAAAGGTTCCTATCCTTTTGCTCACCATCTGTGTAGGCAAAGATAGCAAAGGCTTCCTTGCCATTGAATAATGCAAACTTGGGGACTTCCTTGACGTCACTGTGAAGGGTGGGTGGTCTATGTGAGAGAGCTGGTAGCATGCCAGCTATCAAGCATGTTAAAAGATCTTCACTGTTCAAGGATAAAAGGTAGTTCACAAAGAAACTGAGCAAGTCTTTAAGCAAAAATGTATTGTCTGCAATTTAAAGAAAAATATTTTACAGAGATTTACTACTTTTCTAATAGACTGTCACACACCAAGCTTGCAGTCCACAGAAATGTGCAGAAAATTATTTAGAAACCAAACAGCTGTGCAGGGAATAATAGCTAAAATTTCATATAGATAGGTATAAAGAGATCAGTTCCTGTTTCTGAGTTTCTTTGAGCTGTCCAAGCTGCTAAAATACAATGATGAAAATGCTGCAACTGCATCTATCTTCCAGTTTCAATTCCAGGCATAAATTCTTGTGAGGGAGACTGATATTTTCTAAATAATTTCCCGCCCCTTTTCAGAAACAATGCAAGAATTGGGGAGTTCAATATCTGGGAAGTTCCTAAAGCCTGAAGTGACCATGGACAATAAGTCTAGAAAAATGAGGGTTTTTTTCTAAGTCAGTTATCACCAGGATGAGATTGAAAGCAAGAACAACAAATACTAACAGAGCTATCTCTGTTCAGCAGTGGTTGTGTCTTCATCTGCCATCTGATTCAGCATTTCTAGAAGTCAGTGGAAAGTTTTTTTGCAACAAGGGAGTCAAAAGAGATTCTTCCACTGGGTTCATCTGATGACAGTCTCTTTACTTTGGCGCTGCACATGAACAGTTTCTGGAAATACATTTATCCTTTCTCTTCCTTCAGTTAGTTTTAGATTTCACCTAAAGCGGACACAGGGTGAAAAAAGAAATTTAATTCCCTGTGGTCTAGTCCTTTCCTTCACAAAAGGCACTTATTGATTAATGAAAAATTGCTTACAGGCATCCTTAATCTATGGTGATAACTTGACCAAGGACTGACACTAGATCTAGAATCTTTCTCCATAGAGAAAGGTCAAGAATATAGGCCAGGGTATTCTTACAGGTGGAAGTTGGCAGGTCTGTACTCTCTAGCTCGATGATGTGTTCAGAAGCACCATGAGGTAGCAGCTGCTTTTCAAAGAACTTTGTGAAAGGGCTCAAAGGTGTCATTTGTGCAACTAAATTTGATAATAAATGAGAATCAAAAATCAACTTGGGCACAGATACATGCCCATGTGCATACATATACATAGGTATATCCTAAAAGAAACAAATGAGGCAGAATGGCTATAGGTAAGGTTACTACATAAAGATTATGACTATCTCAAGTACATACCAAGGATGATTTCCAAACACAGTGCAATTCACTTTCAGCAGGTGGTATCAGTACTAATAACCTGTATGCATATGTTGTCTAAACTTGCCAGATTGTCCCTGGAAGCTTGTAAGCAGTGATATACTAGTAACCCTTTTTCATTGCTCATCTCAAACTGATCAGAAAGTGGATGTCAGGTCAATTATAGGGATCTCTTGCTGCTCTCGCAGTATGTGTCAGTCAGCTCTTCGCAACGCTGATCTGATCAGAGCAGATCAAAACAGACTGAAGCCATCCATGAGCACATTTCTGTGACTTGTGACTGCACACAATCTGGCCCCAGTCTCCTCAAGGCCCAAATCTGAGTTGTATTAATCCTCTTCACCTTCATCCTAGCCTTCAAATTTTTTGAGCATATAAAGATACGATCTCAAGCAGCTAACATTACCTTCCCATACACTAAGTTTTCTTAAATTATAGCATCTGTGGCTAAGATCATGCAATGAAAAAAATCCAGCACAAGTGAATTTCAGAAGGAAGATGTGAAGATGGATGAAGAAACATGAAGGAGTCAAATAGTGTTCCTTAAATAGCAACGAATAACTAACTCAGCTACCGGCATCTTTACAGGAATGTGACATAGTACAATCCAAGTATCATTTAAAATAGTTTATGGTGTAGAGAAATATGTTTAAAAAACAGCTCAGAAACATACGGCTCAAAGATGTAGAATCATATGTAAATCCCTTGGCATTTTTTCATTCAGCCCAACCATACAGTGTCCTGTTTCACAATTAAAAATCCTATTCTTTGTCTCTCAGTGACAATGGGTGTCACTAAAAAAGTCATAACTCACCATGCCCTAGAATTTGTCCTCTCCTTGATGGTTTTGCTAGCCTCAATGGAAAACAAAACAGAGAAAAAGGGTTTTATGTTCTCTCAGAACACAAACTGACTTTCCAAGAACTGTTGTCAGACATAAATCTCTCCCGATCTCACCACTGTATTTATCATAACAATAAAAATATAAATAGCAATGAAAAAGTATTTTATATCTCTGTGGCGCCGTTTAGTTGTAGAGACCAAATGGTTTTGGTTAGATGATACTTACACTAGCAGTAGCTTAAAGAATGAAAGTCATGGGTTTGATATTGGCAATGCAAAGGGATCATATGTTGGGTGTAAATAGTCCCTTACTCACACTTTAAACAACTGGACTAGAAGAACACCTATTTTCACCAGAAATTAGCAGATGTTAGAGTGACTCACTCCAGATAGAAGAGCTGATGGCCCTCAAAAAAGTTCATAATCAAGGGAAAACAGATTTTATTGTGGTTTGTGCAGGAAAGAAAACAAAACAAAACAAAAAAACACCACCAAAAAACTTCTCAAGACCTCAAGCACTGTCTAGAAAGTCAAAGCTGCATTTAGTGTGGGAGTTTTTAAATTATGCATGCATGTAGTAAAACAGAGAAGAAATCTTATGGTATAGATGGCCAACAAGAGCAAGAATATGGGAGAATAAAAACTATTATTTCTACTCCACAGATGGAGGATTAGTGGTGTTAAGGATCTGGCCCAACAAACTAAACCCTAGATTCAGGTCTCTGCTTTAGTCACTCAATAGTCTTGAATGAACAACACTGAGACTGTTAAGTTCTGTTCCCTTGTCTCCACTAATATTCTAAGAGAGAAAGGAAGCTGTCATTGACGTATCACAAGAAAACTGAGAAATTGTGGGTTTTTTTTAACACATGAAAATCAGTAAGTCTGTATTCTTGTGTCTTTTGAGCTGCAGACTGAAGAATACCAGCTAAACACTTGATTTGGTCACAGAGCAGACCAGTGCAACTGGGGCATCCTGATTACTAATGTCCTATGCTAATTATGAGCATAGCTGCTACATCAGAGCTGCTACTGGGACTGGACAGTGAAAAGTCCACAATGCCCAGATGTCATCAGCTGATAAAAGAAAATACAACATTAAAAGAAGGCAAATAGTAAAACAAACATATGGATGAAAAATTCGTCTGGTGTAGAAAAGAGCAAGATTTACATACACAAAATGCCAGGTAAAATATTCCATTTCATATTGTAAATGCTAATTAGTTTGACAGAACCTAATCCTGACAAAAATACCAATTTTGCATATGGAACAGAACACCATTTTGAACTACAGTACTCCCTGAAGTTTCAAGATTTTTCTAGTAACTTCTCACTGGTTTCTGCCTATATACTTTACTGTCTCATCAAATCACAAAGTTAAACTACTGTGCCTTGAACTAAACCTTATAAAGATAATCACTGCAACATACAGGTTTCCTTCAGCATACGTGTAAAGATAAATGATGCTTTTCTGCTGAGCATAAATACTACAACAGTAAAAGAAACCAACAGAAGTGAAGAAAACACGAATGGCAACTCAATAGAGTTGAGTGAAAAAATTCCCTCAAGAATGTAACACCAATGTAAGAAAGTATACAAGCAAGTTTGGGAACATAGAGCTGGCTGGAATGGGGCTCACTACAGTAAATAGAATGCCGTCTCCTGTCTCATTCACAGAAAACAATCTTTGTAAATAAAACCATTTGAATATATCATCCAGTTTTCCTTGTAGCTGAAAGAACTTACAGGACTCTGAAAATGAGCTAACTGGGAGAGAAACCAGTCATAGGAAAATGGAAATAAATGAATTGAGTTACACTATGGACTGCCTTTTTTTTTTTTTTTTTAAACCAGTTTGCACAGTAAAGATAACTTTAACAGAATTCTCAATGTTTTAATATATATTAAGCACATTAATGGTATTGAATACCGTTTCATACACTTGTATTAATTCTTATAGATTGTATAGGCTTTGATAATTTTATCAAAATTATGTATTGAAATTGATATTATTTTAAAGGCACACTCAAGAGATGTAAGTCCTGAAGGAGAATGCAAATTCACAGCCAAGTCACACAGACTGAATCCAATATTAATTTGTTCATTCTGCTAGGTTTGAATCTTCTGGTTACTCACAAGTCTAGTGTGTCACAGGTCAGCTCAAATTTTATATTTGGAAATTACTGTGTTGTTTTTTTCTTTTAAAATATAATAATATTTATCACACAGAATTAAGAATTGCAAGTTCTTAAATTTGTTGCTTCAGATTTTTTGTAAGATCTTAAAATGAGTTCCTGAACAATTTGTGATTTCTTGGTGATATATGACCCATGATTACTTTATCTACTTCTGTCACAGAAAAAATGAAGGGAAAGGAAGGAGAAAAGATATAAATCAGGCTGATTACTTTTTAAGATGAAGTAACCAGTTAGTTTTTCTGTTATTATTTTCTTGTGCCTTTTTTAGAAAGGAAGATTGCCAAATCATTGGATGAATGCCACTGACTTCAGCAAAAGTTAATCCCGCATGTACCGTGGTAAGGCTGATCCCATAAATCACATATTCATGAAAGAATAGGAATGCATTTACAAAAACAGTGATTTCCAGCCCTTGCAAGTCAGGCAGACAGGGCCTGAATGTAATTTTCCTTTCCCTGACAAATAGCTAGGCCTACTGAACAAGAACAGATCCTCTGTATTACATGCATGAACAAACCCAACGTACCTTACCATGCCTGTACCACAGAATGCAGACACACAGGTAAAACATCTGAGGGGCCAGAAAGGAATAAGGCTATTTCAAACAAGGCATGGGACACAGGCCAGAAGGATTGCTCTAATGGGTTACATTCAGTATATGGGGTATTGCCTCAGCATACAGTCATAGAATACTTTACATACTTGTAGAAATGTTTGTCACACTTCTACTGTTCCCCAGGCAACTGCTTATGATGACAAGATGGGTGTTCTAAGAGGTAAGGCCACTATGAGCTACGTTACAATAGATCAACTCTAACCATATATTAATCTGTTTGGATTTTCTCAGCCTTATATAATTTGGATTATTCTGTAAATTTTAATAAAGTACCCCAATGTGACAAGAATAAATTTCTGTTTCAATGTATGTAAAGTCACGGCCTCAACCACTTACTGGTGAGGCGAACACAGCATTTACAAGAAAAAGATCTGAGCCTTTCTCTGACAGTTCTTCCTCAACAAAAGCTGCACTGAAACGTCAGTGCCACTAAAGTAAACAGGAGTTTTGCCATTTTTTTCTATGGATCTGGCTTCTAACCTGGTTCCTTATTTGCAACCTTTAACAGTTAGTCTAACAAAAACGCTCATAATAAAGTGGGGAATGGAGCTGAAAAGATATGTTTACATACACAATAGTGTGCTAAATTCTTAAAATTTTTATAAGATTTTAAAAAAATATACTGGTAAGGGTGCTTAGATAACTAGTCTGAGCTTAAGCTTGGGCAGCATTCCCTCACAAATACAACACAGAATGGCTGATATTTCAAGGCTTTTATGTACTACATAGCAGTATTTTCAGAGGGGACACTGACTATTTTTTAAATAGGCCAGTTTTCCCATTTAGATAATCAAATAAATAGGTTGTTCAATATGATGTGCAGCCACAGAAAAAATACTCATAAATGTTATATCAGAGGCCTAAACCAATTGGATATTGAATACAACGTTCTTTGGCAGAATAACCCCTAAAATCCCAGTTTAGATCTACTTAAAGAATTAGCTCTATTTGACATGTATGAAACCCTATGCATACTACATAGAAAACTTAACTGAGATACAGGTATAAGCTATGAACTCCCGAAACAATTGATAGTTGTTTATGTCCTGCTGTGGACCAAATCACAGAGCCATCACTCAGGTTTCCCAAGCCAACTGATAACATAACCTTCTCATGCCAGTTCTGAGGCTGAAGATACGTCAGTGTGGAATCACTGAGGTCATTTCTCTCCTTTGTTGTTCTCCTTTTTGGCCATCTCCTACATTCAAAATTGTTTTAGAGCTAACAGGATTTACAATTGTGTAAATAAAGGACATTATATTAGCTTGCATATCAGATATGCTTGTTTATTCTGTCCAAGGAAGAGCTAGTAATAGCATTTTCATGACATCAGAGGCGAAGCAAAGGAAGCCATTCCAACTAATTAATCTCAGTATTGTTTATAAAAAAATATAGGCAACTGATCTGTGTAATTGTTCTAAGGAGTCACAGTTTGCACAGTATGTTTAAACAACGTACAACTATTAAGGGCAACTTTGAGGATGGAGTTTTAATTTATCAGTGAGAGGTACTTTCCAGAGTTTATCAGAAGTGTAAGGCACATAATGGTGGTGATACAGAAAATTTTCAGGCTTCTCAAGTCAAGCTGAATTTGTGGGAGCAATGACAAACGTATTCTAACACCCAGTAATTTATGAACTGCATAGGAAAGAGTTAATGGCACTGATATTTTAAAGTTTTGTGCAAGAGACCATAGACCTTACATAATAATTCTGATATATTGTTTTGATTTTCTTCTACCTGACTCTGACCTGAATATTTGCAATTTCTGATCAGTGATTTGTTGAAACTACAACACAATGAACGTATAGAAACAACGACAGCATAACTCTATGGCTAAAAGGGGACTTAAATATGGGAATTAAATGAAATAACTTTGCTTCATGTGAAGAACCCTAGGTGTCTGTCTAAATGTCTTACAGTTTTTGTAATCAAAGATTAACTTTTATTGGGATTAGATCATTTAAGTTAAAAAGTAAATTAACTGTCTTCTACGAAATTATATTTCTAAGCTTTATTTTGTTTATTTAACACATATTTCTATAATCCTTAATACTTTACATTAAACCTCACTGAGAACTTTAGAGGAAACTAGGCTGTAGACAAAGCAAATTAGTACCAGCTCATACCATTACTATCACAACCTTTTTCACCACCGGTAGTTCCTCAATCACCTTATCTTTTCTCTAGCTTACCTTCTGTCAATATATATCTATCAGTGATTTTACTTGTGCACTGGGGACATTATATTAGCTTGCTTGTATATAAGTAAAATCATGTTTAACTGGTAGTTGTGTTCGTGATGCTACTAAACACAAGATTTCAACTCTCTATCGCCTGGGGAAACCTCAGGGCTATGGTGTGGAAAGAATGTGTTAGCTCTCTACTGCCATGCATGCTCTTTGTTTTGCAGACACAGTGATACACTGCGGTAGTGCCTCTTTCCTACTTCATGGTTGAAAATGAGATGTGTCTTTCACCTATGAACTTCTCCCACCACCTTGCCCCATTGCCCCTCCCTGAGCCTGCCTCTAAGCTCTAGGTGATCCATTTTCTCTTCAGTGACTGCAGATCACAAGCTGAACTCAGCTCTCCTTAGGGCGTCCAGCCTTCTCACAATGACCTTTGGCAGGAACGCTGCAGTCATTTGCAGTCTCCTCTACCTTCATTCAGAGCTCTTCAAATCACTTTCTCTCTTTACCCAACATCCCTGCAGCAGCTAACCCAACGTCCTCAGCCAGCTGAACTCCTTCAAAGAAATACTTGTTGCTTTCCTGTGAGGAAAGAGGCAAAATGTCTGAGACAGCTGATCTCTTTCACCAGAAACCAGAATAGAACAGGCTTCTTCTTTTTCTTTCTTTTTTTTTATTCCAAAGATATCTTTGAATTATTTTTTTTCATGATGTTTGGAGCACACCAAAAATAATTCAGAAAAACACACTTTGTAACACAGCAGCCAGCAGCATTTGAAATGACACTGCTCATGACTGCTGACCTCAACAGCCCAAGACCAGCAGCTAGGCCTCCAACAAACACAAGAACAGATTAAAAATCACTGCTGATATGCTGAATTGATCTATTTTTAGGGTTTTTCAATTTCCTGCTGGTATATGAGCTTGTGGTGGATGACCTCCAAAGTGTCCACTGACTTCTATGGTTAAAATCTAACCTCAAACACCCCCACAGCACCAGAAAGGACTGTCTTTCCTCCATGCTGCTCAAAGGGAGAAGGGCTGCCAGCCCAGCTTTGGTGTCCCACCCTCACCTATAACTGCTTGCAGCCCTCACCCTTTTGCTGCCTCCTTCTCTATTTTTCTGTGCTTAATTTCTGCTTGTTCTTTTCACATACTGTGAGGGGAAGGAGTGGCCATTTTATTGGCTTCCAAACCATAGGCAGTAAGGGGAGATGGCCGCCATTTCATGTATGAGACCATTCATGTGTTGGAAACTTTCCCTTAGGTCTCCACAAAAGTTCTTTAAAAATTGGTGTATCCACAGAGGAACAGTAAATGCTGCCAACACTGGTTGTGTTGTGACTTTTCAAAGAATTTCTTCTGGCTGCCAGCTGAGCTAGGTAAAGAGACCTGCTCACAGTGACCTGTGGCCAGCACACAGCTGCTGGACCTGTCACCCAGCCAGTCTGTCCTTGCAAAACCTGCTGAGGGTTAGGAGCAGGGATGACAGTGGAATTCCTGTGTTTATATGGGAGCTATTTAATTGAAATAAAGTTTTGCTGTCATACCTTCCTGTTTTCAGAAGTTATCCAGCCGTTAGCTTCCTAATCAAAAGAGATGTGGCAGCATGCCACACAAACTGGGCCTCCCTTCCAGCATGTAGCCCAAAGTATTTCTAAACCCAAGATTGTGCCTCAAAACGCATCTTGGGTGAAAAGTTGACTTCTATGTTATGTGCATCAGAAAATACATACATTTAGAAGAACTTTACACAGAAATAGCATGCACCAAGTATGACAGATCACTTTAGAGAAAAACCCAGCAAGGAGAGAACCCAGCCAGAAAATCCCCAGGGGTCCAGGGTTTCATTTGCTGTTCCACAGATAGATACATGTACATGAGGGAAATATCTCCTAATTTTATGCGGTAGGATATTAATTTATTTAATGTCTAAATTCGCTTTACAGCATACTGTAAATTCAGAGGCCTCACACATTTAGTGTCATAAATGTGTTTTACTCAATGCAATAGAAATGAACTAAAGAGGTCCTCTCATCTCATATCTGCATCAAAAATGTTTCCCTCCTAGCTAATGACAGACAGTACATGCTTTTTCTTTCCTAGTGCACCTCTGGACCTTTATGTTTACCAGCCTGGGGTGTTCTGTTTTAACCAAAGGTTAATTGGTTCTTTGAGTATTGTCTCACTTTCACTGTGTGGTAACAAATGGCCATGACAGGGGTTGTCTGATTTTTCCTGCAAGAGAAATCAGTAATGTAGAACCAGTGTATGTGATAGTGTAAATCATTTTACCTCTGTATATGTTCTTGCCCATGAACACAGCATTATGGACATAGTAAACTAAACATGAAAGAGAAGCTTGTAGGAAAATTTAGATTGCTAAGAAATTTACCTCATTGACCAGATACTAAAGCAAAAAGTATAAGCATTTACTGCTTCTCACATCTCCCCCCAGATAATTTCTGTTAGATATTAACAACAAAATACTTAGAAGTATATTTGTAAATTTAAAAATAGAGATAAACAGAATCTTAACATGATTAACTAAACCTATCCTCCTTTACACCGTAGATTCCATAGGTATTGTTGAAGTATAAAACGACTAAGAAATGTTTCTTCTTTCCACGCTAATGAGGAGTCTGTATCTGTTCCATACACTCAAGTGAAATCAAACATAAAAGCTAGCCTAGCCAACTGGAAAATCAATTATTTACATGGGGCAATATACAAATATCTAGAATCAAATTCTTCACACCCAATTAGTGAGCTTATTTGCATTCATTTTTGAAAGGCTATGAACCTGAGCTCTGGTTTGTATGGTACTTATACACAGAAATTAGACAGATGGCTTCATACTTAATGTTAAGAGAAATTTTCGCTCAGTGCATGGATGTCTGACAGTAATATTTGTGTTCATGCCTGCATCAGATTCTGTGTTCATGTTTACTCTTTCTGCACTACCTGATGTGGTTTTCTTTGTAAATTTACCTGCCAGTTGATGTGACTTTTCCTGTCTGCATTGAAAAAGGTTCCAGTTTCTGCTGTTTTGCTGACTCTGCTTTGATGACTAATGTTTGCATGTATGTATCTGTACTTCACAGCAGTCCTCCAATGCTTTCCCATTCTCTCCTACCTTCCTGCTTGTTTAACTACATGCATCCCAATGACTCTTCTACTTGGCCATGCCTGTGGTGCTGTTTCCAGGATTGTGGAAGACCATGATAAAGAGGCTGGTGAGATATGTCCTTGTTATTGCTGAGGAGTCAGAAAGCCAGAATTTCTTGTTGACACAGTCACTCTCCCAGATTTTGAGGACATCTGTGTAGGAATCTGTGGGGGATGAATGAATCTTGAACCTTCTGACCAACCAAAGGGATGTGCTGTTTTGGTGCAGAGGATGGACAGCATGGCAGAACTGTACAGCAGTGAAACACATCAAGGAGGCATTTCCCACCCAGGAAGATTTTGGAGGAGTTCACCTGGTTCAGCATTGTGGCATATCCCTTCAGTCTGCATTATCTTCTGGAAATTTTCTTTTAATATAAACCCCAAAGTTTAATATCCAACATTGTAAGGACCACCTGCAGACATGCAGGTGCAGCTACTGACCTGCTCCCATCTAAGGCATTCTCACCTTGCCTCAAAATCAAGGCCTGTAGCTGCTTCATTGTTTGAGTGCTAAAGAAGTACCACTGCATTCTATAAAGCCAGATGCTGTTCTCCCCTGCTCCAGACCATGACTTCACGCAACCAGTAGCAGTTCTGTGGTTTGTTGCAGCAAGATTCATAATTTGATGCTGAGAAAACAATTTGTCATGTTGTGCAGACTGAGTAAGGAAAAGTTCACCCTCAAATCTGGGGTTTTTTTTCATCAATTTTCTACAACTAATATAAACAAAGTGTCAAAATATTCAAGATGAGGTTTGTTATTATCTGCTATCTATTGGTCTAATCATAGAATTATAGAATCATAGAATCATAAAATCATAGAATCATAGAATCATAGAATGGTCTGGGTTGTAAGGTACCCCAAGGTTCACAGAGTTCCAACCCCCCTGCCACAGGCAGGGCCACCAACCTCCAGGCTTGGATCTACACAAGGTTGCTCAGGGCCCCATCCAACCTGACCTTGAATACCTCCAAGCATGGGGCATCTACCACCTCTCTGGGCACCCTGTTCCAGCACCTCATCACTCTCTCTGTAAAAAACTTTCCCCTAAAATATCTAATTTAAACCTTCCTTCCTTTAGCTTTAATCCATTCCCCCTTGTCCTGCCATTATCTAATGAGAAGTGGTAAGAAAAAAAGGGCAGAAGAGAAGGTGAGCCAGAAATATACCAAATTCCCAGAATAAAGTAAAAATTTGTATGTTGTTCAGGAGGAAAGTTAAGTATATCTGATGGACTTGCTTTCACATTGGGTAGCACTGTTGTGATATGAGAGAGCATCTACCTGCCTCACACTAGGGGCAGCTCTGGGAGTTGAAGAGATAAATGATTTTGCACACGTGCATGTAACTCCTGATGGTTTCTCAGAGACCACAGTAGCCTCAGGCAATGCAACGATTCAGTAATATCCATGACTCATGGGGAATACTAGTTGCTCAGAGGTGAGATCTATGCGGCATCTTCCTCTATGTATCTCCAGCACCCTTCATGGTAGCTGAGCTGCTGGTGATGGGACATGACCTTGAAAGTGAGGTTTTGATCACACTGCCCAACTCACCGTGAGATAGTGGTAGAAATCCTGACCCTCCCCAATATCTTTTCCTTCAGTGGTTATAAAACTTACACATCAGATGATGGTAAGTGGATTTTATTTGTTGATAAGGAAGTATTTGTTAACAACTGATTTGATTCTTGTAAGACAAAGTACTCCATCCTGAGACCACAACAAATGGCTCATAAATGCTTTGGTCTTCAGGCCCATCAGCAAAATACACCGTATACAGTGGTCTTGCCTGTCAAAGATGTAGTGCTGAGGAACATGGTTTAGCAGTGGATGGCAGGTTAGGGTGATGGTTGGACCTGATGACCCAAAGGGTCTCTTCCAACCAAGACAATTCTATAATTCTATGAAAGCAATGTAGTTCAGATAAGCCATTCTATGAAAAATAATTCTCTTTTCCATAAAAGTGTAATTCCCATGCCTAAAAGTCTGGGTTTTTTGTGTGTTCCATGTAGGAACACACGTCCTCTCTGTTGGTTGTCCTTGCCAGTTGCCATCTGGGAAACCTCTTGTTCTTTGCCTCTGAGAAATGCTTTTCTTTGTTCTCATCAAGTAGAATTAACTAAAACTAGGCAAGCAAGCAAACACTCACAAAGGAGGCAGTATTCAAAATCATCCATTTAAGCACTCTTTTCCTGCTTAGTCCCTTGAATGCATACTCCACTGCTAAACTGTAGCTTCTTGAGAAAAAATAATACATCTCACTATGCAAGACTCTTCCTAAAAGGCTTCAGGGGCAGGGGGAATAGCAGGTAAGGTGGGGTTTTTTTCTAAAACATTAACAACTATTTAAACAATGTGAGCATCCTCTCTGGTATTTGGAGCAATGTCCCAGTTTTTTCTAGGTATACATGAGTTTTTGACTGGTGTTGGAAAATCTGACATACTGAATAATCAGGCCATCAAAAACAAGAGAGAAATGGCTCTTTACCCACATTTCTTCAGAACATTCCATCCTGGTATAGCAGGAAAAATATTCTGCATGAGTGCTGATACATTATATTGTAACATATATAGATATATAATGCTACAATATTATATTAAAAAATATTATATTATATAATGTAATAATGAGTGTGGAGATCTCAGCCTCTTTTTTGAGAGACTCCTGTGGGCATGGTGACAGAAGACTTGCATCCATGCTTGCTTTGGTACACCAGGAGATGAACCAATGGAAATGTGTAGTTTGACCACAAGTCCTGAAATTCTGGCTGATTCCAGCTAGCTCTGCTATATCATCACAACACACCACAAGAGAGAATCCAGAATACAGGCAGCTAGCTCACCATCTGGAAAAAGCACCAGAGGATTACTGCACAGAATGCTATGTGCTTACTTTTAAATAGGCCCCTGCTGTCTTTATGCCATTGTTATAGCAATTAAGTAGGAAACAGCTGGCCATGTGGACACAGTTATTGCAGAATATAATTTCTGCAATAGGGTAGCAAAAAAGGTCACTGAAAATGTCCATGTGAAGTGAGTTCTCCATATGCACATGACTTTGTCAGCTTGCAACATCTATTTTGGAGATGGAGATCAATCGTTTTTGCTGCTGCCCTTTGCCTTCCTAAGTTAAACCTCAGCAGCAATGTCAAGAAAAAAAACCTTGCACTGGTTACAGAGATAATAAAGGAAGGTAATGATAATATATTAAACTTTCTGATGATTGTGTGTTCAAATGACAATACAGAGAATTATTACTCAGCACAAAATAGTTGTTCATATCTGAGCTCCCCAAGACATAAATATTGAAATTGATCAGCTTGTCAAGTTGAGTAAATTATAAAAGAAAACATTTTTTCCTCCTTAGTTGACATTTTAGAGTAGTTTAGAGGAGAATTTATTTCAACTCTGTGCTTTGAAGGAAAAGTCAAATTACAGTGGGAAGGAGAAAACGCTGAACTGCTTAGAAGAGTGACTTAACTCCAAAGAATGCTTAAGCATTAGGAAACTGAAGCAGACAAATATATACAGATGGCTTATTTTTTGTTTGGAATTTGATATCACTTATGCTACCAGAAGTAAAGATTAATAGATTTGGATCTTTTTCAAGGACTGTGTCTGTCTGTTTCCACTGTCATGTGTCCCTGAAGACATGAACTGGAAGTCAGTCTGCCCACGAAAGGGAACTCTGTGAAGGGTTATGCTAAGACACTAGGGAGTCTGTGGCTGCTGTACTACTCACAGGGTCTAAACTCAGGGATAAAGCTCTCAGAAAGGGGTGATTAGGCACCAAAATGAGAGGGAGGAACACAATGATCATTTTACTATTCTCAACAACCTCAAGAATGTCCAAAAGGGGTGGCTTGAGCAGTTTCCTGAGGACACACGCTTTGCATAAGTCCTGTTTTTAGGTAGAATCAGCCTCTTTAATTCTTTTCCTCAATATTTTTAATTAAATAGAAAGGGTGCTTGCAAATATATAAATGTGTTACCAGATTTGCATTACCTGAGGCGGTGAGTTTCTGGTTGCACACTAAGGCAATTGCTTTTGATCTGTACTGGGTAAATCTCTGCCTAAGGAGAAGGAGCTGGATTTTTAAAAATGGACTTACGTTTGGCTCTATGGTTGATTTAGATCAGTACTCCCACAAATAGACAGGCCTACCCAATTGCTATAGAAAGCATTTCAGATACTCATGAATGAATACACAACAGACTTGAGGAACAGCTATACACTGAAGTCTGCGTAGCGTAAGTGGTGACTGGATGATTTGTGTGTACTCCCACTAAATATTAAAGTAACGCATAAGTACTTAGATGCAGGTATTTATATGTGGAAATACTAATAAAAAAAGGCATTTCCTTCGTCAACAGATGTACGTATTTATGTTGTACAGGCAATGTGGGTATCACACTTCTAACATTAGGAGCGTACAATGCTTGCATTATTCCTCCAGCCTCAGTTTTTTAGTCTAGTTTCTTAAGCCTGCCTAATAGCTGTTGGTTGATTTTAAGCACATTTCATAAAGGGATGGAAATCAAATTCTTCTTCATTTCCTGAAAATCAATGGATTAACGCTGCCACCACCAAGAGAAAGGTTGCAAGGCAATCCCTGTTTGGATTTGAACACATTACAGCAGACATTAATTTCTGCATAAGCAGGCATTAGAGAAGGTGGGAAAGAAAGAAGTACTTGGGAAAAGAATGAGAGGCTTTAAGGTAAATATGAGAGATCAAAGAGTGATTTTGTGAAAGGGTCAAGGAGTCAGGGTTATTAAAAGGTTAGTATAGCATACTATACTATACTGCAAGTAGCATTTATTTATCGGTTCTTCTGTTCAAGAAAGATTTTTTAATTTTTTTTTAAAGCTGAAAACAATATAGACATGTTTGGATTAACTTCTATACTTTCTGCTATCTGATAGTAAATGTTCTGTGTTGCATTTTATCCAAAGCAACTAAAGCTTTTTTTTCAATTAAAACAATATACCAGCTCTTTATTGGCGCTGTGGGAATATATCCAGGAGACAGGAAATAATGTCTATGAGAAATGGTTAGCACTTCAGCTTAATTAAGGGTAGCACTGCCAGGGTCAACTCTCTGTTCCATGGCCTGCTGTCCTGACTATCATTTTCCTTCTACTTATGCTGAAGTGAGAAGTATTTTAACACTGTAAAACTATGTAAGAAATAATCGCCTCCAAAATTCCTCCTGGAGTGGCTAGACAGATTTCTTATGACACTAGGTGCTGGCAAAAATCAAGATACATTGCTTCATGTCCATTTATTCTTGTGAAAGCTCTAAATATGGCTTAAAACCAAGTATTTTTATCTGAGTGAGGAAAGCATCCTTTACCAGTCAGACTTTGCATCTTTGTTTTCTGCTCTGGATCTCTTAAATATGTTTTGCAGGAGGGGTTCTCATCATGGTGAGATAAAGCAGTATGAGGAAAAAGAAATTGCAGGAGATTTTACAGGTCATATAGATATTCCAGCAATGCAAATCCAGTCAGCAGTAGTCCTACAGTATTCCAGTCCCTACATAACTGCACAGAGCTGTGCAAAGACACTAATCTGCCCTGGGACAGTGTTGCAGTTGTGGTTATTGCCAGGTTCATACTGTAGTTTTTACACTGCTGAAGTATCTCTTGCAGGAAAGTTATGAAAGGTACATGCAATTTAAAATCTTACTTTTGTTGTTCTTCATGTTAGATGTGCAATGTATCATGCAACATTCACCTAGACCTGTTCTAGCATAGGAAAAAGTCCAGAGAGACAACTTTTTTTAATTGGGTCATGGCCCATTTTCACTATATAACAGGTTCTAATTTGCATTTCAAAAGTACCCAAGGCACAGGAATATGACAGAACTGTTCTGGGAACCCATCACAGAAAATGCTATTTTTTTACAGACACACAGCTGCATGAATTCAAGGAGGAATCTGGCATTAATGTAGGCATTGTGGTTTATCTTTATGTATAAATCCTTTGCTTCAGGATAAAAAATAATCACTAATACAGATCAGTGAAAAACACAAGGTAAATGCAATGAACTGAAAAGATCCCTCAGAAAAATCGAATTTTTTCCCCTTCCTATTGTTAATGCATACATTTCTCACTAGCAGTGATAAAAATCATGTCCTTCACCAAGAAAAGTCAGTGTCCCTGCGGTTTTTTTTCCCAGAGATAGCTATATTAACCCTACATCCACATCCAGCCTCCAGGATGAAACCTTACTTCAAGTCAGTTCAGTGACCTTACTGACTTTGCTGTAATTACTCGTACTGCCTTATACAAGGAACGACATGAAACTCCAGACAAATTAATGTTCCTTAGTTTTGTCTTTGAAGATGAATGCCAGTGGTCAGAGAGTATGGCTGGCATGTTCTCCTCACCTTTAAAAATGCTAAATATTGCCTCCTTTAAAAGTTTTCTTCCTGTACTCCCCTCCTCTTAATTTAAAGATTTCTTCAAATTAGCTGGCAGAGTGAATTTTCTTCCCATTGCAAGGGGGGGAAAAAATAAACAAGGGTTTTTCTGTCCACTTGTCAGAAAGCATTCAACAGAGGCAAGATCCAGCAACTGTCCAGGGCAGCTGCAGAAAACTAAAGAAGCAACTGAATTTTACAGGCCAGGTTACGGGTGTCCATGTCAGCACATAAATCCTAAAAATTGCTTCAACTGGTGCTACTTAGCATTTTCATGATCTCTATGCCTCCCAGAAGTGCTGAGCCCTTTCAGCATGTACTCCATAGGCCAGGAAAGCCCATGAGGCAAACTCCTCTGGCTGCAGCAGTACTATTTCTGTAACTAAAGGCTGGTGATTATAAGCTCTTGAATGTGCAAGTTCTTAGATGTGTCTTGGTAAGTAAATTGTTTTTAAAAGTGACTTTTAGTCCCAGTCAGCTCCTTCAATTTCATGGAAGGAATGTAGATAAAAGTAGCATTCAGCACTGTGTGGCCAGCAGGTCTAAGGAGGTGATCCTCCCCCTCTACTCTGCCCTGGTCAGGCCCCACCTGGAGTATTGTGTCCAGTTCTGGGCTCCCAGGGATAAAAGGACAGGGATCTCCTGGAGAGAGTCCAGAGAAGGGCTATGAAGAGGATTAAGGGCCTGGAACATCTCCCCTACGAGGAAAGGCTGAGAGAGCTGGGGCTGTTCAGCCTGGAGAAAAGAAGACTGAGGGGGGACCTAATCAATGTTTATCAATATCTTAAGTATGGGGTGCAGGGGGAATTGGCCAGCCCCTTTTCTGTGGTCTTTGGAGACAGGACAAGGGGCAATGGCTGCAAATTGGAGCACAGGAAGTTCTGCACCAACATGTGGAGGAAATTTTTCCCAGTGAGGGTGCCAGAGCCCTGGGACAGGCTGCCCAGGGAGGTGGTGGAGTCTCCTTCCCTGGAGATATTCAAGATCCGTCTGGATGCCTATCTGTGCAGTATGAGCTGGGGAGCTGCTTTGGCAGGGGGGTTGGACCCGATGATCTCTCGAGGTCCCTTCCAACCCCTGCAACTCTGTGATTCTGTGATTCTGTGAATATCTGTCATTTTTTCTTAATTAAAGAAATTAATTTTGTTACAATGTACAAAATATTTTGCAGCATTAATGTATGTATGTCAATTCAATTTTAAAAGTCTCTGTTAGAAATATCACCTAAATCAAGTATTTCTCACTTAGACAAGGCTCTAATTTATCTGCAACTTTGTCTAGATATTTCTAGCTTCATTTAACTTATGTGCTCATAAGAGTAGGCCTACAGGAAAAATCATTGTTGCACACTTTTCATCTCTTTTCTTACACTTCTGTATCAGGCCAGCTACAATGCAAATGGGGATTTTGTTTGTGAGTCAAAAGAGGTGCTTCTCCTTTTTTTCTTTTTTTTTTCTGTGAGTTTTGGACATTTTAATCAGAACATCAGAAAATTACTTCTTGTAAACAAGAAGTGATTAAGAATTTTGCCTGGAGACAGAGTTCCTATGTCTTTGGGAACAACATTACTTGCAATGTTTGTTATCACTTCCTCTTTTAAACAGTTAAGTAAAGAGACCTTAAACTGAAGGTTCACAGTGATATTAGCAAAAGGTTAAGATAATATTTTTAGATTTTTTTTTTTCATCAATGATTTCAAAGGGGAAAAGCAGCATAGTTTAATTTTAATTGATGGTCCCATTTCCACAGAATGGTGTGTATTGATAAAACAGATGCAATCACACCCTCTCTGAGCACTCTTACATATCATAGTTGTGGACAGGGTAAATGAACCAGAACAGAATAGGAGGAAGTATTGGTTACATGAAAACACTATAAACTGATGTGCAAACACTTTATCAGAAATGTGCTTTTATACAATGCTGTTTGAATCATTTGGCAGCCAGTCCTCCAGAGGCTAATTTCATAGTTGTTTCTGGTCCTTCACAGTCCTGGGACTGCAGGTGTGCTGGAGCTCTGTGAGGAAATGAAGGGATCAGCTGCATCAGTGGATTACCTCCACCTTCTCTTCCCTTGGGCAGGAACAGAAGCACCCTGGAGGTACTTGCAGGGCTTCAAGGTCTAGTTAGTTGCAGCAGCCCTGCTCTGGGCCATTTCTTAGGCTGGGATTGTTAGAGTACAGCACAGCTTTGGTCATCCTCTTTCTGTCTTGATGTACATCTAACCCTGTGAGTGCAATTCCAATCTTCTACTGAAATCATTTGTATTTGAAATCATTTGCAATATTCTCTTGGCATTCATGGATGAGTCAAGTTTTGGAGTATCTTTATTAATATAAAGAAAAGGTTAGACAAGATGGAAACATTAAAAGAGTAGGTAGACTGAGGTAGACTGAAAGCCACTGCTGTGAAAAAAGATAAAAGACTCATGACAAGTAATCCAGGCAGCCAAGGAAGCTAAAATCCTGGGTGAAATTGTAATGCAATTTATTGAGCTGCATTTTCATACTACTAGAAGTTCCTGAATAAACTCTAGTCAAAACCAGAAACTGATTCTTTTCCCCCTGAAAAAATGGGAACATTTCAGATGCTTAATGAAAAAATAGGATTAAATTTTATTGCAGTATACAGCCCAATTCATGCTTCTGCTTTATTAGTGATTGATTAAATGAACTGAAAACATCTGCAAAGAGAGTAACAGAATCAAAATGAAATTAAATAAAGTAATTTTCCTGGGAAAAGATAAATTAAAAATAAAATTAAAAAACTCCAAAGTGTTCTTGATTATCTGAACTCTGATGCTTAACACAAAATCAAATGTTTCATTTCATGATGATTTGGTTCACTTCTTTAATCTTTTCAGCTGCACTTTTTTTTGTCCAGCTGCAGACCTGATACAGGCATTTGACCTAGAGGGCAAGCAGAATATTTACAAATAAATCATAGGATCATAGAATGGTTTGGGTTAGAAGGGACTTCAAAGTTCATCTAGTCCCAAAGCCCTGAAATCCAAATCAAAGCCCAGGAACAAATGCTGAAATATTTTCTGTCCTGTCTATTTGTCTGCATCTCAGAATAAACCCGAAGCTTCAGGAATTGCACCTTGAAATGCAGAGAGAAAGCTGTCTGGTCCAGGGACCTAACCTGACACCTTTTCCAATGTTTTAAATCTACAAGAGTGACAAAGAAAAGCAAGTATTTGAAAATACCTTTAAAAAACCCTTATAATTTATCTGCTCTCATAAGTGAATGAATCAGGATATAGAACGGGCCTGAAAAATTCCTTATGGGTTTACAAGTTGCAGCAAGTCTCTGGGGAGTTAGATTCTGAGCTATAAACCTGCCAAAGTACACAGATCTATGCAGTGTAGACAGCGTTTGGTAGCTGAAAACTTTCCACAACAAAGACACCTCTGATGCTGAAAAACAGACCCCTCTGGTTTTCTGTCTCCCGTGTTAAATCACACTTAGCATAGGCTTAAATGTAAGATAACAATGATAATGTTAGGAAGGAGGAAAATTCCGGATAATAGTAGAAAACCAAAAATAAGTGTGGTTGTTCTCAATGTAACAAACTTAGGAGTGTTTCTTCCTTGTTTTCCTTGATTTGCAAACTCCTGTAGAAATGATTTAATGTTCGTTAGTGTTTTAGATGTGTTTTGCAAAAATATTTATCCTTCCCTTTCCTTGTCCTTTTCCTCTGTTTATTTCAATGCCAAATGAAAAAATAATGACAGCAACTTACACTACCATTCAAAACTGTCACTGTGAAAAGGGCCTGGGACAGCACACTTGACTGCCCGCTCAGTGTGTGGACTTGTATTACCTAGCATCAGGCCGAAAGAATGGTAAAAGCTGAACTCAGTTTTTATTCCTTCCATTGTTAGAATTTCAGTCATTTCTCTATCCTCCTCACTCTGACAGCCTCCCTCAATTTAGGCAGCCATTTGCATGGAATCTCTGAACCCCAACTATCTTTCAGAACCATCCACCCCTCAGTTAAATGTAGCTGGACTTAGCTGGCTTTTTAAAAACCGATTGACAAATTACTGGAGTGCATAATCCCATGCCTTTAGTAAACCAGGCAAGTACAGGGGAAGGCATAGTGAGGCCCTTAATTAAAGAAAACCTTGCTATGAAACTCTTGATTGAACCTTTGAGTGTTTTTCAGTGAAGGTAATATTACTTATTACATTTACCTTACCTTTAAGTAATTTCTTTGGGTAACATGCTTAGATACAGCACTGTTTAAAGGAAAAAGGAAAAGGACTGTTTCCCTTGCAGAAAATATGGATTTTTAATTTTTTAAAGACTGACAGAAAAGAATTTTTTCAGTTCAGGAGGAGGATATAACAATCTTTCAAAGGCTTTAAAGAGTAAAATGAGCAGGACTCCACAGTCCTTCCTTTTGCACTGTGCAAATGAATAGTTTTCAGTCAACCTCAGGTATAAATCTTTTCACATGTGATCATAAAATTGGGGGTAAGAATGGCAAGAAATAGAAAATACATCAAGAATTTTCATTATCTGCAATGGGCATTGAAAAGTCCTTCACCCTTGAATATATTTCCCTTTGACAGTATTGCATACAAGTGTTTGTGAGAAATCTTGCACTCATGTTTTAAGGGATTAAATTAGTAGTGGGACAGTGGGAATGATTCTACTAAATTTATTTTGGTAAGAACTGCGTTTTCTTTCTCTGAATACAATAAACCCTAAAGAAGGTTGTGTAAAGAAGGATGGTCAGGGAAGATAAAAGAGCCCTTGCTTCCATTAACATTTGTTTCTCCTCAACTATTAATTTTCTTTCCAAACATTGGAGGGAAATGTGTGTATCACAGAGTCACAGAATCTTAGGGGTTGGAAGGGACCTCAAGAGATCATCGGGTCCAACCCCCAATATCTACAAGGAGGATTGACTGTTAACAGCACACAAAGCATTATGCCCTGACTCTTCGAACATAATACACAGATACACAAACTGTTTCCACTATGTAGTTAATGCAGGATTTTAGTATTTCTAGCATATATATGATCTAGCAGAAGACAATGTGTAGAGCATGAGAATGCACTGATATAATTTAGCTAGATGTATTAACTTGGAAGTAATGCACTATTTAGCTGGTATAACATTACCTCCTTGATTTCTGAAATGTAGCCACAACAGGGAACAATTTGCTCTCTTAGCAGAACAAGATGGGTAGTTTACAAAACTTCCCAGTTTCCTCTGCCTCCTACCTGACTTCTTGGGAATTGTGACTTAATCCAGTTAGCTCTGCAAGCTAAGCAACATATGAAACACAGAGCAGTGTAGCAGTGTAAATGTTATATAAATATGTGGGCATTTAAAATTACCAGAGTCTTGCCTCAGATTGCATTTTGAATGCAGGTGGTAGTCAAGCCATGACTTCAAATTTGTTCTATTTGTGGGGGCTGGTGGAGCTTTTGGAATTCCAGGAGATATTTGTGTCAATTCTCAACAGCAAAAAAAGGAAAAGAATTAGCATCATTCTCAACTTTCTAATGAAAGACACAGGTATGTTTCTATACTGGTATTTAACTTTGTTTAAAATATTTTCTCTGTTTTGTTTGGGTTTATCAGGGGTTTTTATCATTATTTCAAACAGCAAGTTTTCTTGCAATTTCCAGTGGTTTACCCACATGCATTTGCAAAACTGCTAGTGAGAAGAAAATGGTTATCAAAAGAAGGACATAATAATCAGGTTTTTAGTGCAGCACCTAAGGACTGTGGAGCTGAAGAGGATGGGGGGGAGGGGTGTGGTGGTTTGGAGGGGGGTTTTATTGCTTCTGTTTTCCTAATGGTTAGTGATTACAGATGCATCATTTAGACATGGGCCTCCCTGAGTCAATCCAAAATAGATTTGATTTTCTCAGAGTATGGTTTTGCCACTGGAAAAGTCAAATTACATCGAAGTATCTGAAATTGGGCACCGTCTGAACTGAGAGATTTTAAACCACTAGTCCTTTTTCAAAGCCTCGACTGCTGCATCTGGAAGCATTTTAACCCAACCAGCCTGTCCTATGCTGATGCAATTAAGTTACAGTGTTTGCCCCACAGTCAGGTTCAATATCTAGCCAAATCAACAATAGAATGCAAAGACTGCATCAGACGCCTGATCTACCATGGGACATATCAACTTACACAGGATTTCAGTCAAGGAACTTGCTCCATAGGGAAATCTGAGCTGGCATTCAGCCAGAGCATTAGAACACTGAGAGGCAGCGCTGCTCACTGTCAATTCTGCGTGCCCTGTCCTCCTTAGTATTTGCATAGGACTTTCTTACCTTTGTGAAGCCACACGTAAGATGTAGTTTCTATTCAGAATTCAAAGACCTTCTCCTGTGATGTAGCTCTCTTTACTACCTAAACGCAGCACAGCAGGTCTAGAGATAACACAGTGACCTTCAAATTTTACAGGCCTGTAGGAATAGGCAGAATCGTGCTGGCATCATGGAATACATACGGGTGTGTCTTTGCCTCCTCCCTCTACAATGGTATTATCCTGTTAACATTAGTCTGCCAAGTTAGGTACATTATGTTCTAACAGAACACAGCCTCCTAATAATAATGTTTGTCTGACATACAATAAACTTTATTTTCAACAGGTGGTCTGTATGGGATTGGAGGCTGCAATATTGCAATTGGATTTCCATCCTTCTTCTAGTCTGGGAGGTTAGGGACTGAGAAATCAGGCAGAAACCCATTATCTCTACCAAAACAACCAAACAAAAATCTTTAAAATGTCCTAAGAAAAGTTGTGTTACATTTTATGAAAAACATAATCACAACACTGTGTGGTATTTATTTGCTAATGGCCAGGTGACATAAGCAATGTCTGAAGTTGTTTGCCATAATTTGTATTTCTGCTGCAAGCCATAAATACAATCAAAGCCCCACAGCACTAGAGAAAGGTACTTTCTCCCTCAGTAGCAGTGCCTGCAACAGTAAGGGTAAAATGCTGCCAAGAGCAGACCATTTACAAAGGAGCAGAACACAGTACTCAGCACAGCCTGGTAGACCCAAAGGAAAGGCCCCTGGGCAAGAGATTTGTTCCCTCAGACTGACGGCTTGCTGAGGCGTTTTCTCCAGATGTGGACGATCCAGGTGGACTGTTTAAAACAAGACAACGACATTTTTAAAAATAGCTTTAAAGTAGGAGAAAGCAAGCAGTTAGGAAAACTGGCAGGCAGAGTGAAGGAAGGAGGTTAGGTATGGAGTAGAGGGACTAGAGAGAATGATGCAGGAAATAAAGGGAAAAAATGACAAAGTTGAAAACAAGTGATGAAAGGGGGAACTATAGAAAGGACTGACAATGTAAAAGGCTGAAATAAAACATGATCTCTTATGCAGACATTCATGATTAGGAAAGGTTATTTCTCCTTCATTTTTATTTCCTTGGCAAAGAAGGGGGAGCTGTAGGGAGGAGGAAATTAAGTGTTTGGTGCTGGTGCCGATGGAAACTTTTGTTTCAGCTGCAACTCAGGCAGGGGAAGAATTTCCCCTGGTCAGATCCAGGTAAGGGCTTACAGAGCAGTGATATCTGTGTCAGAGACAGAAGCCCTTAACACGAATATTAATTTTTCAGGCCTTGACTAAGGAAAGCAATGTTAATGAGGCTTTAACTTGCCACTGACATGTGACACATCTATTAATATTCAGGGAATGATGGGATCACTTAACCACTCTTTCTTTGTTTCAGTCTCAGTTCCCATCCCAAACTGAACTGGAAAATTTTTTTATGCACTTTGGCTTGTCTCAGTTAAATTAACCCCCCCGCCCCTCTTTCTATACCTCCTTTCCTGTCTGCTTCTGAATCACTCTCTAGCAGTGTCCAGGCTGCTTTCAGCTCTGGCGTTAAATTGCAGCTTGTCACTAAAGGCATTCTGGCACATACATGAAAGGGATTTGGAGGTGGAAATGACCACCAGTTAAATCACCTCATCCTCCCTCCAGTCAGTGTAGGATTGTTCCTGCAGCACACTCCCCAGGGCTTGGGGTTTTAATGCTTTGAGCAACAGAAATTCCACCTCCACCCCCTTTGGGAGGGGTGCCTGAGGGCTAATAGATCACACTCTTATGCAATTTTTCCTGATGCATAGCCTACATTTTCCTTTGTTTGATGTCTTTACTCCGTTATTCCTATTTATAACTGGTCCTGGGTGAATCCCAGGTGGTTCTGAGGTTCATTTCTGTTCAAGAAAGCATTCAAAAAGGCAGAGACAAGTCCACATTCTTTGAACGTTTTGGTGCCTTTCTGACAGGATCCGTTATTTCTTCCCTAAAACTGCCCAGGACGCAGTAGAAAGACTCATTTCTTTCTATCCCAGGAGGGTAGGAGGTTGTATACTGGCCAGTCCTCTGCACTGGTAAATCTCTGAGAACAGACACTAAAGCACTGATCTCCTCAATCTGTAATACGCCTTTTTCTAGTCATTACCCAGTAGCCTGATTCCTCCAGTTTAATTTCCTGTACTCATCAGGTTGTTGCCATACTTTTTATTCTCCCCTAATTTAGGGGGTTTATCGATCCCTTTTCATTGGACCTGTTCCTTTGATGCCTGAGCACAAAAGGTAGTTCTTGAGTATTTTTTTCTTATGAAAGAAAGATATTTCTTAAGCTGTTGATAACCCACGAAACACTGCAGTAATCAAATGGAGGGAGTGGGTTTCCTTCCCTTTGTCTGAATAAATCTTGCACAGAAAGATTCAGTCATGGGCTGTGAATTCTTCCTCTAGACCCTCCCTCCTGCACACAGAGACAATTACTTCAGAGGTGTCTCAGCATATTCCAGACTTAAAGGCTGCTCAAGCAATAGTCAACATAATTGTTACTGGCAATACTTTTCCGTAGGGGCATAGTATCCATGCCTGCAAGTCCTGTGACAGACAATGTTGTCAGGACTCTCACTATCTGAAATTCTTCATCAGGAGAGCAGCCTTCTCCTTCTTCAAAGGTCAGGGATATTAGTCCAGTCCTCAACTCAGGCATCTCATTTGGCCAGGACTCGTAAGTTCACACGCAGAGGGACTGTTCTTACTACTGTCTTTTTCATAAGTACCAGTGCTTTCGTCTATTCAGTTTGAAGAGGGATTTAAATCCACAAATCCACACTGCTGTCAGAATGGCCCCTGTGTTCCTATATTGTATGGTCTGTCTTCTCACTCTTTCCCTTTGAAGGCTAAATAACAATAAAAAATTTGTTCTGTTGCAGCAAGAGAAATAAAAAGTGAGAAATGCCTGCAGTAGTCTGGTTGTCTAGGCATTTAGATCACAGGAAAATTATTTTCAAATGCCTTTCCTTGAGGCATTTTCATTTTTTAAACAACAGTAAATGAGTTCAGCAAGACACTGGTTCACAAATACCATTCATGTTTAGATTATTCTCAACAGCAGTTCTACCAATCCAAGATACCCCTTTTTTTCCCCAGTCACGCCACTACTACTATAGCACTGGCAAGAGGTAGGATGAAAAGGCACAAGCACCACTCTCCTCTATGCTTTGTATGGGTTAAGTGGGCTATTACTCTGCTAGATCCCAAAGGGGAGACAGAGAAATAACTAGTTGTGAAGCTTCCTGGCTCATCGACAGCACTGTAGTAGGTTGGTCTTTAGTGGTTCTTCACAAAGCGTGTACTAGGGATAGAGTAGGCTGGGGGAATTGTCTGCTTTGGTGCTGGAGAAATATAGGTGAGAGAACAGACCTTCCTGCCCTGGAAAAACACAAACACATGGTTAAAACTTGTGCCACCAGTTAGTTTTTAAAGTATATATACACATGTATCAAAAATTTGAATGCAGGGGTTTATTATGTAAACTGAATGGCAGTGTCAAGAAGTAATATAACAGATACTGGTAATAAACCACTACTCTGGACGGAGTGAGTACTTATAGAAAGGGAAATACGATTTTTTTTTTTCTGAGGCAGAGGACTTAAGACCATCAAACCAACTCTAAGATGACTCAGGAAAATTTACAAAGAGTAGCATATATACACAGGGAGACCCTTTTTGGAAATACAGACTGTAAATTATGGTTATTCCTAGGAGGAAACAAAAGAGGTTCTGTCAGATATACAATTACTTTTTATTGGCAGTGCTCTTTCAACTCAAGAAAACATTGGCTGAGGTTCAATACCAAGATTTGGCTCAAACACCACCATAATTCCTCAAGAAATAGTTTCCTAAGCAAGCCACAAAAATGTGTCCAGCTAGGTTACAGGATATCTAGAATGATATCCAAAAGTTGCTACCACTGAAGATCAATTGCTCTAAGTAATTTCACCAAGTGAAATTTTTACCTGTGGGAGTGGCTGATACTCTCCAGAAAAAGGATACCCAACATAATTGCATGAACTGTTTCATAAATACAGATGTATGTATACATGTACAAAATTCATCACATGTATCTTGAGCATTCATTTTGAAGAACAGCTATCAAAAAAGGGGAAAAAAAAAATCTAGCAGTGGGAGAAAGTCCTGACACTATGAAGGTAATAACATATTGGACATGCAGTGATAGCCAGAGGGTCATATACTGAACATAAATGCAGCCAATAATCTCTATTCCCAAATAATCTATATTCCCAAACCTGAGTGAAAACTTTATTTTACTGAAGCTGATCTTTTTCCATTGCTGTCAATGAAGGCAAGATGCCAGAGGTTTCTCCTCCCGTATTCCAAATGTATCCCTACAAGATACCAGCTATAAAGCCATGTATCATTACTGATCTCAGCTCTAGCACACTTAGAATATTAGTAAACATTAGTAAACTTCAGTTTATCCTGATCAAAAAATTAAATTACTAGAAAAGACTGGAGATGAGCCCTTTAAAATGTGCACTTTTGGAAAGATCATGAAACACCTTTAATGATTACTGCAGTTATCAGGAACACAAAACATTACTTGTGCATTTTTTTCTACAATGCTTTATACAGAAATACTGGAAAATCACTAGGTACTTCCAGATAATTCCTGTTTGCAAAGGGATGAAGATATAAAGTGTATAACCATCAAGCAAAAGCAGTAGAGATAGCAATTTCTATCTGTACAACATTCAGACAGTTTTAAGTGTGTCTCGGAGGAGGGAAATGTAAAATCACCTCAACACAGATTGGGAATACCTTCTACAGTTTTTAAAAGTTAATCTCTTTGCATGTTTAATCAGCTGTACAAATTGGTACTGTTAATTTCCTTGTTGGCAGTAGTGAGTTAATAAAATTTAGTGATATATTTAGAGAAAGGTGCTGCAGCTAGGAAAGTAGTCCAACCCACTCTAACTGAAAGGGCCTTTCCAAGCCTATATTTTCATTCTCTTGGTTTTTTTGGGGTTTTTTAAAATCCTGGACTGTAGAAAGATTTTAGGTTTATAGTTTACCCAGAGGACATTTCCATCTCCTTACCAACTCTCCAGTGAATTCCTGGTACTTGTATTTTCGATTTTAGTGTGATCAGATACTTCTTCCTCACACTCACTTCCAAATCATTTTAATTATAAAGGCCTGACATACTCTCAGGCACAAATCTTACATTTGGCAACACTGCTACAAAAGACATGCATACAGAAAGCAGATGGCTAGACAAAACAGGATAATTTGAAGATTGTATTTAAGGAAAGAAACAACTAAAATTCCCCAATTTGATAAGATTTCTGCTAGGCAGTGAACTTGTATCTTAGTAAAACATGTAAGCTTTGCCTCTCTGCAGGCTATAAAAATTAATGTTTTCTAGTTAAGGTTCCAATGTATTTAAATAACTTGGTCCCTACTTAATTGCATTTCTGGAGGACTAAGAATAAATAGAAAAATATCCAAAGTTTGTTTACACTGATTAAAACATTTCCCAGACCTTAAAATACCACAGGAATGTTCTTCCCAAAGAAAGGTTATATTGATCCCTGGCTAATCATCATTACAATCAGGGATTTATACAGTGTCAGGTGTAGAACAATCCTCCTCTTATTAACTCTGTACCACCTGACAGATGTACCTGCTATGAGTGTGTAAACATGACAAAAGACACCACAGAAACAGGAGATAACATATTCCTATGTCTTTAATGGCAACATTTTGTTACAATTTAGGTTATGTGATATTCTTGCATTTTTAAAATGTGTGAAAGAAAATGCACAGAATAAAAGGTCAGAGGACACCCATGAATGTAGATATTTTAAATGACCAAGTCGTAAAAGAAATAAAATACATTACACAAATAAACAAAGGTTATATCCACAGTCATGAATACGCGCTCTCCTCTACACAAAAACAACAATAAATAAAATCACATTATATGCAGATAGTTCTACTTACATCAGTACAATATACTGTGCAGCTTTCCATTTGTTTTCTCCTAGACTGGTACTAGGTTTCTCTGTTGTCCAGTATTTTTACATTAATAATGAACAGTATCACTGAAAAAAGGGGACAAATTTAATGTCCACAGTGTCTATCCTGAGTCCTCTCAGTTTTGTGATGATTACACTCTACACAGAAGAAAATGCGTCAGCAAATTCTACTGATTACCTTCATTCTGCCACTCTACCGAAGTATTACCAGCACTTTTAGACCTGCACAGTAAGGACAGCATTGCTACGAGGTTAAATACCCAACCTAATGACTTGGTACATCCTGAGCAGGTCCTATGCACCACTTAAAACCTCTTTAAATTTTAGGTAAGGGGCCTATGTGAGATTTAAAAGGTAAATTAGCTTTCTGCTGAGTCTCTAAGAAAGTAGGTATCTAACAACCGCTTGATCCCATCCTCTGTTGAGTCAATAGTATCATCATGGAAGTAAAATTGATCCCTGAGTATTTTCCCTCTTCTCTCTAACTCATGTGCACAGATATTTTCCCCATATTTTCAACAGATCTTTCCACCCCTTGCATCCTATACTGCAGAAGTCATCATACCACCTGCCACAAAGCTACATCAGGGAGATACCTAAATACAGGAGGAATCATTTGTCATCTCACACGGCACCATGATAAATGACCACTGATTATTAACTCATACTGGCTTTTCTGTGGTGGCTCACTCCTCTGTCACACTGCACACGTAGTTCACAAAGAAGGAGAAGTCCAGATCATCACCAAGTACGAACCAACATAGCTGCGCTCTTTATGTCTGCTGACAGTTCAGCCTAACAGAAACATCTGCTCATACTTTGGTGGGGTTGGGAAGAGAGGATGTGTGTAGAATTGTGTGCTACCTGTGCATACCAGTTGAGATTACAAAAGAAACCATTAAAAGAAGATTATTTTTTAAAATAGTCTTTTTTGGTACATTTTCTTTGCTTGCTCAAGTGTCCTCTAGAAACATTCACATGACAGAAATGCCAAGCAACAGTTCACACAGAGTGGATTTTAATCTTTCAAAGATTTAACACCTAATGAATCCACACAAGATTTCAGAAGTACTATAGCTTAACACACAAACTTTAACAGTGTCAGGTTATTTAGAATATTTTGCCTTTGATGCAGAATATTAACTTAGTGGTTAGTGAGTAATTTTGAATGAACTCTAAGCCTCTTTTTTCAAAAGCTAGTTTTATATGCTGTAAATTTGGTTTATGTCAGATAGGAGTAATTTTGAAAAGTAAATTCTGGAAGAAGTAATAGCATAATAAAACAGTCTATGTAATGATACACTGGACATAATTAGACACTAGCCCAAGAAAGCCTCAAAGCCCTGGCAGCATTATCTTCTTGATCAAAATCAGCAGTAACCTCATAAAACCACCAACATTAACCTTTATCCTTTCTTTCTCAATGGGTGAGATAAAGGGAGAGCTGCGTTTACACCAGACTTAAGGCCCCACTGGGGCAAACCACAGTGCTTAGGCTTCCTGTCATTCTCGAGAAGAGAGAAGACACTATCAAAGTCTGCCACACAGCTTGCTGACCCCTTGTAGACAGCCAGGTCCGAGGTCTCTCAGAAATCACTATTTGTTTTATTTTCAAGAATCATTTTCCATCAGTCTCAGAGCTCAGACGTTAAAAGGTATCTGAGAATGGAAATATCACAGGCCTCGAGCCATCTGAACTAATTTCTGCCCTTAAGCAGGGATATGCCCGGTGCAAACACTTCTCTTCTTCCACTTGAAAGGTTTCATGCACACACACACGTCCTTTGGTGCTTTCAACAGCAAGAAGGGGAGGAAAGACACACACAACACATCTGAAGGAAAACATTTTCCAACATGTCCTTAAAAATACACTCTGAAAAGTAACTTCTGTGTTTATTTGTTTCAAAAAAAGGCTAAACCTGTCTCCTACAGAACTCAGACTTTCCTGAAATTTGTCCCTCTGTAGCTTACTGTTTTGAGACAAGTTACTGGGACACGTTGCTCACCAATAGAAACGGTGATATACCACTAGAAATTCATATTTCTGTTCCCATATGACCTGTTTTGGGGAGGGTGGTCACTAGCTTTTATATCATTTTAGGGCAACAGCATTTAGGGTAAAGAAAAAAAAAAGATTGGCTGACATCACCTGACATCATCTCACCATGCTTAGCAGTAGTGCATTTTCTGAGAGTCCAGTGGCATCCAGCAATCATTTTAACTTCAATGGGATGGCTTCTGTAACTACAATTTATGATGCTAGCCTTTAGTCATTTTAAAAGCAAAGGATGCCAGCTGCAAAATTCAGATTAAATTTGAGAAAGATTTTGGTGGATCCAGTTTCCCAAATCTGCCTGGTTAAAAGGCAAGATCAGACAATTCTGGGTCTAGATCTCTGATAATAGTTGGTGTGGCCATGGGCCATCACGAAGTGTGATGCCAGCTAAGCAGCACAGTGGCAATGAACAGCTGAAATTACATAAAAGCAATTTTTCTCTCAGTGAAGGAGTATTTCTGACTAAATGATGGAAAATGGCAGTCTCTTTTCAAAGTACCTCTGAAGCTAGAGAAAAGAGCATGAAAAAAATGGGGAACTCAAGAGTGTTCACTCTACCCTGGGAGAAAATGAGGAAAAATAACCTCAGCTGCTTTATTTAAAGAAACAGAACAGCTACATGGCTACTCTAAAGCACGGAGGAGGGTAGTGAAGGATGTGGAACTGTCTTGAGCTCCGGAAAAGGTAGACTGAATTGCCAAAGAAATTTATGACCAGGACTATTAGCTTCCTGTCTTTGATGTCTATTCTTGGCTTTCCAGGAGCATTATGGCATTCATGAGGTGAAAATCATGCTGGAGCCAAGGTCAGCTAAGGCTGATGCAGCCTGTTCTACTGCAAAGCTGAGAAATTCACTCAGAACTGCTTCAAGATGCTGACTTTAAAGCCTGAAGACACTTCACAAAGGGCCTGAGTTTACTTCCACTGAACCAATGTGGGATTTTTTTATAAGCTTAATGAGAGTGTAATTGTATCTCCTAGTCCAAAAATGAATCAGAGAACAACCTCTCAGTAAAACATCCTGTCAGATAGCAATCTGTTATTTTGTCCAGCACAAATGTTTCAGAGCACTAGCTACACCTTAATAATTCTCCATTAAAACCCAACAAAATACTTTCAATAATGCAATAAAACATTTCTAAAAGCAAACTGAAAATAGATCAACAACTTCAGAAGTGAATGAATATAACTCTTTAATATTTTGGCCAGAATCTTGCAAGGTGGGCAGCACTCTCAATTAAATGTTTTGGCGATGACTGAATGTTCTCAGAACTTAACTGGGTTTGGTTCATAGTGAAGCACTGCACAGACAGAACTGGTAATTACTGGTGATGGTGGAAGTCACAGGCAGCTGAGGACACAAAACATGTCCATTAACAAAACTTCCAGAACCACCAATGGCCCAGGACAAAGCATCTAAGCACCTGAGTCTAAACTTGCGGGTCTCAGCATACGAAATCACGGGTGCTATTCAAAGTTTTGCTTCATCTTTGTCAACTTGCACCTGAAGTCTGCACACTGAAGAAGGAGGATGTTAGGCAATCCCCAAGAAGAGGATTCTGAGGTGAATCAGCCTTTAATTAACAATGTTTGGTAATTCAATAAAATGCTGAATTAGCAGAATTTGTCAAACTTTGACCAACAAAAAGTATGAAACCACTAGTTCTATTTCAATTTAACAGGCACAATTGTAAGATTTAGCGATAGACATATGGCCTGTGGAGCCAACCCTTCTCCAGTTCAAGCACGTGGAAATACTGTTGGTTCAGCCACAGCCAGGATCATACCCTTTGGTCCCAAGTGAGCAAAGCACTTAGAAGCTGAAGTTGAGCTTATTTTAAGTGTGTTCTAAAGCGCTGAGCTGAGTCAAGGCCCTCCTTGTGCTGGTCTGCAGTACAGACGTATGTTTGTAATACGGGCAATTTGCTGAAGCCAAAAATGTAGGTTTTGAAAACTCTTTTGAGAATCAATTATTATTATTTTGATTAGACATTCCCTTACAGAGTCTGAAGCCTAAACATTGTGGCATTGAGCTAATGCAGATGAACCAGAAAGGAAAAGTGCATTAGCTGGTAAAGAATCTCTCTGCTGAACAATCTAAACTCAAGGCAGTTTTTGATCTATGGTCCATAGAAGACCTGGGAACTATTACCAAGAGGTCTGTGAAAGACAGCTAAAACGAGAATTTTTATTCATGCTATACAGGAATCTACTTGTGTGAAACGTCTTAAATGATCTCCACACTTCCATGAGAAAAACACACAGGTCAAGTGTGCACCAGTTTAGAAAGATTAAAGCTCATTGACCAGAAATGTTTTAATGTGCAAGAAAGGTTCATCTTTCTTAGAACATGCTGGGATTTAAAAGAATGGCTAGGCATCCATCAGCATCTCACCAATTCATATCTCATCAAAACATTTATTGAGGTGATGATTCAAAATCCTACATGAACCAGGGGATCAGAATTATTATCTAACTAAAAGCTGATCTTCACTATACTTCTCTGTATAAAATACATTTAGTTATAGTAAGATGGCACAGTAAAAAAGCTGTCTTAACAATTTATTGTCCCAGAACATATCTCCTGGCTCAGATCTTCTAGTCTGACCTGACTCTGTATGGCATAGGAAAAAATACAGATCTACATTACTATCTTGCTCTCTAACTGGTGACTGGTTGAGTACTACCTCACATTGCAAGACAAGTCACAAGAAACATAATTTCAAGAAGTTTATGCTTCAAATCATACCCTCTTTTCTCTACATATTTAAATATTTTCCCTTGTTCTGTGGCAAAGGAGCCAAATGGATAAAAGAAAGTAAAATTACTGAAACAATTTGTAATAAAAGAGGTAGATCAAAACTCCCTTGGAAATTACTTTAAAAAACCCAAACTTTAAGGGTGCCCAGCAGCTAGACAAAGCCAGTCACCTGAAAAAAATTCCAAAAACTAATCAGGAAGTGTTTTCTTCACCCCAACTCCACAGGACTATGAACACTGCTCTAGCCTACACTCTTCTCTGGTGCCCATGAGATAAGGGGGCTACTTCAGAAAACTGCCCATTGACCACAGCGTTAGTTTGGTGAAGGCACCTTGGCAGATATCATACAGACCCAGACTGGGAAACAGGATGACAGAAATCTTCCATGTGCACAACAGCTGTTTCATTGTGTCCTAAAGACACCAAACGCACCTGCGCCACAGCCACTACCCATGCTGAAGCTGCCCTAACGGTCAAGAAGCCGTGCCCTCTGTTTGCCTGGCACACTGGACATTATTTCACAAGGGCAGGAGATGAAACCCTCCATGTGCTAAGAGGCAAGTATTTCCCCATCAAAAAAAAAAAGGCAGCAGAAAGAGGGCACAGCCAGCCTTCGCTCTTGATTCACTTCCAGCCACCCCAAAAAGGTTTCTCTGAATCAATACCCTGGCTTCTCAGGGTATACAAGTTTTGTAGAACACAGGCTTCAGCGACAGTTTTGAGATTAACTTTCAAGCCTGACTATGACTGCTGAGACCAGAAAGTTCCATTTATGAAATCAGAGTTGAATAAAACAAAAGATTTTACACACTGGAACCATAGTCGCATCTGGGGGTTCCCAGACAATATTTTCATAGATCTTCTTCACCACATTTATAAATACGGGCTGTTTTCCATTTTGTCTAGTATAAAATGACCTGCCAGTACCTAATTCATCACAGATTTGGTTTTGCTCTTGGTAAAGTCACTGGTAAAAGTCCCAGGGATGCTGATGGCAGCAGGACTAAAAGCAGCCCGAGCATACTGTTTCACCACCCCAATTGTTGAAGGTAGTTCCTTGTGTGTTTAACTGTAGGTACATAAATAGTTAGTCTCATCAACAGATGCAGAACTATTTAAAATGTGAAAAGTTCATTATTTTCAGGGCCATCATCACATAGACAATTCAACAACTGCATTTATATTGTTTAAATAACTGTTTGAATGTTACACATGCCTGGAGAAGAAAGTGGGCAAAAAGTCTAAAGTCTGTTGCTATCCATAAAGTCACTTCTCCTCCTGTAAATACTGGTTCTAAAATATATTTAGAGCCGATGACTTTCCCTGCATGTTACTCCTACTGTAAAAAATATGTCTGCAAAACATCCTCTCCCTTACCTTTTAATCCTACCAAAGCAAAAAATAGATACTTTAATAGAAAAATACAAGATAAAAAATATCCTAAAAATAAAATGGTAGCATGGAATGTCATTTTTACACAAAAAAAGATCCCCTTTTGAATTGCCTCAGCTATACAAACACTTTCCTATTTACAATTTTGGATGTAGTCCTGTGCTCACTGAAGGCAATGGGCTTTTGCCGTTGACTTCACTGGGAACAGGAACAAGCTCTATATAGACTATGTTTGCCTCTCCGAAAAGTCATGGCGATAGAGAGAAAAGAGCATTACAAAACACATATAAGACTGAGGAATTAGCCAGTCCTCTCCAGAGGCCTGATTGTCTTCTCTCCATTTCACACCAGTGAAACTCCTCATCCTTCACTGGAGTTTTTTCTAACTCCCAGCACATAAGAGGGAGAATCAGTGCTTTTGGTTGTAATACAACACAAGCAAGGAAAGAATGGTTAGTGTGTGTGTTCCTACTTGCCTGATTTTCCCAGTGAAGTTAATTACACCCACATGGAGTTACACCCAAGTGCCAGTTCCCTCCTAGAACTAAGCTCCGTACGCCTAATCTCGTATCCCCTGTAATCAATGGCAATGATTCAGTGATGCAGGATCATACCTCAAATTAATCCCTTTTTTCCTTTTGACAGCAACCAGCAGCTATGCCTGGGAAACCACATTTGATACCCATGGGTGAGATGCAAATAAAGAAAGAGGTGGTAGGAGCTTAAAAAAAAAAAAAAAAAAAAAAGGGAACAGAATGAGGCACTCTCCATCAACTAAACCCATATCTGCTGCCTTAAGAAATACTGTCTTTACATATTAAGTACATCCTAAAACATCAAACTCCATCATTTTCTTTTTTCATGAGATGAAAGGCCATGCGGCATAATGTGATTAGTAAATCATTCCTGAGCTTCTGAAAGAAATTAAGACAGAATTACTGCTTAAAAGAGTGAGTTCTTCAAGAGCCTCTTCTTTTTACACTGATGTCTTTGGTTGTGTCCTTTTCCCCAACTCTTTTTTTCCCCTAGAAGAATGGGATTCTTTTTCTTCTTTATGCAGCAGAAAAATGAGATCTAATGGAGTCTTCACGTAACTGCCGATGTTTCCCCATGTTACAGTCCTCCTGTCGAGTTCGTCTCTCAATAGTTATTCTGTATTTCTTTCTGCATGAAAGGAGAGGAACAGAGTGAGAAATCCTTCTCCAGCTATAGGGTAACAGGACTTCCCTTATAAAGAATGCCTGTAGGGGACAGCTGGGTGCCAGTTGAAAAATGAAATGTGGCAGAATGTGAAACCCTGGTCAAAGATTAAAGTAGTTTGCCTCGAAACATTTTACCCAGGCTCAAGAATGCCTGTTAATTTCTGCACAGCAGCCTCAAAGCACCAAGACACAGACATTTGCTCCTTTGAAAATTTCTGATCTAAGTGATTAGGAAGTTTTTGTGAAGTGTCATGTGAACTGTGTCACATCACGGCTTTATATTGATCAAAGCCAAATTGCTTTCCAGTATATAGAGTGTGGGGGGCACTTTTTGCAGAGTTCAAACAACAGATCCGATTCCTTACTGAGTTGTGTTTCTCACGGAAACTATATATTAACTAATTCCCCCATCTCCCTCTGAGAAAGCTATGTTTGTAATGTCAGGGGAGGTAGTATGATGAATTAAGAAAAGGAATATAGATGATAGATAAGAAATGCAGTTGCTCCTGCATCAGACACAGTTGTTCCTATGTGTCCTTCTCTAAGGCCCTTTGAAGAATTCAGGCAAGTTATTTTATGTATCAAACAAGCCCTCTGACTGTCTTTAATTTTCCCACCAAGTACCCAAATCTTCACTGAAAAAATCTTGAGAATATTCAAATTTATATTTTTGCATTTATGCTTTCACTCATGTTTCAGGACCAGTTTTTCAGAAGGGTGTAAGTCCAGCCCCATGTGCATATGGTACTGCTTGTGCAGATGCACAAAAAAAGCTCACATGCCAAGGAAAGGAAGCTCTGCTCTACTTGCATATGTAGCAAGCATCAGAGCTAGATATGCAGCAGTGAAAGAATGATATTCAAAACAACAGGTCTTTAATTTGGGTAACACGTCTCAATAGAAAGTGGGAACCTCACAACAGCCTTCCAGTACCTAAAGAGGCCTATAGAAAAGCTGGGGAGGGGCTGTTTACAAGAGCATGGAGTGACAGGACAAGTAGCAATGGGTTTAAACTGAAGGAGAGTAGATTTAAATCAGATATTGGGAAGAAACTCTTTACTATGAGGCTGGGGAGACCCTGGCACAGGCTGCCCAGAGAAGCTGTGACTGCCGGCTCCCTGGCAGTGTTCAAGGCCAGTTTGGATGGGGATTTGGGCAACCTGGTCCGGTAAAGGATGTCCCTGCCCATGGCAACGGGGTGGAACTAGGTGGCCTTAACTCAAACCATTCTAGGATTTTATAAACCTACAAATTCTGAAAAGATTGCTTAGATGTTTGTGTTTGAATCAGCAGGCGCCAAAATAATTTGAAAGACCTATGTTCTTTACTCAGTTTACGTATTTTCAAGTCAAGATTCTTCCATCGGTCAGAGCATGCACAAGTAATAGCTCATGCACAGAGACAGGGCTACATGTAAGAAATGTGGCTCTTTAAGTTCAAATCTTTTCAAAGCTACATATCAGAATTACTAAGCAGATCTTTTTAAAGGTTTGTATGCCCCCTCAAAACTGTGTTTGCATGCTCATTTGTGGTATTTGTGGATCCAAATGAGACGTAATCAGAAGGTAGCTATACAGTTTGAAAAGTACAGAAGCTGCAGGTACAAATACTCCCAGGCAAACAACAACTGCTAGGTCTACATTTTCTGAAAACTGACCCATGTATCTTGGTATGTTTCATGTTTATTCTAATAGTGTAATTAGAGGGTTGTCCCCATTCCTGCTCTGAATGAGTGGAATCAGCTTTCCAGGGTGAAATTCACACGTGTGATGCGCAGATCCATCTGACCATCTTCCCTCAGTCACCAGAGAGAAGGAGGCATTTCTCAGAGGCATTCTTCTGATCCATGTTAAGTTTTACATGAGGATGATGTGAACTGCACTGAAAAAAGTGCTCATTTCTCCTCTCTGACCATAAATCCAAAGACTGGGTGTTGAGCTTAGGTGTGTACACCTTTTCACAGTTTGCATGCTCCTTCACTCACATGGATTTCCAGGGCAAATTTTTGTGTCAGATGACTTAAGAATTTAAGTCCTGTTCCTACACTATTGCTTTGCACAGTTTTATACCAGCTTGGGATGCCTTTTGGATCATTTCTTGTTCTTATATCAATTCCAGCCCAATATCAGCAATGCTAAAAAAAAAAATCTAAAAAATATCACCTCAGATTCAGAATATATAAAGGATGCAAGAACCTCTAATACATCCAATATAAAGGCAGATTTGTATTTTCTTTTTCTTTCAAAGACAGGCTTTAGTGAGTCCCAGCTAACTTTTCTTGTCTCAAACAATATTATTATGAAAGCACCACACACATGCAAGAATAAAATCACCTTGCAGAATTTCTGTTTTTAAGCACCTGATGAATAATCCTGGTTCCTGGATCTTTCCTGGTGAACCGAAATGGGGTTTTTTCTCCTTTCATCTTGTTACAATTTTTTAATAAATGGATTTTTTTATTAGACTATAATATTTTCATTCTTATACACAAACCTATTCTCCTATCTTCCATAACCTAAGCGGGTAAGTTATAGTGAATATATAAGATGCTGAGCATGTATAACTGATCTATTCTGTTAATGTAGGATCCACACTCTAAAGTCTTTAGATTTGCTGACTAGCAGTTTAAGAATTATTTTACTTGAACAGGAAAAAAGATCACTTATAACCCTGCACTGACCTCAGTGTATTAAATTAAATGCACAACTCTGAAATCCAAATGCTCTCTTATACTAAAATAGAAATCTCTTTCTAGCTACCAGTAAAACTCCACTCAATACTCAAAAACTAACCATGGTACCAGGCAAGTGATACAAATCTCTTGCATGATCGTAGCCTGAACAATTAAGCTGGCAAGTACCAAAGGCTTTCAAGGACAGGGGAGTTTATTAAGTAACTACAAACAACAGGAACTCACTGCGAATACGTCCATGAATAAAGTTACTCAGAGATGTAAGTGGTTAAAGGATGAGGCCCTGAATCAACAAAATTATTAGGATATACACAAAAGGACAACCAAAGCATGTTCACTGTCTTTGATGGGAATGTTACCACAGATGATTATGGTGCCTCTCTGCTTCCCATCGGGGTGTGCTGAGAGGAGCGGAGATGTTTGGATGATGAGTAAAGAGTTTATAGAACTTTCAATGAATTGTACTAACCTGAAAAAGTAAAAAGCCATTAGCAATCCTGCTCCGAGCAAGGCTCCCACAACTATCCCTGCAACTGCTGATTCTCCTAGACCACCTGCTTGAAAAGGGAAAAAGCAAACTATCAGGGTTCATACTGAGAACTATTTGCATTCACATATTGGAAAATATAACTAGCAAGCAATGACCAACAACAGATAATAACTAAAGCCTTTCAGAGCTCAAGATTCCCTGGGAACCTCTTCCTTAGTTTCAGTTTCTGCATGTTTATCTTTTGTCCTTGCTTTCCTCGGGGTTAAGCAAGCCCCCACAATCAGTGTCAGAAGATGACACATTTCTAGATATGGAAAACACAGGAACATTGTTAAGAAACTGGTCTGGACAGCTTGGTCTGAATCGTAACACCGACTGGGATTACAATGACTCATAAAATAGGAATCAGCACTGAATATTCCCTGAGACATATACCAGAAACAAATTAATTTCACCTGGTTTAGCATCACAACCCTCTATCATCCAGGTTTATTAACATGACTGTATGGTTATCCAACAGCTCCTGTTGGGTTTTTTTTTTTTTCTGAACCTATGCTGTTTCAAGTTGAAGTAATATGAGCTTTGCCTTGCTCCAGTTCTCAACAGAGGCAGAGAACAGAGTAGACAGAGTGCAGTCAGTGTCTACAGAACACGTGCACATACAGGTTTCTTGGGGATCAAAGAATTACCAAGCTGCAGATAACTTTTTCTCTGCAGGACCAGCAGTTTGTTTCCTGTGACAAGCTAAGACCACCTTTGCCCCTGAAACACCCATTATCTTGTTACCCTTACCTCCCTGCAACGTCCTGGTCACTACAACATGGTCTGCAAAGACAGTATGCTGGAAAAAAAGGGCACCTTCTCTGAGGAGGGCTAGTCCCAGACTTCTGGATTCACAGCCACTGCCCCACTGAACTGAATCCACTAGTTCCCAGCCTACTGGCCTGCTTGCAGTGCCTTCTTATAGCACAGAAAATCATTCTGCACTGGAAGAACACTTCTCCCATCAGCACTGACCACCTCAGTTGCTAATGGTCAATACGATTATTCTCTGTTTGGGCTTTCAGTTACATTTTTCTTTCTAGCTAAAAGAGATTTTACCTTTTAGCCCCTGGAAAGTCCTAAAGCCTTGAGGGCCCTGGGCTGTGCATCATGATTACTGTCATGCTTGAGTTCAGGAAAGTGATTCAGACCATGTACTATGCAGGCTGCCAGACCTTAACTTCCCGAACGGTCAGCAGAGAGACACAGTCACGATGTCTCAGTTAGACAACTGTGTAAGCACTGTAATACTGCCGGTTATGTTGCATCACCACATGGATTCCTCTGGCAGCTTGGGCAGAAGCATTAAGTCACTAAACTTACATGATTTACATGGTGTATTGTTTGTATGCTCTGAAACTCGGCCTTCATCTAGTCGCAGTCTACCATGATTCCAAGGATATTTCACATTTGATCGAACTTCAAAACGCCCCTGTTTTCCATAGTAGTCCCCAATCACCTATGCAAAAAAGAAAGGAAGGAGAAAATTTTGCTATCAATTTAGGGACATAGAATAAACAAAGAGAGACATCACTCACTTGGACTCATGTGGTAGGATGCTGAAGCACTGAGAATAGGGCTGAAGGGATCTGTGGGAGGTTATGTAGTGCATGCCCTGCCCCAGGGCAGGATCCGCAGAACAAAAGCATTCCTGACAGATCTTTATCTAACATGTTCTTAAAAGCCTCTAAAGATGGAGAATTGACAATTCCTGTAGGCAATTATACTGGAACTCAGCCATCCTTACTGTCAGTGGTTTTCCCTAACATGTAACCTATATCTCCCTTGCTGTAATTATCCATCACTATTTATCCAACTGCCAATGGATGCAGAGACTCTTCCTTTCTGAAACATCCTCTGACGTCTTCACAAGCTCTTCTCTGGTCTGTCTTCAGGCTTCTCATATATAAACCCAGTTTACACAATGTTTTTAACCCCTCTGAGCTTTCTTCAGTGTTTGAGAGTGGGCTGAGTGCTCAGGACCTTCACCTAGTATCATTTCATCAAGCACCTTAGGTGCTGAGGCTCCCAACCGCACAAATCCGGACCAGACTTTTCTGTTTTGCAAGGATCATATCCAGCTAAAATTTTCAAATCTTCTGAAGAACTATGACAGGACCTATTATTCTCCACCTTGTATTTCTGCCGTTGTTGACATTTACACAGACAGCCTTTCATGCTTATTATTCTGGTAGCACGGCCTATTACTTCAGATTAATTCAGTGAGATACTTCAGAATTTCAGTCCTGTCCTCAACAGCAAACCCAGGGTTTAGTCAAGTTAATATAAGTTGAATCTACTGTAATGTTGCAGGACTAAATTATGCTAACAGGAGCACGTCACTCATCTGAAAACAGTTCTGAAAAGATCCATGTGCAGTAATAAATGCCAAATGCCCTGACCCTGAAGTAGCCAGAAGTAATGGCAAAAGCATATTGAAAGACATATTTGGCCTACTATAGATAAGAGACATCTACTAATACTCTGGGTTTAAAATTCAGTACATGGGTAGCCTGTTCAAATTTTTCACCTAAGCTTCATTTTGTCAGGAAAGAGTTAAAAGACAGATACAATAAGGTAGACTTCACACTAGATAAGGAGCTGATTTCTCTCTGAGTTTTGCAACTGGGAGATAAATCCTTAGAGGAAATACTTTTTAAACCTTTGTTCAATAATAACGGCAAATTCAGTAAATTCCAAAAGCAGAGGGAAAAATCGTCAGAGATCATTTTCAGCCAGCAGACCATTCATTAAGAGATTGTTTAATTTATCAAAGAGGAGTGGGATAGTCCTACTCCAGCAGGGGTTAGTAAATATGAAAGCATGCAGAAAGACTTAAGAACAACAAATGGATATGAACAGCAACCAGATGGATTTAGATCAGAAGTAGGACATAGATTTTTAAATAGAAAGATTGGTAAAACAATGGAATAAATACTTAGGGAGCAAGTGAGGCAGTCCATGTTCTTCAGTGTCTGCAGATGAAAAACTGTTACTGTGTGAGCTTCAGTCACATGCAAGGGTAAGAAACCTGCCTGACTGTAACACAGCAGAGGTCAGACTAGGTAATACAAAATCACAGAGCTGTCTTGGTTGGAAGGGACCTTTCAGGTCATCAAGTCCAGCCATCTAAAAAGCAACTGAATGTTCTGAAGCAACGCAGTTTGACACACAGAGAATACCCAGTGCACAACTGCTAATAATTCCTTGCCAAAGCAAAGGTATACAGAGAGCAGCTGATGTGTTCTGAGTTTGGTCCTATTCTATATCTCAGTCGCCCTCCCAGAGACTGGAACAAAAGAGATGCTTCTTTCATTCATAGACTGTATGAAGCTGGGAAGGGCCATCAGGATGCCACATGCTGGAAATCAAAATGGCCATGACCAACAGGGAAAAAGGTTCTGAACAAAATTAGGATGTAATGTCACAAAGGAAAACTGCAAAAAACCAGTGAAAGGCTGCTTATTAGACTGCAATCTACTGGAAAGGATTTCATAGTCAACCCAGATCAATAAACTGCACATGAATCAGCACATTGTCAATAAAAAGGTAGATGCTACACAAAGAGTAATCACTGTCTCAGCAGTGTGTTTTCTTCTAGCTTTGAACCCTGTGAATGGACTTGGGAAACATTTCTGCCCAAACATCCATTCATCCGACTCAGTTCAGCTCAGAAACATTGCTGTAAAGTTACAGAAGAAATCAGCACAATGAACAAAACAATACATTAAAGGAAAAATGTTTTTACAGTGAGGCATGAGGATAGAAATCAATGTAGCAGACACAAGTGATAAGTAATCCCATGTAAAATATGGTAATAGCATGTATATTTGTATGTATCAAAGTAGAGAGAAATTCAAATCAGCGGAATGCTGAAGGGAGAAAAGTATATCAAAGAAATGAAAGTTATTTTAAATTGCAAGTGAAGCAGCAGTGGAAGGAAAGCTAGGTGTGGGGCTTTAGCCCCGGACAGTGGATCAGCACCACATGCTGCTCGCTCACTCCCAGAGGGGAAACAGCCAGAGCCTCCCTGGATTGGGATAAAGACAGTTTACTAACGAAATCACTGTGAAAGTAGAACAATAAACAGTAACAGCCAATTACACTCACTGGGTGATAAGGCAGGATACCTTACTGACCCGACCACTACAGACTGCTTCAGGATGCAAGGGCCCACCCCGGCAGCACTCTGACTGCTCTGGGGGCAGGGAGCCCCTGCCTCTCCCCAACCAGCTCCTTCTATGGGAGAATGATGTCAGGAGGTATGGAAACAGCCCGGGCCAACTCAGCTTGGGCTGGCCGCTTGGGGAGGGTAAGTCTGGCCTGGCCAGAACCAGGACACTAGGAGACAGGGATTGAATTGCTAAGCTAGATAAAAAGTCAATAGACTGAACAACTAAAAGAGGTAATAGTTGTTCAAACCACAGTTACCCGAACCACTTTCTACTCCTAGCTTCAATTAATGATGATTTCACCTACCTGTGGGAGTGTCTGCATTTTACTGCTGGAGTTTTTCAGTCCCTTTTGCACACATTAGATATCCCTTACTCTTTTAAGAAAGGTTTCTCGAGTCTGCCACACCATTGGCAAAACCAGTAACATCACTAGACTCAAATCCACACATAGAAATGTCCAGCTCAGATTACTGCTGCTTTATGTTTAAGCTTGATGAAATAGGGAAGGCCAGCAGAGTTTAGGTTGGTGCTGACTCTGTGACTAGCAGCAGCTGTATGCTACAGTTAGAGTGCGGGCAATCTGTGTTTTCATAAACTCAACCCAGTCATGCAGCTGATGCTAATTCTCATAGACCGTTTTTTCAGTCTGGCTGCTTCCACTTCTGCTGCTTCCAGTGGAATAACCTACGTGGTGTATATGGAGCCCCCTGACTAAACCATCTCTGCACCACTGAAAGCAAGGTGCTCAGACCTTACTGCCTGATAAGCAAAGTGAGGCAAGGTCTCCATTCCTGCCTGTGGCTGACCACAGGGCAAGATAAAAATACCTGTGTTAAACATATGGGTAACTCATGCATCCCTGTTACTTTAAGATTAATCTTTGTTCTTACCAGTCAATAAAAGGCCTTACTCATTTTAAACAACGATTTATCTTATTCAAAATTGATCAGTGCTTAGCTAGCATGCGATATTTCATCCTTTAGAGTTTGAAGTCTCCAGCATCATGTGAAGAAATACATGTACTGTTAAAGAAAATAAGTTAAGAAAGTTTAAAAAAAAACCAAACCTAGAACAACTACTTCAAGATCATTTTTTTTACAGAAAGGATTTGGGCTTCAGATTTACAGAATTAAGCAACACCCTACTGATGTGTATATTAAATAAACAGATGTCCAATGATAAACAGACCACACGATATTACATTACGCTGGCTAGCTAATCAGTGGCCAGCCTCAACGGTGTTTGCTTCCTTACCTCCTGTGTGCCTGCCTCTGGGTCTGTCATTCCAATCACAGAGAAATCCCCGTATCTGTCTCCATTGGCATCAATGGACACCTGCCCTGCAATGCCTAGAGAATGGCATGTGAGGAATTAGAAAATTAATTAGTTAAAATACTAAGCCTTTCCAAGGAAAACAAGAAAACAGTGGACAGGTTTTTACAGACTGATATGACAGGAAATCTCATCAGTCTCCCAGCATTTTTGTTGGCATTCCAAAAGAAATTGTAATTTCATCTCGGTGTCTGCATTCCTGAATTCTTAACATTTCTCCTTTTTAAATATCAAATGTGGGAGACTGTTTGGGCAATACGTGTGAAAAATCTAATTCAAAAGCCAGCATGCAAGAATACAACACAAATATATTTAACGTGAACTACTGACAGAGATTTTAATACCAAAATACCTAATGATGCCTCAATAAGGAGAGTCCAGCTCATGTGCTGCAGAGGACAAAGGGGCACAGCCCTCTGGCCCACAGACTGATGGGGTTGGTGTACCCACAGAGTCAGTCCAGTGTTGTTTCCACCTGATAAGATACTGAAGAAGGCATGCACAAAGGCCACCATGTGCACCACATATGCATTAAGTCCTACATTCATTTACAAAGGATTAACTATGAGGAAAGGCTGAGAGAGCTTGGTGTGATTAGTCTAGAGAGGAGTTCTGATTAATGCCTATAAATATCTAACGGGTGGATGTCTAGGTACAGGTAGAATCCAGAACACAGGGAACTCCAGCTGAATATGGGGAAAAACTGCTTCAGTGCGAGGGTGACAGAGCTCTGGGACAGGCTGCCCAGAGAGGCTACGGAGTCTCCTTCTCTGGAGAGAATCAAAAGCGACCTGGAAGTGATCCTGTGCAACCTGCTCTATGTGATCCTGCTTTAGCAGAAGGGGGTGGACTAGATCTCCAGAAGTCCCTTCTAACTCTCAACATCCTGTGAATCTGTGAACGCCATCATATGGTGCTGTTTTATATTGTTAGATCCCAGCTCACTTCCTTTCTTCACATATTCTAGGAAACTTTAGGGAAGCAGATCATAGATTCATAAGGTAACTCAGGTCTGAAGTGGCTTCAGAATGTCTTGAGTCCAACCTCTTGCTCAGAGCTGGGACAGCCAGGAGGTCAGAACAGAAGGATGCTCAGGACTTTATCTCGTCTTCAAAACCTCCAATGATAGAAACTGCACAATCTCTCTGGGGAACCTTATTACAACTATCATGGTGAACAAACACTTCCTTGCATCCAGTCTGGTTTTTAAATGAATGCCCTTATATACAAAAAGCATGGCTCAAACCTTTTGTGGTGTAAGTCAAACAGGTTCTTAAAATGTATCAAAAAATACCAATTAACTATGATAAATACATTGTAAGACTGCTGGTATGTTTTCTCATATCAGATATTCTCAAATATGATCTTCCACTGCCTGACACCGCACATGGCTATTTAAACCACTGCAAGTCAAACAGGCATCATTATACACACATGCTACACCAACTACATGACTAGACCAGGCACAAAGCAGTAGAGAATCAGGTTCTCAGTGACTGTAAATCAGAAATGAGAGGTCAGATATTCAGCCAGACTATAAATTCCCCTCAACATACCTGATGATTGTAAACCTGCACGAGATTAGCACATTTATCTTCTCTCTGTTCCCATTTAGTGATGTCAGTAATGTTTAAACTTACTGTGATTTCAGAACATTTAATGATCATCGAAAGATTATTGTCAAGCAGCTCTTTTATTGTAACAGTGCAGTAACCAAACAATTGCCAACTTGATTACTGCAGGAAAACTGAATGGGTGTAAGACCCAGTTGGCTCTGAAAGCACTGGAAAAGGCCACTACAAAGAGCAGCAACGTCCTTGTCTAGATGGCAATTTGGACTCTGGATCTGACAGGAACAGCAGTTAAATTAGTGTCATTAATGAAATGGAAGTTCTCATCACTGAGGCCTGCAAAAGTTTAAATGCATTATAAAGCTTCCTGCAATAAAGTCTGGTGGGTGTATGCAAGGACCGTACTCTGCAATTCTGTGTCCACTTCAAAGAGGGGCTACAGGCAGAATTAAAGGATGTGATTTTCCTGAAAGGACTGGCTTCAAGACATCAAGATAAAGGCCTATTTCAAAATCAGTTTTATCCTTGTAAATCACACCCAGCAAAGTACCGCCATGGGGAGGAGACAGCAGGCAATTTACATGGCATTTTGGTCCGTTTTAATTGCACCCTCACCGCTCAACTTGACAGCTACATTTTCAGAATAGCTGTGACAAGACAGCCAGCAACAACAAACTGGTTTTCACAAGCTAGAGAAAGAGAACATTTTTTCCTCCTGGCCGATTTTATGAGAAAGGTGTGAGAATCAACCATGTAATCTGCATGGAGCACATACAGGACTTGCATGGGCACAGCAGCTGCTGTCTTCCTGGAACAAAGTAAGAGTAGAGAAAACACAGTCAGGCTGTGCTGGGGCACCTGTTCATACACAGGATAACCAAACAGCGAGGCAAATTCTTAGACACCAGATTTCCTCTGTTAAAACTGTGTTTTGGGAAGCCATGGATGTGAACAGAGGCAGTGGAACATCAAGCACAATCTCCAGGTGGTGCAGAGCTCCTTATGGCATGACTGTAACACTCATAATTTAAGCAATTCCTGTGTGCCTTAAACTGCCCTGAAGACACTTTTGCCTTGTGTTCAGGTCACAATTTAAGAATGGAAGAGAGGTTTTAAGCTGCTGCCCTTCATCCACTATTTCCAGTGTGTTCTTAGAGCACAGAACCTGGCCACTAAGGGCTTGGGTTTGTGGGGCTTTTTTTGCACAGACAAATTAATCATTCACTTCTAATCTGTCTAGGGGAAATGTTTCCTTCTCTCAGGCATTTCCATAGGAAATCTTGCCAATCCTAAACTAAAAGACTGGAGCATTGTAAGAGATGGATGGGAATATTCTAAGAGATGACAGATGAATCCAATAATCCCAGGTTTCTTTATTATGATCTCTATCTGTCAAAATCACTTGCATCACTTTTCAGCAGCAGGGTGACATACAAGTGACAGTTGCGCTGCAGAACTGCAGCCTATGGGATTAGACACAGAAAGGCACAGTGGTATTCAGCTGCTGCCTCCGAGATGCAAAGCTCCTGAAAGGAGACAGGGGAAAATCCTTCCAGAGCTCGAAGAAGTCCCACCGAGAAAGAAAGAAACAAACAAAAACCTGGCACCTGCTTGCTTCTATCCATTCCCAGGCTTTTAAGATAAAAAAGTCAAATGGAAAAAATGAGGCAATCTCAGAGCTAATAGATGCACACAAGTAAAGTGAGCTGCTGTAATCTTTTCAAAAACAAAGAAGGAGCCTGAGAAAATTGCTGGTATTTCTTTACAACATCACTGAGGGTCATTAAATTGTTACGAGGTTTTTGAGCTGAGTAACACCTCAAGGGTTGGTACAAAATAAGTCAGACTGGTGAGGTATGTGAGCCAGCCTTAAAGACTTATATGGTTTTGTATGGTTATTTTCCTCTTAGTTAAGAGAGGAATAGGCACTGTGCATATAACAAAGTCCTGAATTATTTTGACTCTGACAGCTACAATTCCTTATTAACTCTTACCTTCATATGTTCTGTTCCGTGTTTGCTGAACAATTTTTTCCCCATCTTTCTTAGTGAAACCAAACTTCAGGACTTCCTGTAAAGCTAGAGCATAAAGAAGAATAGCATCATGGAATCCTTCCACAAACATGTTCACCTAAAAAAAAAAAAGAAAAAAAGCAATGGCAATTGACACATGAAAAACTTTTATTCCCTATGGAATTAATTAAAAAGAGGGAATCTGCATATTAACCACACTGACTAATTTGGAGGGCCATTTTCTCAACTGCTGGAATACAAAGAAATATGTCTCAAAAAAAAAACCAAGATGGGGAAAATGGAAACTTTTGACCCATTTTTGAAAACAGTTAACTGCTATCTGCTACTCTGAACATTCAAATCACACTTCCATGCTGTGTCTGAATAGCTCTGCAGATAGGGGAGAAATGTGTCGATCACAGTTCCCACACCCAAACACACAAATTCTGCAGATGACCATGTGAGATCCTGTAGTGTGCTGAGCACCCTCACCCCACAGCACCACCAAGTATGTCCTCCTCCCCCTGCACAGAGGACTTAGTACCTCCCAGGACTGAGAAGTATGTGTTGCCATGAGGTTTTTTGGACACTGCGACTGGTGGATTTGCTTGTTTAATGATTACCACTTCCATTTCTGGCCCTTGTTCAGCTGAGCATCTCTCCACTAGCAAATGGCTACAGTACTGCACTCTCTGGAACTGCCAGGAGAATAGCTTCCTGTCCTTTACAGTTTTTTCAGTGACATAAAATCAATAAAATCTTGATTTCAAATCCTAAAATAAAGTAAGACTGCTGCAAACCAGCTCTGTCTCCCTTGAGTCCGCATAAACAACCTACAGCTTTTGGTGTTCTTCACTGTGAGGAACAAGAAGAGTTAAAAGGAGAGTGCTGCAGCAACATTACAGGTTTGCTCACAAGATTGTGCCATGCTTCAGGGACAAAGCCACAATTATTTCACGAACTGGGTTCAGATGGAGACCCATCAGCCGAAACAGACACACATGGCTTGTTCAGCACAGTCATTCCTCTTCTGTAAGCAACAACTCATATCTCAGTAGTGACTTGATACACAATAGTTCCAAACTAATGATCTTTTCAGCTGTCAGGAAGATGTTCCCATTCAGTGACAGGTTCGTTACAATGGAAAAGCTCCTGACATCCTAGCAAAGGTGTAATCAACAACTATGACACATTACGGAGTCTCTTATTTCCATTACCAGTGAACAACTCACCTCTACAGGTATTATCCTGGCTAGAAACATTTAGCTTATCTTCCACTTCTGTGTGCCTAAACTACTCAACATGCTGGTAAATAAAGTGCTACTCAAACTTTCAGTTTTAGCTGGGCACTAAAGATGTTAAAAGATAAAAACATCTAGACAGTTTAGTAAATAACTGCTCCATAGATAACAAGTATTACAGTCTATTGGCTATGTTGAGCTAACCAAGCCCCTGGTAATGTAATTACATGCGAGACATTCCTTTACTCTGAAACCAGCTGCTAACGGTAAGGAGACTTCCCAAATTATTTACTGATAATACAAAAGTCTACGCTTTTTATATTTCATGAAGAAAATGCACCACCAGATTAGAGGAAGAGCCCACGGTGCCACAGACAGTGCAGAACAGCCCAGTCTGACAGCCAAGGACTAACCGGCAGCCGCAGTTATTTTGATCTAAGGAGAAAGCATGAAAGAAGAGGTGAAAGTCAGGCTTTTGGTAGAATAACAAGGGCTGGACAGAGTGCACACTAAGACAAGCTTTGCCAGCAGGGGGTTTAATTTTTCAGAATTGGGAAAAGAAAACCCAAACCAAGAAACCACAAAGCTCAACAACTGCTTTATGTGCCAGTGCTAGAGTCCAAGTGGCCTGTGGATGATCAAACATGGGCTTTCTTGATGTGACGCTCATTCTCTCAGGAAAGAAATTACTCCCTCTGGTTCTTTTACCTCTTCACTGGCTGATTTACAGCTTGTGGCTGGCATTCATTTCAAGGAAAGCTATTTGTCACTTCCTTTGTCCGTGGCAAAAAGCTCTCAGTAACACAGCAACCTTCAAAATCCATTTTGCCAGCTAATTTGCTCAATCTGAAATCTACCCATGCCAGCAGCCTGAACACCCTCCTGTAGACACTGCAGTTTTACCAGATAAGCCCTGTCAAGTCACTTGGCAGTCTGGGAGATTGCTGCCACATCCCCCTGCTCTGACTCTTGGCCAAAAGCCCTGAAGTTACACACAAAACATCACATTAGAAAATCATCAGAAGATCATCTGTGCCACCTCCCAGATCCTGATAGAGAAAATTTTATCTTACATTGTTGAGGAAGTTGAAACTGCTGGTAATTTATCCCATTATCCTTCTTCTCAAAGAGTCATAGTCAGTGTTAGCAGGCGAGAGGGTGCCTGCATGCCCCTGCCAAACTGTGTGCTGGGCACAACTGCTACTTCTCACATTGTCCCAGGAACTGGGAACTCTTGAAAGGGGATACAAGATACCATGAAGGGCATATCATCATGTTCAGTCAGTTAGAAGCTGCCACAATCCTACACAGAGAATGGGTAGCACGAGATGTGTAGGACTGCTCTAGCCTAGAAAGGAGAAAAGGTCAGAGATGGGAGGAACATTACAATGTGAAGTAACAGCTGCAGACAAATTTAAAGGGATTGCTCTTTCTTAATTCTATTTTCCACCTGTCTGGAGCTCACTCTAGTTCATTTTGCAGCTCTGTTGCCTGTGCTGTCTGCAATAAACCCTCTGAGCAAAAAGGCTGCAAACCTGTGTTCTGATACCCCTGGTGACCTGTAAGAACAGTGCTCTGAGCCATATTTAGACCCAGGACTTCCTCTCTGGACAATATTAACTCTGACAATGACACCTCATACACCTTATGGGTAGCAAGGGTTTTCTTTCTTCTTTTGTTATGTTTACATTGTTTCAGTTCTACATTCAGTCCTACAGTAAATGATGAAGCAGACCGACACCGAATTTTCCACAACAATTTTTAAACTCTTTGGCATGTGTTTATTTGAATTTTAGAATAGCTGACAGCATAAATAAATAATACTTAAAAAAACCCCACCTTTCCTTTGCTGCAGGAAAAGGGTTAAAAAAGGGCTAGAAGAAGTGTATGTTCCGTGAATGTGTTAAATAGGCACCATGGTAAATGTGAAGATATTTTCCTAGGTTGCTTGAAGGTCTCCATGGTAATTAATAATGCATGATTCAATCTTAGACCACCCTTGGGACAAAACTAAATAGATTATAAAAGCTATTAAAGATGCACTAATCTCACAGGTAATTAACAGTTCATTGAGTTGAGCTCTAATAAAAAGCAGATTTTTTTTTTAATATTATAGTATTTTCCAGTTTGATTTATGCTGTTTTTTAAATTACAGGTGTGAGATGAGCTCCAAATGCTGTCATTGTAATTTGCACGTCAAATCTACTAGAAAGTTGCTGCCACTTACCCACCCTGCCACCCCTCAACCTACGCATTCAGCAATGTGAGCGGCAGCAGAGAAGCTGCCAGGTTTGCTGAGCATCTTTGGAGGCTGCAGTACAAACATATTGGAACACCCATGCTGAGATATCTTCCATATTACTGCCAATCCCATTCAAGGTACCATGTAACTGAAAAGCAGGTGAGCTAATTGCACAGCTGGATGAGATAAGCATACATTTGCACCTTTTATTTTCCTACCTTTCTAGTCTAATTAGCCATCTTCCACCAGAAAAAAAAAAACAACCCCAAAAAACAACAAACCACCTCTCCATGGAAATCACACGGATAAATTTTACACAGTTCAAAGTTATAGTTCCCCAAGCAGCTATAGTGTGACCACACTATTCATATATACCAAGGTGTTAACAGCATACACAGCAATGCAAAATACTACTGACGTGGAAGACAGCCAAGCTACAGCAACACAGGATCCATAATTTTCCGTATCCTGCCCACTGACTCTTAAGTAAGCTTATTCTCTTCCATCTGGAACTTCCCAGCTCTGAATCACAGCAATTGCAGCAATTCATACCACTGCAGTGCTAGGTGGGCAGGATCATTGTTGCTTTTTCTCAGCTGCAAAAGCAAACAGCTAATATTCCCTAAACTGAGTCTCTCTCTGCATCAACTTCCCAGCACATTCACAGTCATTTTCAAGTTGTGAAATGGCAGTCCCAGCCAAAATAAGTGAGGACCCTGGGGATTGCACAGACCACACTCAGACTTTTTGCAAAAATCTTAACAGTTTACATACTTGACAGGATGCTCAGGTGACTGAACACCCACTGAAATCCCACTGATTTTTCACCCCCTCAGATTAGTCCACAGGGATAAAACATTAAGCAATCAGGTATAGAATTTTGATGCTGCAATCACACGAACCTCATCTAACCCCAAGATTACGAATATTGTAAATGAACCCTCACAAACTTCTGCAGTACTGTGTCAGACTATAAAAATATGACATGACACTGCAAAAATATGGCAACAAAGTTCAAACCCAGCAACTATATTTCAAATATACACATGCTGTGATGTACTTCAAGCCAATCTCATGCCAAGCTTCATGACTATGGAATCGCGTGGCATGGCAACGCATCTTACAGTTTATGTACATGTTTTCTTACTGTCATGTTCTGTTTCAGTGCACCTTAATAAAACAGTCTTTTTCTAAGCAGTTGTAAATTAACTCTCAATTCTCTCTTTTTAATCCGTCTTTACCAAGTCAGTTATAATTAACAATCTTTCCTTTATGAGCTTTTCCGAGAAACCCTGACACATATCCTTGGCTGTCTTCTGGCAACTGACTCACTAACCAGCAATATACTCTTTAATTAATTTTGGAGCAGGGACTTTTCCCTTTCATAGCATTTGCTGATGTCACAGACTCCAATTCAAGACATTGCCATTCCTGTTGCAGTTGCTGCATGTACTACTTCAGGTTCCTGGGATGCTCAGAGGCCCTCAGACGAGTTGTTATGTTCTTGGTCTGACCTGCACAAACCCAGAATAAGGTGCTCATGATACCCATACAATATACAGTAGGCAAATACAGATGATTTAAGACTTTTCTTCTTTTTAAAAGAACTGTGATTGACATAAACTGATTTTCTGTTCAATTTTCAGTTTGTATAAATTCACTGAGTTGATAGAAGCTAGACATAGTTTGAGAGCTACTGGAATAATTTCCATCAGCTCTGGATGGAAGAGAGATATGGATTGAGAATTGGAAGCAGATGGAAGAATCTCTCACATCTGAACATTACCTGCAAATGCAAAGTGCATTTCAAACCTGTAGCCCAGTTGCAGCTTTGCAGTAATTCACTAGCCCTACTGCCACTTACGCTACTGCCTATTATTGTGCAGCTCTTGTTAACTCGCCGTCCAGCTCCTCATAACCTCATGTGCCACAACATATCCTCTCAATACCACAACACAACAGAAACTCACAGAGTCCCTACATGTCACCTATGGCTAACAGCTACTCCCATCTACCCTGAGTGGGATTTTAAGGACTCCAAAGTAAAACAAAGACAGAATTCGCCTATAGCTAGACAGCACAAACAGCGTATCTTGGTGTGCCTACAGACATGGATACATGACCCAACCTGTTCCCACAGAGGTCACATCATTGTGAAATCAACCTCGCAGCTATAAAGGAGGAAAAAGCTGTAAAACAGTTAATCAAAGCTGTATGTTTAGATGCCCAATACTAAAATACAGCCTGTTCACTTGGGCAACCGGTCCATTTCCCTAACAGAGTTGGACCTTAGTGGTTCAAAGAAACAGGAAGGGAAAGAGAAAAATAACACAAGCCATCTCCAGAGAAGGCCATTTCCTCAGTATTTAATTCACAACTGAAAAAGAACATATGGCGTTACGCCAAATTCTGGGCAACACAGCTGTAGCCAAGGACAGCCCCTCACTGTACTCACTGGTATCAACTCTCTATAAATATATAAATACATAAACTGGCACCAGCTCAAGAACACATGAGGCCAGAGCTCAGGACTTGGTTTTCTAAATAACTGGCCCAGTTCTCATTCATTATTTGGGGATGGAACCCACAGAAAAAGAGGATGAGCAGGCTGTATAAGGAGATGTCATATAAGAATAAAACTTCCTGTGTATTTAATAGAGGTTTACTGAAATACTGTTGTATCAATTTCACTTTTCACAGCAAGACAGTGTGTCTTTGGAAACTCTTCTTTGAGGTTCTTCTTACATGGGAGCATGTGATTTTATTATGTGAATTCTGCAAACTGAGGCTTATAGTCCACTTTAAAATTATAGCTTAAAAATTCAGCGCTGCTGTCAAACAGGACACTGCTTCCCTTTAACTTTGAGGCTTTTTTCCAACAAGACTACCTGTTTGCCTCCATCCCCTCTCTAGTTTACTGGCTCGACAGTGGTGCTGAGAGCAGAGGAAAGATGTGTGCCTCTACCTAAGCACTCTGCACACCCGGTGATGTGACCCCAGGAATTCTGCAGTTGAAGTGCAAGTCAAGAGATAAGGCATAGGTAGAACAAACAGGGTGATGGTTATGACTGGGGAGTCAGCAGCGATCACAGCCCATCAGCTTCCCACCTCCATCACGGAAGAGCCTGTAAGCACCATGTGAGAGATGAGATGTGCAGAAAGATCCTTGCTTTTACAGCACTTTCTTTGTCTTGGACACAGAGATGCTCTGCCACAGCTACGCCCTTCTCCTTCTGGGTAAGACTGTGCCTTTGCCTGCCCACACTGCTCAGCCATGCATCTGACCAGCTGGTACACAAGCTGATGTGCAGCCCAGGCATGCCATACCACTGCTACCTTTGCTCCATGTTGACAAAGGATGCTTACTCCAACGGGACTGAAAACTCCCATCCACTTTACAGCCAGATGTGGACGAGAAACCCAACCTTTGTTCCACGAAGAAGGTCTGATGAAATAAAATTAATTAACAGGAAGATAATAAGAAGAAATTAACAACCTGTGACTGGGTTTTACTATTAAAAACCCACCAATTTCAAGGAGTTAAGCGATTTTGTCAGCGAAGGTTATTTTCTTGCTCAGGAAAGAAAACTAACCACAAAGCCAGCTCCTCTGTTCTTCTATCTCCTCATTCTTCGGGCTCTCTTCCTTGTTTTCCTTAATACCCCATTCTTGTAAAACTGGTAGATTTTCTCACTGCCATCCATCTGGAGCAGTCACAAGTTTTGTCTCAGTGATGAACTGAAGCAGAAACCTATTTAGTCCCAGGCTGCAGGGGAGCTGCACTGTGAAATGCCAGCTAAAACATGTCAGGGCACAGCAACAACTGAGATGCACGGGCACAAAGGAGCCCCTCCACTCCGCTCCTTGTGAGAGTTGCCCGTTCTTTGTTTATTTATTGCTTGCAACCCTCTCCTGTGGCCAGCAGGCCAGGCAGGAAACTTTCAAGATACAGCCAAAACCTGCTCCTTCCATTAAACACAGACACGAGAATCGCCACTTCAGCAGATTTAGAGCCTTACCCACAGTCAGCTCACATCAAGGGGTTCTTACTGTCACCGATTTGCATGAACTTTAGACCAAACCCATGCCCTGACACAACTGGGTCTCACTCACGCCCCCCCCCGCCACCGCCTGGACCTCCAAGGGCCCAACCAAAACAGGAATGCATAACACCTCCAGAACTGAGTTTTCCCCCTGCAAACCTGTGTGGGATTTATTCCCAGCAATATCCAATGCACTTACTGATTCCCTCTGCAATTTGGTATCCATCCATTTTACCCTCTGTAGGTTTGGTTTCCCATTACCTGCTAATATAGGTCTCAAAGGAGTACCATCGATGCAGCTAAGGAGCAGCACTGTTTTGAACCAGGAAAGAACTACCTATAGAAAGGTAATGCAGGGGAATTTCTTCCTTTGTGTCTACTTTACATGCACACACAGACTATTCACCTATCTAATTTGGCTCTGAGGAGCTCCAAGCCACCCACCATGGAAAGGGACACAATCACAGAACGCATTTCACCACTGAGGTGAATAGTCCACGTGATGAGTTATAGAACTATATATTCAGAAATCACACTTCTAGCCACAGTGGTGAAATAGGAGAGATATTAATGTTGTTATTCTCAGCAGCTGAACATGCACAGAAATTAAAAGACACTTATTTTAAACAGATTTCTCTAAGGACCCCATTGGTAGTCTGACCATAACCTGTTATAAAGTTGTAACGAACACTTGTCTTTTAAGTTAGGGTTATGTAACATTTTAATTGCATCTAAGCCCCTAGGAACAAAAAAACCCTATCCTTTCATTAGATACTAAGTTTTAAATGTGAGTGAGCAAGTTTGTTTTTCAAGCAGGAACATATTTCAGTTTTCAGGATGACAGAGTCACTCATCTGAAGAAATCAGTTCCACTTGCTAAAATAAGCTAACTGGTTTGAATAAATGCAGAGCTAGGACAAACAGGAAAGACATTTTTTTGTTAAATGTTTATCCTTGTACAATGTGCAATTGTTTTGGGTTCTGATTTCTGACATTATCACCAAACCACAAAAATCACGGAAATATTTGATTTTCTATACTAAATGCTCTCAAGATCACATCAGTTCTCACGCAAAACTCAAGAGAAGAATCACTGTTGAGAAAGCTCAGACATTCAAACCCTATTTGTGCCACAGGAGCTGATGGGGAAACAGTATGAAGGTGAAATCCTTGACAGGGTAAAAGCCAGGCGGATCAAGCATTTCTGCTCCGCAGCAGGCTAGCAAAGGACACCCAGCAGAGGGTTTGCTTTCAAATACAGTCTTAAGGGCTGGATAAACACAGACGATTTAGGCAGAGCCAAAAGTGCAGCTTAGCTCAAAAGTACGCTTGAAGCTGAGATTAGTCATCTAAGCTCCTTATTCAGTACCCGACAGAAATCAGGCACACAAAACCAGGATTCATAAGCACCAGCACCCCACCTCACCCTTGCCAGCGCAGAGGCCGAGAATGACGCTGTGACCCCCCCCGTTACTCTCACACAGGCAGGTAACGAGCTCCCTGCTGCTGCCTGGAGGTGCAGTCAAGTCTCTACAAAACCCCCACAGGGAGCTAGTCCGTTCAAATCCTCTGCCCCTTTCATCTAAAAGCCCTGGGGACACAACTGCTGTGTCAGCATGACAGAAATTCAGGATCAAATCCCTGCTTTGAGGGAATCTGAACTCCACCCTTCCCCTGCCCTGTCTGCAGGGCATCCTAGGGTGCCTGGAGCTAAAACACGGGTGCCTGGAGCTTAAACACAGGTGCTGGGGGAGAGGCATGACCTGCCAACACCTGGGGTACCTCTGGGCTGGGAGTAAGTTATTTGCCAGAAAAGCCCACCTGAGGCTGAGGTTGCCATGACAAATGATCCTTTTATTAAATACCAGGGTAAATGGGCATATGAACTTATAAACCTTAATGTCACAGAACTAATGCAAACCCTCAAGCTGCTATTCATCATGCTTCAATCCCAAATAGTCTAAAATTTAATGGTTTGGTCTTGTTGTTTTCCTACAGATACTGGGTATCTGATGAAAAGTGTTCAGCTGGCTAATTAACACACACACACACGCACCCCTTTGCTGGAAGACCTGAGAGGATCCCACTAGCACAGGAAAGGAGAGGTACAGAAGCTACCTCAGAAGTGATTTATGGGTACCTGTCAGCAGCCACTACTGGAACACATCCTCCCATCCTCTAGCAGCAGCAGAGTAGTTAACACTTCAAAAATTGGGGATTTACAGCCCCTCCAAAAGGCTAAAAAGCCTCACTCTTTCAGCTCCTTGCTTCCCTATTGACTGCCTGATTCCTGAGATGCTGCTCGATTTTCCTTTCTAAGGTATTCTGTAGCCTGCAGTCTGGTAGGCTAGGCTGCATGCATTGTAGAAACGCGTGTCCCATCAAATGTAAATGCCCTCCTGCCTCCTGAATGTCTCCTTGTTCCCAGCCGCCAAGCAAAGGTCACCCAGACCTCCTCACCTACCCTCCTCCCATTGTCCCATGCCCCTTTCTCATGCCCCTCTTATTCATTTGCCCCAGGACATAGACAGTCCTTGTCTTTTCAATCTGCCTTGATGTATTAGTTCTTCTTGGAATGGACTGAACCTTTTGATTTTTGTCTCGGGCTTCTCTTCCTAATGAAAAAAAAACCACACACTGCAGAGCGAAGGCAAGTTGGGAGTATCCTCCTGTGGGTTCCTACAGCTCCTTGCATGCACAAGAACACCGCTGCCTTTATTCATACGGCCCATCCTCACAGGCCGACTACATTAACCCCTCCACCTTAGAGGAACTGCTAAATATCCACTGGAAAAAAGAAGAAAAAAAGAGAGCTGGCAGAGCCCAGGCAGAGCATGCCTGAGCCCTGCTGCCTTTGCTCTACCCAGGCTCCTGCACCTGGGTGACTTGGCTCTCACGTACATGGGGGTGGCATGCCCTCCCATTAGAAGACCTGTCCGCCTGGAGAGTGGGTCTTTCCTAAAGCCACACTCAGGTTGCTTAATGTCCCAGCACTCAGCCAAAAGAAACAAATATGCTGATGTAACAAGAGATTACAGACTCGGGGTTGCTGATTGCCACTGCTCTTCCAGGAAGACTTGTCACCTGAATGTCAGAAAGTTAGGTGTTGCCTTGCTGTCATCTGGGATCACTGTCACCGTATTACAAGCTCAAACAAGTACAGGGTTGGTTTTATCCAGTTAAAATGAACACTTTCGACTGAATGTTATTTTCATAAGCTACTTGGGGAACAAGGTTCATTGAAGAAAGTATTGGCTGCTAGAAAGTCAGTTAGAGAAGGTCTTCCAGTTTTTAAGTGTCAGTTGTGCAAAATGAGGTACATAGTCTTTCTCTGCCTCCATTCAAACAGCTTGGAGCAAAACCTGAGGACCAGTATCAAAAATCCTATGAACTTACATAAAAGCAAGACCTCAATTGGACAAATTAGCTTTTGGATCATTAGCAATGCAAACGACATGGAGAGGCATTAAAAACAAAAACAGGTTATGAACTTTGCGGGAAGACATACTTTTCACACTTTGTTAGTGGAAAATAAGGTGCATTTCTAGTAAGTACTTCAAAGGAACGGTGTCTTGCACATAAATTTCTGAGTGTCAGTTCAGTAAAGTAGAATGTCAGTATCTGTAAAACCCAAGTAAAAATATGGGGCTGTGGAAAATATACAATATATATGAAGATCAGCTCTAAACCTGTGCATTCCCAAAGAGTTCAGATGTTATTATTTTCAGATTTACCTACAGTTTTGTACTATCTCCTCTGTGGTTTAAGACAGCTTAAAAAATATGCTTAGAAGGCTAGAAAAACTAAACAGAAATCTCTTGGAAAAGGCAAGAATATGACATCTATTAATGGCAAATAACATACTATTACACTGTCGTTTTGCCTAAGACCCCAACATGGAAGACGCTCGTCTTTGATATCTCAGAGAAAGCAGTAACTTCAGGAAAAAAAGAAAAGCATTTGCTGCATTCACAAATTTTAGAAGTCCAGAATTCAACACTGCTCTTACAGAAACTGAAGAAACTCTCACTAATTCTAAGGGGTGAAGGGCTGGTCACCTAAATCCTAAATATGTTTTACTAATAGAATTCATCTTGTTAGTAAGCTGGCATGTGAACCCGCTTTTTCCGGCTGCTGAAAGCAGCTTGTGGTTTTCTTTTATTCTTTCAAACACAATTAGCAAAGCTCTCCAGCAGCTGAATAGACCTATTCATTTGAACAAATTATTCCCTGTCAGAGTTTTGTTGGTTTTTTGGTCGGGTTTTTTTGGGTTTTTTTTGTTTTCCCCAAATCTCCCCCAAAACTCTGTCCTATCCTGCTGTAGTGAGAAGAGGCACAAAAGTCTGCCTGTCATTAATCTTGCCTGCCTATGTCTGAAAAGAGATAAGTAGGATGTACAATGCTGGATACGTTGCATTTTCAGCATCTCTCTCAGTGTCATGACTAAAGAGCTTGTGTCTCCCAACCCTTATCTTAGCTGGTGTACAATCCTAATTAAAAAGCTGACGTAAGGAATTCACACAGGGAAGAGTCTGGAGCGGATGTTATGGATGAGATGATAAACTTTATGAGCGCAGCTACCTCCCACATAGCTTTTGTGGTTAACTGTTGGAGCTCGAACATTTGTTCTTATGCGGACCATTTCCCATTTTAGAGGGCTGAAAATGTTAAATAAATCATACTTGCCCCTTCTAATATGTAGTAGCATCTCACTGACCTAATTAACCCATGTGGCTCATTCTTTCATTGAGGTAAGTTTACAGGCAAATTGGTTTCCAGTTCCCCTCTCCTGCTGCTCATTTTTGGTGTGAAAAGGGCTGTAGGCAGGGTAAAGCCAATGCATCCACCTCGTGAACAATGCAGTTACTAGTTAACACAGCAGAAATATTTGCTTAATTAGTTACATTTTCAGCTTTTAAATGACAAGCAAAAACAAGCCATGGGTGGTCTGTAACCTCAGAAGGGCAAATATCCCAGGCTGTAAAATCATCCAGTTCAGAATACTGGGTCGGACACAAAAAAAAACATTTATTGAATCCTAGACCTGAGTTGGGAACAGAAGGGGCATTAAGAGCTTCCAAACTGCAGCCTACCACCAATTCATTAAGTGTTCGGCATTATTTAATAAAAATGGCTTATGCATCTACTTTAACTGAAACCTTATTTATTCACAAACATTTTTAACTAGAGTGTCTGTTGGGAGTTATTCACACACCAGTTCAGAGACGGTTTCAAATTCTTCCTTCAAGGAAATGCATGCAATTCCCATTGCTGCCTGTCTCACCTAGGCCACAGGTCTGCAAGCAGAGCTTGCTGCCATTAAACCAAGGATCTCAACTGGTTTATAGAGACCAGGATACACTGCTGTAATGTCTTGGTAACGCATTAACATTACAGAAGGGGAAAAAAAAGTAGTATTTGTAGTAACATTTAAGTAATTTTTACTGTCCTTATGCCTGAAGCCCAAATTTGAATGGACTTTTTTGGAGGAAAAAAACCCTAAACAACAAAAAAGCCTCATTTTTTGGCTATTTTATCAGAAAAGTCAGTCTTCAAGTAGGCACAAAATCAAATGGTCAGGCTTTCTGCAGAGCTACAGGATGTTTCTTGAAAAAACATGACGACACAACTGAATGCTGAAACAAAGGCTGAACAGATCTGACGCTTTAGTCCACAGTTCTTCAGCTTGCATTAACGTGACAGGAACTGCTTTCAGACTCTGGAAGCAGTGACCAAGCAAGCTAATGATATTTGCTAACAGGCTGCACTGACCCTCAGGCAGCTGTTGCAATGAGATGTTGCAATGGGACATTGCAGGCAGGGAACATCATAATTTTTAGCCCCATCCTGTATAGTTATTATGCACCCAAATACTTGTAAGATGATTTCTCAGAACCTCTTTGCCACTCTTATTTTCAATGTTGTTTACTTAAAAGGTGTTTAAGGAAGCTTTTTTCCTCTACGAGCGCGATTCCTGGAAGAGTCAGAGAAATTTTCACACTTTCCTGACCACTCACAACCTGCAGGCTCTTCTACCTTCCCCCTTGCCACAGCACAGCACTTGTGCAGAAAGAGCAGCAATTTCTGACCTGGGAAAGACATACCCACAACACGCTTTTTGCTTTTCTGTGTGATTTCACAGTTGGAGATGAAGATGCTCAGCAGCACTCTTTGACCTACTACTCCTCCAAAGGCTGCATGGAGCTGCATGGCTCCAGTCTGACAATTGGACTGCTGCTGCTTTAGGACTTTGCCCTTTCTGTCTTCCTTATCTTTCCTTCTGTCATCTGCTTATTTTCCATTTTTATGGTACTCTTCTTTGGGTAGATAATAATGCCTTTAGGAATAGAGCCGGCAAAAAGCCAGGACAAAATGGCAGTGCTAACAGCTTCTTTTTGAGTTCGGGTCACTGCAAGATAATTTAGACCACAGACCTGGGGCCCCATTTTCCCATGACATGAAGAATCCACACAGAGAAGCACTGAATGCTTCAAATCCAAACCTCCCTGCGTTCATCCTCTTGGGACACAGCGTATAGAAAAGGATGAGGATTGTATTTCAATACCCTTGGAACAGGGCTCGAAATGGACTATACCACTGACTCTCCTTCCCCAGAGTTTTTGGTTTTCAGGAGCAGAGAAGAATCCACTTCTGTCACTTCCCACCCACTCAGCTGAAGGACCTCTCCCTTCCAAGCTTCCCCTGGAGGACACAGCCTTGCTTTGCATGTGTCCAGGCCAACAATGCTGCTGCTTTCCTCCCATGCTGCCAAAAGAAGCACTGTTAATTAGATGCCCACTACCTACACATCTTCCAGAGAGGAAGGAACTGGGTCTCAGCTTGGCTTTTTATCATTACCCATTAGTTTTGAAAAGGGATTTTTTTCCTAAGCCTGAAGGCTGCCTCAGAATGTTTCTCCCATGAACAGGGCAGCAGGACAACCAGTTACAGGAGTACAAAGCATCTCTTTCCCACTGTCTGAGTGGAGAAATGTAAAATTCATTACAAACAATGAGAAGCAAACCAGACAGTTAAAATTCACACACTGTTCATGAAATAACACAGTCAATGTTTTTGCTGTGCTCAAACCCAGGCTACCCTCTTAAAGAAATTTCTTTTTCCCACTGGGTTGTGAGACTGTGTATGTAAAGGAGGCTCCAATGAGCTGTACATTAAGCATCCATGTAATGCCAAGACACTGGATGTCTGAAACCAAACCTACTTCTCCCACAGCCAAGATCTGTACCCCCTACACTCAGAGTCTGGGGTACCTACAGCCTCCAGGCAGGAAAGGAAGAGTGGGAAGAAGAGTAGGAGTGGTAGCAGCAGGAAGGTCCCCAGGCTACTGACCTAGCTAAGACCGGGCAGTTTTGGGTGATGGACTGGTTGAATCAAAATAAAAACCTCTGGATCACATGTGGGAACAGGAGATAGTGAAAGATAACCCTCAGAGCCAGGCTGAAGGTGGTCAAGGACAAGAAGGGAGGGCAGCAGGCAGGTGCGCAGCTGCCGTGGGACAGCCCGGAATGCTGCCAGCACATACATCTGATGGCACAAGCCACGGAGTGAGGGAAAAGAGGTCACCTGGCTGCAGCTATGCAAGCAGTCTTCCCAGCAAGCACACTAGCCTGCAAAATCTCCAGTGTGCTGTCACAGGGGGCATTTGCTCTCTCAAAGGTCCAGTTCTGCTTGACCACTGCTGTCTGCCTAGTGTCTGTCAACGCTGAAATTGCATAGGGTTTGTAGTGGGTCCACACCCTAAGGAACAGCAAAGCATCCCCCTGCCTGCCTCCAAACTGCCCCCAGTAGCACGGCCCATTGCCCAGGGGCTGGCCAGACAGAGGGTGTCCTGAACTCTCAGCAGCTTAGCAGTTTTCTCATCTGAGGAAACCTCACACTAGACTAGAAAAGCCACAAAACTGGGGATGACTGGAACTTTAATACTCACAATCATTCCTCACCAGCCACAACCAAAAGCACATGGGACACTTTCAAGGCACATAGCTTGCTAAGTGAGACCTGTGCAGGGGAATATGGAGGGGAAAGGGAGGAACAGCACAAAATGCAGTCCCAGGCACTGTTCAACATTCATTTAGCAGGTTCTTCAGAGAGCAGCACCTTGAACTCAGCAGCTGTGGTTTCTTCACTAGCCCAAGGCAAAGAACACCAACAAAAGACTATTTCTGCCAGCCTAGGCTTTGAAACTTTGATGGGAAAAATGTAAACCACTGATGTGATTCAACCTTAACATTTTAAGTAAAACACTGAAATGAAAAGTAGTGAAACATATTCTGGTTCTGCAAAAACAGCTGAGGTTATGCAATAAACTGAAGGAAAGGCCCTTTATTAACACAACATTCAAGTTCATCAGCTTGTGCTTCAAACTAAAGATGACACCTCCACCTGCGAGGGACACAGTGCTTAAAGCAAAGAGAAGAGGTAGGTGCCTAAGTGGAAGCTGGCAAATGAAGGGTTTGGGTCGCTTTCTTGAGTTTTAGGTGTAAAATCCTAGCTCTCGTTTCCTACAGCTAAAGAGCAACCAAACTCTCTTCAAGCCTCTCTTCTTCGTAAGTGTATTTGGAAAGGTTACTGCCCATCATGGCAAAGGCCGACATGGGGAATACTTGTATCAGCATGCAGAAATGCCCCTAAGTATGTGCTATACATTTTTGCTTTCACAGAAGACTCTTCTATGAAAACGCTTAACAAACCAGCTTAGCTGTAGCTCAAAAGCAGCTCTCACAGACACCCTCCTAGTTTCAAAGAGATTAAAACAAGACCAACTTTCCCACATCTGTCTCTGGAGGACAGTGGCACTCCCCTAAGCTTAAAACAACTTGGATTTTACTGATACTTTAGGACTGTTTAAAATAAACAGCAGTGACAACCTACATGCGTGTAGTTGAGAAATAAGACTACTTTTCTCATTAACATCAAGAAAAATTTTGTGAGGCACAATCTACAGTGTGTAACTTTATGATATCTAATTCTACCCAAAAAATTATTGGGAGAAAACAAAAAAGAAAAGTATAGCCTGTTAAAAAAAAAAGACAAGTGGTTGGTGGGAGAGAGACCTGGCAAACTGCCTTTCCCAAGTTTTCCAGCTGATGAACAAGGGGCAATCACAGGACAATTGGACACAGATGGTGATTTACAGAGCTAGTGAACCTAGGCTGAGTCTACATGTTTGCATTAAGCAGGAAAAAAAAAAAGAAAGAAAATGTGGAAAGGTAATTCTGATAAGGTCACACTGCTACCTTCTACTTTTGTTTTAGTTAGGAGCATCTTTTTGAAGATACTAAGACCTGAAGTCTTTCAAAAGTACTTACATAGTCATCCTCATGCAGACCTTGCTTCTGAACAGAACTTTTCACCTCCAGGGAAAACTTCTCAAACTCAGGCTTCACGGTCCTCAGCAGAGTGATGGTTTGGAGGTATGAGTATGCCTTCTTGGCTTCAATGTCATGTTTGTCTCCTCTTCTCCAAGAGCCATTTCCTAAGGAGAAAACAAGCACATTTCCAACTCCAAATTAGGTGCCATTACAGGACTGCCTGCCTTTTTTCACACAGAATTCAATTCTCCTGCACCTTGGGGAGGTGGCAGAGTACAAGTGAGAACTGAACCTGCTCCAAGATGTGCAGGAAACCAGGCAGGGAGGAATGGCTGGTGGGAAATAAATGTGCAAACAGAAGGACAACTTCACTCCCATGCTGTGCTTGCTTATTTTTGAAGGGTGGGATGAAGCCTAATCATGAGAAGACATCCTAGAGCAAAAAAACACATACCAGATCTCAAACGCAGAGATATTTAACTTAGAACAAGCAAGGGAGGATTTGACCACAAAGTTTTTGTTACACATCACTCCACCAGCAACACTCTTGGACAGTCAGAAAGGCACCAGTAATGTCAATAGTATGATCACCACCCAGAATGGGAGGCAGATGGTGCAGCTACTTCTCCCATAGCTCTCCCAGTGTGGTCAAGGAGAAAACCATGTGTGCAGCGGCTGCCAGACCAGCCCAGCTCTTGGTGGAAAAGAAACATTTAGAAATAAAATGGGATCATGTGCCTATGCTGTATTTACACATGTTTTGTGTCACAGCAGGGGACCAGTTTAACACAGACCACGAGTAAAGTAACCAGATTTTTAGAAGCAGGATAGCTGACTGGTTGTTAATTAGCAAAGGAACCCTTCTGCCTTACAGGGCTTGACCTTAGTAGCCTATGAGGCCTTCATCCAAAACTTCATGAAATCAGTGGAAAAGCCCACATTGCCCTGGACCAGGATTTGCACTATTCTACATCAATAAGAAATAAAAGAGGGAACAGTGGTAGCTTTAAGCATCTGTTTGCGTTTAAATGTATATAGATAATTAAAGCCATACAGTAATATTATGTTTTGAGTAACAGCAACACACCCCATCATGGCTAAATGAGCCAAGACTAAGGTCTCAAAGGTGACCTGGAGGGACAGGGGACCCTGACATGAGAATGTGGTGAGGACCGTGGTGCCTTTTGGACTAAGAGAGGCAAGTGGTTTGGGAGCAGAGATGCTGAGAGAGAGTCCAGGCATCAGTCACAGTGCTCCTTGCACAGCACCACCAGCTGCAACGCAGACCTACAAGAGACAATCCCCTGACAGGCCAACTCAGTCTCCCAGAAAGTGACTGAATACAGAACTGGAGTTTTGTCTTCCAGTACCCAGGCACCACTGCTGGGACATCCCCCTGCCCCTGCTTTTGTGTTGACAGTAAGTGTAACTGAAGAACTGTTCTTCTTCCTCACGGAGCACAGGGGAAAGGACAGGACCTGCACTTTTCCAGAGGACAAGTCTTTCCTCCTGCTGCTTTCAGGAGCTCCTGTCACTCCCAATAAGGACCACCTGAGCCCTTTTACCTCTCTTTTCCACCCCAGAAAAGCCTTACTTACAACAGCTCAGCACCAGGTAGGACTATAACCTTTATAAATACCATGAACCTTTCTGCCTTTCTGATTCTTAATCTCTTTTTTTTTTTTTTTAAGTGATTTAATTCTCTTAGGAAGAAGCTCTAGATACATCTGCATTGGTCTAGGGATTTCTTTCCCAATACAAAGTTTAATTGGTCAAAATTACTTAAGCCAGGACTCTCTTCATTAGACCTACTGAAAACACCAGAGGGCAAGTAACATCCCAGCATCTGGTTTTGCCCTCAGAGGCAGCACTCCTCCCTTTGCTGCCTGCATGCCTTCCTCACTACCACTTCCAAAAAGAAAGGAAGGTGCAATTGTAAGCTAGCTTTGCCTTGCTAACTTCCCAAAAGAGGGTACAAGCCCTGCCAGAGCCTCAAAGCAGAAAAGCCTCTGCCCCAGCTGGGTACCTGCATTTCAAAAGTGCAGCGCTGAACAAGTACAACAGAGCCTAGAGCGCAGAGGGCTTTGCTATAGCTTTGTATCTGCAAGTTGAGATGGCTAAAAAGAGTGGAGTGGTGGGGGTGGGGGTAGGGCAGGTATTTCTGGTAGAATGTGAATAAGTTTCTGTCCGGGACACTACACATTTATTTAAAAGAGTCCTGATGCTGGGAGCAGGGAAGGTACACTTGCATAACAGCGTTCCTAGAATAATTTCCCTATTTAAATTCCTTCATGGATTATTTTGCAGGAGGTCAGTACTTGCCACAGTACTCATGTGTAATTATTGCAGCCTTGGCGCTTAATATGCCTGCCCCTCTGAAAAATTAAAAATATTCAGAGCAGAGGGCAACAAACTGCAATATGGTCATCTGACCTTAAAGGCAATGTCCCAGTTTGGCAATGACACACGCTCTTAGATTTTCTACCTTTTAAAAGGTACAAAATGTAATATCCCCAAGTCTCTAGGAATGGGGAATTTTGGGGGGATTTCTCTACATTTCTCAATTATGCTTGCTTTCCACATGTGATGACCATCTGCACAACAGTCAACAGATGCACATTTCACTCTTCATGGGAAACACTTCCCACCAAAAAAAAAAGAAAAAACCCCAGAAAAATTGCTTTAAAAGAATTATGACTTAGAAATGTCAGGAAATGCCACATTCTAACCACACTACATCAGAATACAGGCAGTTTTCATTAATCCTTGGAAAAGCTGCAAGAAGACTGGACTACCTGCAATGCAAAGGAGGATTCTGCTGAGACTCCCATACGACCACACAGGTATGGCCCCCATCACGGTGCTGCAGGGAGGTCCCATGCCACCATGGCAGAGCACACATGAAAAGTGCCATTGGCTGGGGGTGAATCACTAGGGACACCACGCCACCACCATCAGCTGTCCTGCTGGGGTCCCTCTTGGGGATGGGCGCTGACCTTGGGGCTTGCAAGACTGCAATCTGATGCTACCTCCAAGCAAATACCATCCTGGAAATCAAAGCCACTATGAAATGCAGCAGACCACCTCCTGTGGCTGCTGCTATTACATGAGCATCTCCAGCTCAAGGAGAACTTTGGGTACTGTCTGTTCCAGCTAGCTTCAGCACTTCTCAAGTACTTACCCTGAACTCATTTCAGCCCAGGCAAGGAACCCAGTTGTTTCATTCATCTAATCCATTGCGGACACCTAAGGGTATGAGGTGAATTGCTGCCCAGGGGTGCCTAGTTTTCTCCTGTGACTCCAAAGGGAGCTCAGCTCACCTACAGCCTGGTACCCACAGTCAGGTGAATCACTTCTGATACACTTCTACTCAGTGAGACGACATGCAGTAGCAGCACAGTGGTAACAAGACATGGACAGCAGCCTGAGGGGTTATTTGATCAGTTGTTTACAGTAAAGTCAAGCCTGCAAAGTTCCCAGGGTCTACAGAAGGGCCAAAACTTCAGGATTTGTGACCTTCAGCTTTTTGCCCTGGTCTTGAGTAGAGCTGCAATGCCAACTGGTTTTGCTTATGACACAAAGGATTAAGTCATTCCAAATTCAACTCAACAAAAAGAAAACCTTGCTTTGAATCACTGGCTTTGATCTTGTGCAACTTTTATCTTTTAGTTATTCAGTGATTTCTTTATTACCTGGCAGAACTTGGCACTTCTTTAGTTAACCTAGAATAAACCTGTAGTGGTATCTATATTTCCAAATTTAAACATGAAAAAAACCGTTTGTTACAGAGCTTTTCAACAGCACTGTTTACTGTAAAAATAATTTCAAGGTGGGACAACAAGAAGCTCATGCAAAAGAATTTAACAGATTTTTTTTAAACAAAATACATGATTTTTGTGACTTCAATTGTTCATGTGTGTCGGGGGTTTTTTGAGGATTGAAAGAAAAAGACAAACAAACCCAGAATTTTTCCTTCTTTCTCAATTCCCACTTGGTTTTCTGTTTGAAATGAATTTGTTATTGTAGTGGATTAGGTAAAGGCAGCCTGCCGGGGGGGAAATTATTTTCTCTGCACCTGCCAAAGAGGCTGCTCCTTTCAAAAGCTATGTTGACACTTCAACAAAACCTAGTTCCCAGGTAGGAACTTGCCTCAGCTTCAACCATCCGATGCTGTTTAAATCTCAGCAAACATGTTGCCCCAGTCCTAGGAATCTAACTGCGCAACAGCAGTGGCTGAGGGCAGGCTGAGTGCCTGACGTGCAGGGCCACCATATGAAATGCAACTGAATGCAAGCATACTTCAAGGAGCGTTGAGTTTAATTTACATTTTAAAGGCACATTTCAATTTTAAGAGTCTTTTTTACTTAGGGGTGAAATCAGATGTTTTTATCCAACCTACTCTAGTACATCTGGACCCCATCCCACACAGTGTTTTCCCTTTAATGCAACACCGCTGAGGGTATCTTTCAGCTGCAGGTCATGATCAAAAGCTACAACAAATTAGACACGTAGATCCCTCAGCACAGAAGTGACTTCTGGAGACCAGGGTCCTTCAACCACTAAGGCTCTGGCTTTTGCCTCCTTCAGCCATCGGCATGAAACACAGCCCACCAGGGAGCCAGGAATACCCCCGCCCCGAGCCCCACTGGTCGCAAGGCTGGGAAGGGTGGAAGCAACCCAGAGCTGTGTGCACATGCTGCAGTGTGGGGTACCCACACCTGGCTGCTATAACCAGCGTCTGTCCTTACACTAACTACATAAAAACCACCTACAGTGAATTTGGTATCTTGTGATCCACCCAGTGACAGCTATTGCCACCGGGTCTGTTTTATTTCCTGCAATGCCATCGCCCAAGTGGAAGGCAGCTGTAGCAACAGGGAGAGACAGTGGTAAATTCTGGGACTCTGTGAGGCGTGCTTTGAGGCTAACAAGTCTAAAAATATTACCAGGCCTACAGAAGATTTTACAATATTTTAGGGAAGTAAAAACTTTACCATATGATGAGCTGTTGAAGAGTTCAATATTGAAGAAAGCATAGTCCCCATTGGTCATTCCTTGCCGATGAGCAGCCAGCATGATGTTCCTGATTGTGTCACCGCTGGCACACATGATTACAACTGGTGGAAGAAAATGGAAAATGCGGGTAAGAAGCAGTTTAAGAACAGTAGGGAACAGCCTGCTAAGCATGAATGCTGCCAGAGACAGTGACCCCAGCTGTCCTCCCAGTGTCGCAACAAACATGACAATGCATGTGGCAAACAATTTCCCAAACAACGGACATAGGACAGGTACCAAACACTCAGGGATGTTTCTTACTCCCCTTTCTCTTCCAAAAATAATTAAATACAGCCTCTGTGTGATTCAAGTTTTTTCAACAACGTGATTCAACCCTTACAACAGTTCTGGATTCAAATGTCTTCTGTTGCATATATTTGTAGAGTCAACCAAAAACATCAGCCTCTGTTGTTGGTTCTAAGTGGACATAAAGCAATCTGAAGATTAATTAAGGGGATACAATAGCATTACCATTTTCATTTCTGTTCTGTTCAGTTTGGTGTAGATTCATTTTGCCTACACCTCAGCTGTCTAAAAAGTAGGTGTCTGGTCTAGAATTTCTTGCCCCTCTACAGTTAGCACAGAACAGCATCTCTACAGCTGTGTAGGGACTGTGGCCTGTATCTCTCCAAAACAGGACCACAGAGAGTACATAGTAACACCAGGCATGGCCCTTTGAGGGCACGCTGCTTGTTCAGAAATGGCAACAGCAAGTGCTACTGTCTAAAGGTGAGGATTCGAGGTGGTTACAAGATTAACCACCACAGAGCCTCATTTACCACAGGCCAAGATCTACAGATGGCCTTGGGTGTTACAATGGGACCTACACGGCCGTAGGTGCACTCCAGGAGAGCACAGTGACCCACATGGCAACAGCTGTGGTTGAGGGGTTTCCTCCCCAACCTGCTTTGCAGGGGGACTGCTCCCCAGGGGGACTAGTCCCCTTGTTAACCCTTTACAAAGGCAAAGCAGAAATGCAGGCGAGGTCTTCAGCTCAGCTCCCACAGCAAGCACGCCGGGCTGTAAATGTACACAGGTTCACAAGGGTACAAAGCTACTGACATCAGAGGGAGCAGCAATGTATTGTACCAGTGTGTGCTTCGGGGCCATATCCTACAGCAGTCGCAAGAGATCCTGTTGGGACAATGACTCAAAACCAAGGGCACACACGTTTCCAAGAAGGCCGTCACGCACGGCAGGGCTCAAAAGCTACAATCATGTACGCAAATATTTTCGCCCCAACAATAAAACTGAATCAAAACCACATTCAGCTTTTCTGGGTAGAAGTGTTTGCTATTATAAGAAATGAAAAGGCCAAACAGGCCAAATCTCTTCTCACACAATGAATCTTCTCCCATCGCTTTTCTGGTTGGAAGCCATCACAGACAAGCTCCAGACACGCTGCCGGGGTGAATCACGTTCGGTACATCCCCACGCTTCAGGAGAGTTATACCATGCATAGCTCTGTCCTACTGATTTTAGCAGAGTAATATAATAATTTCCAGAGCAACAGAGCAAGACATATTTCATGACCATTGTGAAGTATATTAGCATGAAGCAAAAGAAGAAAAAAAAATTTTTTCTTACAATAAAATTTGGATCAAATCTTTTCCAGATGCACATCAGGAATGAATTTGTCTCACTGTTCCTAATTTCAGTATAGGTGAGAGATTTCCTTTGAAATGTTTCCTTGCTGCCCTCCCAATTCTCCCTTAACTTTGCGTTTATGATTTGCATCTATCATAAAATCACAATCTGTGGATGGAATCAAAGAATTTCCCACAACACCAGCAAAAGAACTTGAGCAAAAGGAAGTCAAAAAAAAAAAGAAATTGGGGATAAGCCCCTTCTTTAAAATACATTAAACCATATTTTCTAAGCCTCTAAAGGAATGTAAGGGCAATAATATTAACTATTTGGATATGGTGTTTAACTCAGCAGGAGAGCAAAGATTACATATTTCAAGATTTTGAAGCAAACAGACTAATGGCATGTCCTTGCAACCTTCCAAAAACGTAAATTGTGAGCATACAAATGTGTAGATGCAAACATTTACAAAACATACGCCCTCCTGTACAATAAATGGAGACGACAGTAATTCTATTGCTAATATTCTGAATTTATTGACTAGGATTATTGGCTCATCCTGAAAAAAAAATTCTTCAGTGTTTAATTCCAGCTGAAGGAGCAAGTGTTCCCTTTGCCAGGCACATCCCCTGGACTACGTGCTCATGCGAAACGTATTTAAGCACAGCCTTAAGTTTGTGGCTGTTGTGGTAAAACTGATCCTACAGCATCAAGTCTGCAGCATGGCTAACTGAGTCTGCATAGTAGCCTGAAATACTAACGAAACTCATTAAAGTGGTTTGCTTTTGTCATCATACTTTTACCGCGGCCCCAGGACTCGAGCCTTTGAAATGGCTCCAGGGACTGAAGAGGCATCTACTGGCAAAGACAGGTCACGGCTGAGCGTTTCTCCTCCCCAAGAGCTCAGTGCAAACACCCAGCCAGTGGCAATCCAACCCACGGGGACAGCCCCTGGTCCCCACGGGCCAGCTGATGGGGCGGCTTCTTTCTCAGACCTGGGAGAGTTTCAAGTAGGTATCCCCCTGTCTGCCTGAAAGCCCACTCCTATTCTGGACAGCTCAAGGGAGCTCCACTGCTCAGGAGGGACCACCACCAGCATCAGTCTCAGGACACAGGGAAGATGCCAGGGTCAGAGCACTGTAGGTGCAACACAGGAACCCTTAAAAATTGGTGAGAAAACTAACCAACCAAAAACGTTTCCAGGAAGTGCTTTGGGCACTGCCCTGCTGTCCACAAGCCCTGCTGCCCCCTTGACAGGGGACCTCCAAGAAGCCCTCAGGAGAAAGTAAGCTGACCTCTGGTCAGCTAAAGCACACAGTGCATCCTTCATAGGATACGTGTGCTTTACAATCCTGGGACAGCCTGAAAGATGTTGTGAATGGCAGGACCATCCCTGAGCCCCAGAGGAATGCAGCAGCTGGGTCCTGTAGTCAGTCTTTGAAGTCTGAAAGGCACAGGTGGAAGCCAAAGGGCCCCACTTGCTGCATTTTGCAGTAGTGTCATGAGCCAGAGGACAAATGAAGAGGTGAGAGGGGACCCCACAGGGCAACGGGAGGGGAAAGACAGAGGGCTACTTTTGTTCAGTCATTTGCAAGTTACAGAATGATGCAAGAACAAAGGTCTCCGCTCAGCAAAGCGTTTAAGCTGAAGCTGAAAAGAGTCGAGCCTCTGTCAGCATGGTCTGAAGAGCAGGGTTTGCCTTTAGCCACCAGTCACACTCCCTCAGCACAGCCACAGCTCCCTTCGGCAAATGCTTATCCTTTCCTGCCACAAGCATGCTGCTATGCATCAGGAAAGACAACCACAAAAGTTAGGCTGATTAAAGAAGAAGAGCATCTTTCCCCACACAGGGGTTTCTACTAGCACTTACACATCTCTCTCTCCATCCAGTAGCTTTCCTCGAGCAGCACTCACTGGGAAAGCTTGATTTTAAGCACCTGCTTCAGTGAAGAATACACTGAAGAGCCACACACTTTCACATCTCAGTTGCCTCACACAGGCTCCTGTGCACGTTAAGGATTTCACAGCAGCGTTACCGACATCGGCAGCACAAGGCTGCTCTGTCCCCACCCTAGGGGCACCGTAACACCAGCCATGCGGGTCACGCACGGCATGATCTTTCTCAGCCCAATGCCAACGCTGTTTTCACATTCTGCCGACAGGGATGTAAAACTTGCACAAAGCACCTTGTTCTTCCACACTTCTTTTGGAAAACAGCTAAGGGCTGTAACTTGGTCCCATGGTCCATTCCTGGAACACACCTTTCCTTTTCTTTTGCAGTAGCTTACAGGGGAAGCCTGCAGCTGGCACAAGCCTCTAACAGAAAATGCCTTTTTGATAAGCCATCCACTCACTGCTCAGCACGACCTCACTTTAAAACACATCTAACTACGAACTCCCACACACCAAAGCACTTTCAGCGTTTTACTCCTTCACGATGCAAAGCCATTTCATCCAGCCTGGGGGTGACTTTCTAAGATGTTTTACAAGCCATTTCTCTCCACGGTGTTTTGCTAACAGTTGGTGGCAATATTACTGCACACACACAGGGGTTTCGCACCCACACGTCCCCCCGAAATGACCACTTCCCCTAAACGCATTTGTTATTTATGAAGTACTCGACAGGGGTTCCCACAGCAGGAGCAAGGAAAAGGATCCCCATGGGCAAGACACAGCAGGGTGAGAAGAAAACGTCTTTGCTTAGACTTTGAACCTACAGAGAGTCACTTCAAAAATGTTGGGAGAGTAAGTTACCGGTTTGCTGCTACGCAGATGCAGGTGATTCAGGGTAACCCAGACCGCTGGCAGAAGGCTGATTTCTCGCTCTGACATAAAACCCTCCCAGTGCAGTCCACAGGGATGACCCTCCATCCCCACTACAGAGGGCAAAACCCTAACGAACTGCGGGCCAAGCTTTCACTCAGGGCACTTGCCTGCCCCGGGGATGCCGGCAAAGCACTGGAGTTTCCCCACAGGTGGGGATGCAACCAGACTCCCCCCAGTCCCACTGGACCTTCCCTCCCTGGTGCTCCCACCACCCCAGCACCCAGCCCCTGACCCCAGCCACCACCAAACACAGTCGAGAAGCCAAACCGGGCGCCCAGCTGCCACTCACCCCTCTCGCCGGTCTGGAGGGCGCGGACAACGTCGTCGATGTCGAGGTGCCGGCTGCTCTCGTCGAAGCTGTGCACGGCCATGTGGAAGGCCTCCTCCTGGAAGACCACATGGACGCCTTCCATGGCGAAGTAGCAGCTGCGCTCGGGGTTGCTGTCGCTGTAGAGCAGCGTGGCCCGGCTCCACTGGTGGTGGCGGAAGAGGGCCAGCAGCATCTCGCCCATCTTGGCGTAGGCGGGGGCGACGCGGGTGAGGTGCGAGTACTCGCCGCCCTTGGCGCCGAAGCCGGCGGCCAGCGCCCCCGCCGACAGCATGGGCACGTCCCAGTGCGCCGCCAGCCGCGCCACCGGCGCCGCCGCGTACTCGCAGACGGGCCCCAGGAGCAGGTCGGGGCGGCGGCGCTGCAGGGCCACCATGTCCACCAGGCTGAAGAGGGCGCGGTTGCCGCACGCCGAGTCCTCGTAGGTGAGCTGGAAGGCGTAGCCGGGCGGCAAGCCGCTGTCCCGCAGGCTCCGCACCGCGTACTCGATGGCCGGCCGCACCCGCCCCAGCGAGAAGAGGTAGGCGTCGTCCCGCGGCAGCAGCACCAGCACCCGGATCAGCTTCTCCTCCGCCTCCTCCGTCGCCGCCGCCTCCGCGCCCGCGGGGCCGCCGCCCAGCGCCGCCCGCGCCGCCAGCACGCAGCAGAGGCTGCCGAGCAGCCAGGGCGGCATCGCGCCCGCCCCCCCTCACCCCACCCCGAGACGCCCGAGCTCCGGCAAACTTTTCGCCCCCCTTCCCCGCCCGCCTCGAAATTGTTCGGTCGTGCTTTATTTCTCAGGTGTTTGGCGAATTCACAACCTGCCCCAGCCTGCGGGTTACGGACGGAGCATCTCGGCTCTGCTTGTCTGGTTTGCTTATAGAGAGAGGATGGTTATTATTATTATAGTCAATTATTATCTGTTGGGTTTTTTTGCCTTGGCCCCCCTCTCCCCCCCCCGCCGGATTCCCCCGCGGGGCTGCCGGGCTGCGCCCTCCCCGCTTAAGTAGCGCGGGAGCGGCGGCGGCTCTCCGCACGCCCGGCGCGGCGCGGCCGGGTTTGTGCGCAGGGAGGAGCCGGCCCGGCCGCTCCCGCCCGCCCCGCCCGCCCCCTCCGGCGGCCCCCCCGCGCCCGCACACCTCTCCCGCTGGCCGGGGCTGCGGGCGGGCTGCGAGCGTGGAGACCGCCGGCACCGCGGGGCGGGGGTACCCTTATCACATACATAACACGTATGTACGCGTGTCCGTGTGCCTCCCTGCGCCGCTGCTGCCTTCCTGCAGTCGGGGCCGGGGAGGGAAGGATCACCATTGCGCTGGCTTAAAAAGAAAAACCTGTTGGGTTGCTTCAGCCCGGTTAAGCCGCGGTTTGTTGCGTAAGGGGAGCGTTTGAGCCCCTGCGAGGGACCTGGAGTAGTGTTCGGCAGGGCTGGGGGCTTTTGGGAAGGGGGCGTTGCAGCATCAGCACTGCGGGATGCAGGCAGCACCCTGAAGGGCTCCGCAAGCAGGGTACAAGCAGCGCTGCCCGGCTCCCAGCTCCTCACATGGAAAGGTGTCCGTGTCCAGAGACGGCGTAACCCCACAGGGAAGAGGGTGCTGTGTCCTTGACCCCTGCCTGTATCCCCCTGGGGTCTTTCCAAACCCCCCGCCACAGGACCCAGGTGCAGTTTCCTGTCGCTTCTCACGGACTGTGTCTCAGCAGCCCCGAGCAGCAGAGGTGTCCCTAGTGAAAGAGACAGGTCTTGTTATGAGATTGTTTACTTGGGGAAAAAAATAACCAAAACAAAAGAAACCCAACTTTTTGAATTGTCTGGACAGCCCTGCCTAGTCAGAGTGTGTTAAATGCATCCCTGTTCAGCTCCTCTTACTGCCAGTAAAGCTGTTACGTTGTGCTTAAGGTTTTCTTAGTGTCCCATGTAAAATGTGCAGTCCTGTTAGAGAATAAGGTCAGTGTCAAACATGCAAAAATACCTGGTGCTTTTTTTGACAGCAGAATCATAAAGGATGGCCCTCTGTGGAGTTTTCAGTGCCCTGTAACAACACGCATCCTCAATCCCAGAGCAGGGCCGCGCAGTTTGGTGTTTTATGGTTACTCAGAGAGTGCCAGGTTTGCATTGGAGAGGTGAGTGAACTGCTACTGGCTTTACAGAAGGGTTTTGGTTTTTTTTCTTCAGCACAGAGATTGTTGTCAGGGCAGTCTGTGCAAACTCAGTTTTGTTGCTGCCTTCACAGTTCAGCCTGTGAATGGGAAACCTGCACTCCTGGGGTGACCCTCTGCTCACCTTTAAGATGCCTCCATTAAGAAGAGGAGAAAGCTGGAAGCATTTGTGCAGTGACAACTGAGAAGTGGAATGAAAACTGCGGATAACGTGATGTACAGAAATAATCAGCAACTTTTTTTTTTCAGGAGCATTTATCTAACGGGGACTCGGTAAAATAAAGCTCAGAAACTCAAAGATGGGTAGTTTCTCTGAGAAATGTGCCTCTCCTGTAGCTTTATTTGATCCCTGAATCGAACTTCAGAGTGTTCTTGAAGATTACATAAACATCCACCCTGGTGAAGCTGGTTTTGTATGTTCCTGTGCTGCAAGTTATGTCAGGCATTTTTTTGTTGTAAATGACTCCGTGTAACGTAGGGGAGATTAAGCAGAATGTTACAATATACAACATGCCAGCCATCTTCACCACAAAGCTTGCAAAAACATTTTCTTAAGACACATTTTGAAATGCTGACCTTTGTAGTCACTGCTTTATGGTGACCCTACAGATGTGTTTACAACACCGAAATCCGGACGGATCTCTCCTGATTCCCTCCTTCCCCCACCAGAATATCTTTTTCATTTTATGTGTGAGCTCCATACTCTCCTAGCTGTCTTATTGGAGTGTAAGCTGTGTAAACACAACAGAAGAGATAGCGAGCCCATAAATCGCAGGGCTGCCATCCCTTCACACTGGCTGCTCCTTGTGAGGTACAGTACTGCTGGAAATGAAGTAGAGCAGGAGAAGCCAGGCCAACACAAGGGGCAATACAAACCAAGGGCAACTGGCCAGTACTGTGTAGCAGGAGTAGCATCAAGACCGATTTTGATGCCTTCAGAAAAGGAGTTGGCCCACAGTGTTTGGTTCCTGCTTGCCTGCATTCAGTCTTACAGGGGCCACAGTGTCTCTGTGGGCCCAGAGTATGATGAACGTTTCTGCTCCCTTTCCTCCTAGGCAGTTTGACAAAGAAGAGTCCCAGCCTGTGATTGATTTATCTTTCTGAGACAGAAAATTACACAATAGAATTTACTTGTTAATCCCAATTCCAAATGTCACTTAATCCACATCATCATTAGTTCACTTACAGTATTTTTCATGCCTATAAATCCAACGTTTCCCCATAGACTCTTTTCTTTCTCCCAGCTACATAAATGCTTTTTAATAGGAACAAATCCTGCAGTTGTGAATCAGTAGCAGGCAGCGGACTGCAGCAAGAGCAGACATTTCAGGCTGGCCCTTCAGGACTGAAGTCATTTCAGATACAGGCTATTTCTAACCCTAGGAGTAACTCGTACTCCAGTCAAGAATCACTTGACTGGCTCCAGCTCGCCTGAGCAGCAGCCTGAGCAGCCTGCCGCAGGTTAGACAATTGTTCACAGAGAGGTTCGCTGAAAACATAGTCCCCTCTAGAGGCTGGAAAGATGAAGTATCTTATATCATCTGTACTGCAAATACCCAATGCCATTCCAGCTTCCATGTCCTTCCCTTGTTCCTCAAGAAATCTGTCCTCTTTTTCTTATTTCAAGCAATCTTTATTCTGCTGGGACACACCAGAGGGGTTTCTTGCTGCCACATGATGTATCTGGGTGTCTCTTTCTGTGTTGCGTGGTTTTACCTTTCTATGCTCATGTTACATAAAAGTGCAGTGCAGCTTTTGGGTGAAAATACTGCTGCATGAAACCTGTAGCATAACTGATGCTAAAAAGATAAATGGGAAGAGGACATAATAACTTCACCTTCCTTTAACTGACAACAACTTGTGTATAGAGATGTATACAAGAACTACAAATGTTGAGTGCACATAAAATACATGCCATAGTAACACTTTGCAGAACTCCTTACTCTTGCTTAACAGTTTCCTCTTCACAGAACAAAGTAAGGTAAAGTTGGACAGGTTGATGTTACTTTTGTTTTGCAGATGGGGAGAACAGAACTTGGTCTCGAGACTGGAGCAGTGGTCTCAAGATCATCACTCCACTGCACTGCTTACCTTCACTGCTGCTCCTAAAATCATGGCATGATGGTCCTGAGCAGTAGTCACACAGTGCTAGAAATACCCATCCTCTCCCATTTACACTGTAAGGTGAGCTGAGACACGACCCCACCAGAGATGTGCTGGTCACTTAGGTAAAAGCAGATCCAGGGATGGAAAAGATTGACACTGCCTCACACCAGGTATTTGGAGATTCTGCTACACTCATGCTCCCAGGGAGTACATGCATAAAATTATAGGGCAAAAACCCAACCTGACAACCCAATGTCACCCCATCAGTACCTGCCGTGTTTCCTCACACCTCCGGGTTTATACTGAATGTGAGGGGATACAGTGAAACACAGCAAATCCGGAAATCTCTGCAGAGATGTTTTCGCACAACATTCAAGGCAAAATGCAGGATTGCTGCCATGGATAACAGAAAAATCCCACTCTCAGAATTGTTTTAGGAGGCCCCAGTCTGGCATAAGAAGAATTATGACAGATATGGATGCTAGGGACATAGTCTGGTTTATCAAAATTAGGTCACTGACAACTGATATTAGTTAGAACAGCTTCAGGAGCGCCCAAATTAATACCTTGGGACAGATACAGTATAAATCACAGTCAGCAGTGTGTCTTGTAACAGTCTTATTTCTGTGCCCCACATAGTTATAGCAGAGGAACTGGATCCATATCTTCATTTCTGTCAGAAGACTTTGGAGACTCCCTGAAGCGCTGCCCTTCACTACATGCAGGGACAATTTTAATGACCTTAATCTAGAGATGTCTCATTAGCTGTTCCATAACATACTTCCAGTCCCCTTAGTTCTTCTCCCCTTTCTTTACAGGTCAGTCCATCTGGCATTTTAGCAGGGATAAATCAGCTCTGACACATTTTTATGCAAAAAAAAAGCTGAAGGTAGCCAATAGATTTGCTTGTGAAGTTGTGAGAATAACCCTATTTTACAGTAGTTGCCCATCAAGACAGCACATTGGAAACACATTCCATGTTTCCTTTCCAATTAATGTCCTAGCCTGAACAATAAACTGTCCCCCTTAGTAGTAAGTGTGTAATGAGTGTGTCTAAATATATGATTCATTGCCAAGAAATATAGGCCTCATTCATATTCAAGTAAATTTTAAAATACAGAGAAATAGTTTTTCATTTCTATGATGCCAATAAAATTGTCATGAATCATATGCAGCATTTTCGTGTTTCTAATAACTGGCCACCCATCTCAGAATTACTCTCTGAGAGCTGCAGGAGGTAACACTGCAAGTTCAGTGAGGGGCAGGCAAAATCATCTTGTGAAGTGTTCAAAAATAAGAACAGTGTGCACAGGATTATATTCCTACTGGAAGTTTATTCATCTTCAGTAGTCCTACCACATTCAAATTGAAGTAGTTGCTTTAGGGATTATGACAATGCACATTTTTCTTTCCACCCCCCTCGTGACTAATACTAATGAAAAAATAATTACCTGTACTTCTTCAGTCAAGACATGTCTGCAGCTGCAATAGTAACTTTGCCACACCTATGCTTTTCATTTCCAAAAAGAAAGAAAGCTAAACCAGGTGTGACTAGGGAAAATATCCATAGTTTTCAGTGAACACAGGAATAATTAAGAAAATATTCATTCCTTTACACCTATAAAAAACTCTAATGATTTCTTTTTTCCTTCAGCACTTCAGCTGGCAGGTGGAACGGAGGAGGGGACTGGTGTTGAGGGACAAACACATGAAAATGTGGTTTTGAACTGAAAACATAGATTAGATAGACTGATGTTCCTACAAGCAGTCCTGAAAGCAGCAAAAGGTTAACAACATAAATCCAAGATTTCATTTCCCCTCTGTGCACACCATCCCCTTGCAACTTGCCTATCACGTTGTACCTGCACTGTCCATCCCCAGCAGCTGAGCTTTATCCCCTCCCCAGCCCTGCACCCAACCAGCGACCCAATGGCACATACACAGCACCACAGGGACAAATACGGTCGCTCTAGGACAGGACGTTGAGGGACCTCAACTGCTCCCGGCTGCTGGCTGAGGGTACCAGAAATAACCCTGGGAAACCTCATTTTGTTTTCTTTGTGTAGTCCAGGGGAAAACTGGACTAATTCTTCTGACTCCTCCTGAGACATTGCAACACTGGCAATTCTCCAGGGACTGCTGGGCACAGAGATTCCTATCTGTGTCCTACCACAGATTTCCCTAAGCACTCCTCGTGATTCACAGACAGAAAACACCCTGGGTAACTGGAACCAGTCCTTGCATTTTGTATTCAGTTTGGGCCATGTGCAGTTTGGATCATTTTTTTTCTAATGGTTCTGACTTACAATAAGAAAGCATGCTATAATTGCATGATATTGTGATTACAAAACTGTGCTAGGGAGAACTGGGACATTTTATTATGTATAGATATGTGTCTGGTGAACTCAGTCTCCATCCAGCACGCACAAACTCTATCCTCTAAAATTATACTGGCAGCAAGTACCAGACAAATAATGGTGTAAGAGTTCAAAGGCCAACAAAAAACCGTGGACTCATTTGTTAATGTGGCCTTATTAAAGAGAACCAGCAATTGCCAGAATCAAGTCTGAAGGTAATTAGCTGCCAACAAAAGCCAAGAACACCCATTCAAATGCAAGCCATGCCATTGCAACCACAGAAATTGGCAGGTGTGTGTGCTTTGTGCTACAGAAGAGCTTGCACGGCGTTCAACCAGTGCCAAACACCAAGTCAGACAACGTGGACAAACAGGCTGAAGCTGTGCCACACATGTGAGCTCCCCTGAAAGACAAAAGAGGAAATCTGAAATGACCGACCAGGCCTAGCGTAATCCAGGTCACAGGAGGAAATGGGAAGGTTAGGCCTCAAGGGCACTGGGATATGGCTTTCCTCAAAGATCCAGAAAGGAAGAAGCTCACTGCATGCATGGCATGGCGGTTGGTGTGGTGCAGGTGTTGCTTCTGTACTGTATACAAGAAAAAGCCGGTCCTTCTTTGGGTTTATTGCAAAGCTATGAGTAATGCAATGCTCTACTGTGAACGTTGCTCTGCAGTGGTGTTGAAAGCAGTTAACAGAGGGTGTAAAATAGAGATCTTGATTTTGAACGAGCCCCAGGTGTTGGTCAATCAAGTTTAGGGTTTTTTTTCTGTTTATATGGGAATTACTTGTAGGACTCCCAAGTGTAAATTAAACCACCAACAAAGTTCAGGGGGTTTATTTGCTTTATATTTTGAAAATATTAAATGTGTTACTGCCATTGGAAAACTATGCCTGGTCAAGTTATTTGTCATCATCTGAACTTCAAGTAAAAAGAGACAGAATTCACAAAAAGGACAAAAGTATGGAGTTCCACCTCTTTGCAGCAAGATTAAAATGACAAAAACTCCCACAACAAACACTGAAAAATTCTGGATTTTTCCAATGAAAGTCTTTGTAAAAATGCTTTTTGTTTATAGATCCACAGACTAAATCTATGCCTGAAACTTTGAAAACAATAAAGAATTATGAGGAATGATGACATTATTCTTTGGATGATACCTTGACCAAATCCTGTTTCTAGATGAAAAAGTATGTCTGTTTTACCTATTGCTCTAAAAATCCCTAAGCCACAGCAAAATGCAATGCACAACAGGACTCACATTGTCCTGCTGTAAAAATGGGACCAATATCCTGAACAACTGGAAGCAGGTACCTCCAGTCCACAAACTGTATCTCCACAGAAATGAGAGCTCAGCTCACCGGAATTCTCCAACTTGATTTGAGCTCTACAAGGTTACTTCTCATAAGTGTTGGATTTTCACGGAGTGAAAGTTATCTTTCCTTTCTCTTCCATAAATAGTAGCGATTAAACTTTTCATCCTGGCTGTTCAAGAAGGAATAATACTTCTCTGCTGCCTGCCACCCAACACAACATACAACATGGGCAAAATGCACAGCAAATGTTAATTACATCAGTTGTTACTGTTTTACAGCACAACATGGTTCCACTGAAGCCTATGGAAGGCGATACTGATCATAAGCTGATAACAAAACCTTTGAGATAACTTGTATTTATAAGAGGAACTATGGTTGTGTGGGGTTTCTTTCAACTTAAAGTACCCACACACTTCCTCTGTCTTTCCAAGTACTTTCAGAGATGTGAGAAAGTATTGCATTCTCTTAAAAAGTGTAACCTTATAAAGTACCTTTGACTCACATTGCCTCTCTCCAAAATGCACCCTCCTCTCCTGCATAGGCTTCCTTGGAAAAGATTCACTTTCTTTGGACAGCCCGTATCTATCTATAGAGTTAATACCTGGGTAGAGATAACATCTGGGTGTAGAACAGACTGTTTATACTATCTGAACTAAATTAGAAGCATAAATCATCTTGGTTTGGATCAAAGTGATGCTCCAATTTTCACTTTTGTTTTCATTTCCATGTCTTAGAAGAACACCTGCAGAATTTGCCGCAGGGATTTTATTAATGTAAAAAACTTGGACTCTTTCCTGGGCTCAGTTCAGCCTTGGATGGTCACTGCTGAAGTGTACAGAACAATGGCCACCTTGTTCCCCATCTGACTTTGTCTCCATCTAAAAGCTATATCATGGTTTGTGATAAGTGCTGAAATACAAAAGTCTGTTGTGCCTTAACAACACCATAACAATTCTGTCCAGAGAACCTAAAAAGCTTTATAGAGCAAAGATCATTTCTGCTCAAGCTTTAGTAATTCTGCAATTGTTACCCATATCCCTTGTAAAAGAAACATTAGAAATATTGTCATCGTGTCCCTCAAGGAGAGTTGGGACCAGGCATTCCAAATCCATCATCAACTGAAGAGTTATATTGCTGTTAACATGTAATTTCTAGACAGGAACTGTTCTGATGGACTACTCTCGCATTTATTCCCACACAAATGGAAAAGAAGGCTCACAACATTGAGAAACCAAACATCTGTGTTACTTCTGGATATTCAGCCCTACAGGCAGTATCGGTTTATATAGAAATATCAGCCTAGGAACTGAGAAATCATTAATGTTGTAAGGGAAAATTTGGAATTTGTTTTAAGCCAGATCAGTTCACTGATATAATTAGCAGTTGTGTTGGCATCACAGAGAGATAGATGCAAAAGACAGCAGCAAGCTACCAGAGGGGAGGCTGGAACTCCTTAGAGTTGGCATTGGCACAGAAATCTCTGTATGTCTCTTCTCTTGTATGTTAATTAATGAATACAATAAGGGGAGAATTGGGGGGGGGGGGGGGGAAGAAAAAAAGAAAAAATATTATTGACAGTTCTTGTTCTAGTGAGTTGATTTTTAAAATATTTTAAATATTTCGTTATATAAAAATATGTGCTTCTGGAGTTCTGGCATTTCCAGTTTATTAAAGCACAAATGTGAAGAAAAAAAAAAAGGCATATATGGACTTGATGGAATACACATTTGTCATCAGATCTCTGGAATGGGAACAAATGAGAGAGAGGACATAGGCTCCAGAACAGATGGGTGGATGGTGGATGGACGTGGCAGAGTAATGAAAACAAGACTGAGCAAAGAGTGGGATAGCCATAGTGAGCAAAGTGTTACTCACCAAACCAAGTCAAAAGAGATCTTACACTTAATGAGGAACTGGGCATTTCATACCTCAGTTAATGTCATTTAATTTGACTGAGATGGGTAAGAGCTCAACACAGAAAAAGGATAGAGGTTCACAGGTTTTAGCTCCTGCTAGAAGTCAGGAACTTGGCAGTGCAGAACAGGTCACTTCTTCAAGCTGCCAGAAGCAGAGGAAGATGAAACGGGAGGTGTCCTCATCCTCTCTGCAAAGACAGAGAGGCCTTTTCAAAGTGTGGCTTCTGTTTGTACATTGACAACACAGACATCTAGGAAGTGACATCTTCTATATGTGCAGTTTACCACGTATTTCCTAAGACCCTACTTGTTGTTTACTTCAGTTGTGTGTTTTGCTTTTGCTGACAGCATGAGTGTTTTTATGACATAAGCACACACACACAAAAATTACTGTTTGAAAACGGTTAACTCTCCTCTGTGTGCACTTGTAGACTAATCAAGAAGACAGAGCATTTCCTACATTTGTAAAGAGAACCAAAAACCAACATCTTCTATGTCTTTGACTGCCAAAGCCAACAGAAAGAGCAAACTTCTGCAGCTGTAGAAATGTTAGCAGGAATTAGACATCTATCTGAAGAAATAAGTAGTTCTACATTTATTTTCTCCTCTTAAATTTCCCTGGAAGTTTTCACACAAGTAAAGAAGGACAGAAAATGTAGGGGGTTATTTTTTATTTTCTTCAACTTTGTTACACTATTCTTTTTTTAATACCTGACAGACTTTTTTAGAAAGGTGAGTTTGGGGAACTTTCTTTTCTCAAAGGGAGTTGGGAGCTGTTGCAATGCAGGACAGAGCAGATCAAGATCCCAATGTAATTTATAGCTGAAGTGGGACTGTTCTGTTTTTGTGTGCAGCTGTTCTTGCCAAAATCACCGCTGCAAATCAAAAAACAAAAACAAACAAACAACCAAACAACCTCCCAAAACAAAACCAAAAAAAGGCTGGAGGGCAAACCCATTCTGCCAGTAGCTAATCTTAAAGAAGGGACTCTGGGTTGGGTCTCCAGTCCCTAGCTGGCTGGGTGGGTCCTGCTGCCAGAGCTTACTGCCCTTCCAGATTTGCTAGGACAACTGCATGTGTAATTGCTACTTACCCTCATTCTGTCAGTATGATTTGAGCATAGAAGGTATTTCTGCTAAACTAGGTCATTTGACAGAACCGGGCTAGGGAGCGTCTCCATGTGAAGAAATGCCAAGAGGCTGGAGGGGGTGATAGTCTCTGGTGTAGTGGAGAGAACAGCTCCAGGTGATCTGCAGAAACAAATCTCTTACCCCAAGGCAGCTGCACCCAAAATGGCATATTGGGTTCAGGTGATTTAGAAGATAAAATAAACCTGTATGTAGACAGTATCTTTCTTTGCCATCTTTCCTTCTTGTCTTGTGGTTTAACCTTGGTGCCAACATTAAATAATATTCTTGCTTAAAGTGGTGATTGATGCTATGATGTTTGTGAACTGAAATCTTTATGTACAGAACCTAGCAGCACTGGCTGTGTAAGTATGTGCTATGAACAATGTGGTAGTGCCTTCCAGGTATGGGAGAATCACACAAAGGTAGAGACAGAATGTGACAGATGAATGGAGACACATCAGAGAGACATAAAGCACCAAGGAGGGTGGCTAGCTGTGATAATAAAAGGTTTATTGAAACCAAAAGCTAACCAAAGTGTTAGTTTCACTGAATCAATTTACTAAACACTTGTGCAATTAGATGAAACTGGCATAAACATTTGAAACTGGCATAAACATTTGAAAAAAATATAGTTGGAGAGAAGCTACCAGTCAGGATATTTCAAGCTGATTCTATCCTGCGTTCAGTTCTTGTCCAGAAAGTCATTAGGTGTACAAAGGAAGAAAGAGTATGTGTTAAAAATATGTGAACAAGTCAAGATGAAAGAGGGCTGACAAATACTTCAAGATTTTGATGACTGTAACAAACTGGAGGAGCAGTTTGAAGTCAAACAATCAATTTAATCATGTCCAATGCTTTGCCTGCCAGGGAAGTGTACTGAAAAGCAGAATACAGTACAGAATAACTCTGCAGAAAAGATTCTGCTCATCCTGAAGAGCCACAGACTGAAGGTGAGTGAGCAAAATGATGCTGTTAGAGTAGCTGAAGTGCTGCGTGTCAGGACTGAGCAACAGTCCTCTCCTCTCTGCAGGAGTGCTATATTTGCTTTAGCATTATTGTGTGAAATGAATACAGACAAACTGGAGAGTTCAGAAAGAGAGAACAAGAGTCTGGAAGCATGTCCTCCTGAGACAGGTTCAAAAGTTAAGTTTGCTTAGTCTAGGAAAAGAGAAGACTGAAAAGAGATGCTGTGGTCCTTCCATATGGAACAGATGTTTTAAAGATAGGGATCAGTCAGGGTTTTTTTCTGTTCTGTGTTATTGCCAAGACATCCCACCCCGTTCTTCCAGGTAAACTGTGAACAGAAAAAGTTTGTATCTCCCTTTGGGATATCTTTTTTCCCTCTAATGAGCATCTAACAATGAAGTCCCTCAGGAATCCATCTTCCGGCAGCTGCTGTTAGCTAAGGAGAGTTGTCTGTCCTCTATCCCTGTAGCTATAAAACCCTGGAATGATTTACCAGTTTAGCATTCATTTTAGCAAGATTCTAGGTACTTCCAAGTGAAAAGAGCACAAAGGAAAAAGCCTTTATGTAACTTGTCACAAGCGGTTTGACAAAATTTACAGTTAAGATGTCCTTGTTTCCATCAGCTTTCACGACTGGCTTTATTTGAAGCAATGTTATTGAACTGTGTCCATGAAACATCATTGAAAAGGGATGTTAATGAAAAAAATCTCCAGAACATTTGAGTCATGCCTACAAAGAGAAACCAAGAACATACTTTCCAAAGAAAATAAATTTCACTGGAAATGTGTGAAATTAGTCATAACTGCAATGAACAACATGGTCAAAAGAAACAAAACCCTGGAATGTAACTTCTGCTTTCCCTGTGTTGTCTGCCATTTCCCCTGAAAATTGTCTGATGGAGAACTTGCAGTAGTAACTAATGCAATAATTTTTTTATCCTTTGGTATTTGGAGATCATCTCCAGTATTTTGGAGTACGATGGAGACTGCTTGGAAGAAGATACTGAGTTTGGAAAATGGGTGGTTATGGATTGTACCAAATCAAAATGCATTTCTTGCATGTTATGGAGGGAAATCCTCCATATGCCATGTTGTGAGGCCATGTGGACGACTGCTCACAGAGAAAATGAAGGAACGGTTTGGACTCTGTAATGTGCAAATCACTATTTTTTTTTCTGGTAAGAGCATCAGGAAGGATATCTGATGAGGCTAATTATTTTTTTGTGCTAATTAGTTTTTCCATGTCACAAATTCTGCAATGTCACAAGTTCTGCAATGTCACTCTTCATTTTCTAAGTATTACATAAATATATACGTGGCCTGCTGTTACCAGTGCAGGGAAAACTACTGTCAGAGAAAAGGTATCTATAAGGAAAAAACCCTCTTCAGAAACTGGAATTCCATTATTTACAAAAATATCTGAAATAAACCACAATTTCAGACTTTAAATTCTGGAAGACACACTAAAATGAACCATAATACATTTATTTGTCAAGGGCAAAAAGGTTACCAAAAATATCATTTCAGATTCTGGAAAGTTCTGTATCTGAGAAAAAAGGTTTTATGTAGTAGAACAGCTTGGTGACATTCAGTTATAGTACAAGCTAGTTTAAATTTAGGCACAAAACCCAAGAGTGTGTCCAAGAGACAGAATTTCGGGGATAATGTTGTATCAATTGGATATTTAACATTAGTTCATTGTAATAGTTTAAGTTGTGATTAAAGACAGCTAAGGACCTGTGATTTTAATTTTTTCAGTTTATTACCCTTCACCCTCAGTACATGAAATTGCAAGCATTTTGTTTTCTTTTTAAAATGACTGTTGCCTCACTGTTTTATCTTAACCAAGGAACAGCAAAAGGAAGAAAAGAGGCCTGAATCCCCATCTCACAGCCCAGTCATAAGACTGAGAGTGGAGAGCAGAATGGGAGTCACAGATCCACACAACTGTGGAGCTCACAGCTTTTTTTAAGGCCAGTATCAAAAAAACAATTTGAAATTTAAAAAAACCCAACCAATGGGTTTGTTTTTACGTGCAAATCCTACTAGAATATAGGAGTAATCTACTGTACTACTTTGAAGGGATGTGCAGTTTATCCTAAAGCTCCAAGTGAAAGCATCTCAATACTAGATGTGTCACCTGGGTTAAAAATGTACCCCAAAAATGACATGTATGAGTTTTATGAAAAGAACACAGGAAAGAGCTGGGTTTAATTGAACATCATCTGCTTTTCTTGATATGAGGTAACAAAATACTGTTGACTTACCTCTAAGTATACTAAAACCTTTTAGCCAGGTGAAGGAGGGTAAATCTGAGATGCAGGAGGAGTATGAGACAACAGTTGTATGTTTGTTATGAAGAAGCAGAAAGCCAAATTGAGTTTTATTAGAGGGGGAAAAAAAGGGGGCAAAAAAATCACCCACCATCTCACTTCTTTAAAAGGCACAAAGATTCCTAGTAGGAGTCTGATGCTTTTGCAATGTCAAGGAGTCAACCCTGGGTTTAGGTTCCATGCAAAATTTGTAACCTGTGACCCCAGCATCTATAACTATGAGCATTGAAACTGGATGTCTCCTACATTTGACCAAACACAACGTTATTGTCTTGCGCTCAAAAAACTTGCCTGGTAGTAGAGAATAAACTGAACCTGAGTAATTTGAATGCATTATCTCCACAGTTGCAGGTATGAAGATGGGCAATTGAAAAGGACCTTTACCCTGCGACACAGGTGTGACAAAGCTGTTACAGTGCAGCGTGCTTCCAATCTACAAAAGGTCAGTGGGATTCCTGCTGTTAGGAAGGATTTTTCTCCCCAGCAAGCACAACAACACATCTCCTCTGGAAGCAGCAGAAAAATGCCTGGTAGATATGGCAAACCCCATGAAGACTAATGGACTATATACTGTAGAGGTTGCACACAAAGCTGTCGTGGATATAGAAACAAAAAAAAACCCTGGTCTTTTTTTGCATGATGGCTTTAGAGATTGAAAAAATATCAAAAGTCAAGGTTTAAATTCAGTTTTTCTAGCATGTTCCAGTTTTAATTAGGACTTCAGTAATTTTCACAGGTATTTTCATTTAATGTCAACTTTATGTTTACATTTCTGAGCTTCCTATACTGAACTTCTCAGAAGTCTACTGCTTTGTAATATCTGGATAGGTAAAATTAATGCAGCAGAAAACTGCACAAAAAGATTTCAGTTCTCCAAGATGAGATTCCCATATCTGTATGCTTTTGTAATGCGAACTGATAGCTCTTCACTTGATGTGTACTTATGGAAATCCATGAGGCCTTGCATTAAAATTAAGTATTTTGAACCCTGGATGTAAATGGGTGGCTTTAATGCAATTTGATTTTTAAATTATCTGGGAGTTTGCAAAGTTGGTAAATACCTTACAGTGAACAGAGCTGGCTTAATGCACACCAAAAAAACCCAAACAGCCCACTTCAGAGAAAGGACTGTGCTGTATGACAAGTCAGATGGGTTTACCCTAGAGCAGCTGGTGCAAGTAAATGGTGTAGATGTGTTACAGGTTGTGAAATATTTTTCTTAAATCTTTATGTCCTTCCCCTTCCTCAGTTCCTTGTATGTTCATTTACCTTTTGTTTCTCACTCTTTTTTATTTACTCTCAACTTTTAAAAATTCTTTCGATTTTTTTTAGATTTTAAAAAAAATTTTAGATTTTTTTCTTAATTTTTTATTTTTTAAAAAAAATTATTTTCATTTTGATTTAATTTTTACTGTTTTGATTTTTAGCTTTCCTAAACGAAACATAAGCTAAACAGCACTGAAATGCCAATCGAACTTTCCAGCCACGCTTTTTTTTTTTTCCAACAAACTTCAAACGAAGCACACTGGGGGGAAAAAAAAAAAAAAAAAAAGTTTACAGTTGCTCTGTGTCCGGCTGCTTAATTACGCTGGCTGAGAGCGAGCCAGTGAAACGGTAATTCGGGTTCTGTGCCGTAGGTCCCGTTAGCTCACGCCGAGGGTGTCAGCAGGGCATCCTCCTGCAGCAGCACCGCCTTCCCAACGGCACAGCGCGTTTCGCGGCTGCCATCTTCTGGCGAAAGGGACGGGTCTCCCGGTTGAAATGTTGAGTCACCTCTTGAACAGTATCAGTACAGGGGCGGTTGTTCATTTTGTTTGTATTTTATCTGTAATCGGGGCTTCTTTTTGTTTATTTTTTCAGTGTGCTCTCAGCCAGCTTCAGTTCGTCCACACGAAAAGATTTCAGAAGACACTGCAAGTCTAAAAATCGGTATTTAAAAGCAAGAACCCTCTGTCCCAATGAACATGGTATTGCTGCGCAACATCTTACATATCATAGAATTGTAGGGGTTGGAAGGGACCTCGAGAGATCATCGGGTCCAACCCCCCTGCCAAAGCAGCTCCTTAGGACATATCACTCAGATAGGCAGATATGTTATCAAATGTAGCTGTTTAAAAGCGGTTTTGCCCATGTTTATGCTGCTCGTAGTTTACTTTTAGACAGCAAATAAAATTTTCAGGTGTAGATACATATAGAGACACTTGCTTGGAATAGTAGAACAACTATGTGTCCCTGCCCATGGCAGGGGGTTGGAACTAGATGATCTCTGAGGTCCCTTCCAACTCAGAGGATTCTGTGCTTCTGTGAACTGTGGGGTGGCTTTTTCCCAACTGAAAAAGGCTGTCTGCAATGAAGAAAAAGCTTTATTAAAACAAATTATTTATTATTGTATAAAAACAACTGCAGGGGGAGGCAGAGAGGAATGTGGTTCAGCACCAACATGCGGAGGAACTTTTTCCCAGCGAGGGTGCCAGCCCTGAGACAGGCTGCCCAGGGAGGTGGTGGAGTCTCCTTCCCTGGAGATATTCAAGACCCATCTGGACACCTATCTGTGCAGTATGAGCTGGGGAGCTGCTTTGGCAGGGGGGTTGGACCCGATGATCTCTTGAGGTCCCTTCCAACCCCTACAACTCTGTGATTCTGTTACCAGGTAAAAGGTCATGCCTGAACAGCACATCCCTTCCAACAGAGGTCAAAGCCTCCGACACCCGTCCCCACACCGACACCAAACCTCCCATCAGCTCAGGGCCAGCAAAGCAGCTGCACTCCTGCGGTCTGACAGCATCTGGAGATATTCAAGTCTCCTCTGGACGCCTATTTATGTAATATGAGATAGGGAGCCTGCTTTGGCAGGGGGGTTGGACCTGATGATCTCTTGAGGTCCCTTCCAATCCCTAAGATTCTGTGTTTCTGTGATCTCCTCGATCTCTTCCGCCTTTTTTCTTCTCCCTGAGCAATCACACATCGGTCAATCTGATCTTTGTTTTATTTTAGCCTCCTTGGCAAAGAGCACTCCCGCTGGTCGACCCATCCTTGACGGAATGTCTGCTTCAGGGGAACGGCAGATAGGTCTCCCTGAGTGCCTCCCCCTCCCTCAGCCCCTTGCCACCCTCGCAGTGCCCTACGGCCCTGCTGAGGGGGAAGGCTGGTTATATTTTTCCCCGACCAGGGGCAAGGGGAGCAGGGGCATGGGGACACGGGCTTCGAGGCTCCGCTTCCCGCCCTCATAGGTACTGGTAGGGGCTCCGCCACACTGGGCTGCCGGAGAATCCATCAGGCAACCTGTACTCCCGCCGCGCTGGCCGCGAACCTTTGTGCAGGGTGGCCCTCCGGGCCCATTGGCCCAGCCATAGTGGGACGGGACGGGGCGGGGCGGGGCGGAGAGGGTCGGGACGGGGCGGAGCGGAGCAGGGTGGCTGCCCGCCCCCTCTTGCATCAGCTGCGGCGGCCGGGAAGCGCCTGCGCGGGCTTGGGTCGGCCCCTTCCTCATTGCGTTGCGAGGCTCCGCGTGTGGCAATGGCGGGTGGTGACAGCCAGGTGGGCCCGGCATCGCGGCGGTGGGCCGCGCTGGGGCACCGCCTCTTTCCTCAGCACAGCTCCCTGTCACCGCGGGCAGGGGGATGCCCCGAGGCGGGGCGTCCCCTTCTTCTCGCGTAGGGCTGGGGGGGGAGGGGGACGGCCGTGTCAGGGGACGGGCGTTGGCGGTTGGCGTGAGCTAGGCCTCTTCCCTCGCTCGGTTAGCTGGGTGTCCCTAGCCCTGGGGGAGCAGGGTCGTAGCGCGGTGGAATTACAGAGCGGGGAGCTGGGCTGGGGTTTCCCGTGGAGGTGGGGGTCGGGGCTAGGAGGGAGCCGAAGCGCCATAGGTGTGAGTGACTGCTGGAGAATGAGGAAATGGTGCTCGCCCTCCTCAGGTAAATGCCGGGGAAGAAAAAAAGGCAGACTGCGGAAAGAAGAAAGTGAAGGAAGGGGCCGAGGATGGAGGGCGGATGGAGGTGAGTTGCCCTTGTGCCCTGGGGGAGTTGGAAGGTGTCGCCGCCTGGTTGCTGCACTGTGTACCGCTGCAGTTCATCCCTCTGGAGAGATTATCTGGCGTTATAGCTACTCCTTTCCCCGCTATTTGGTGTTTTGCTGAGGTGACACTGTTGCTGTTCTACACCGAGTTACATTGGTGCAATGGGAACGTGTCTTTGGCACCTGAGGTAGTTGCTCTGTCCACCGTGCCTCTGTGCCAGGAGGTAGTCAGCAAATCTCTGTAATGAGGAGAACCGGTCTGAGGTGCTCTGTCTTTTTCGTCTTCACGGTGGGCAAGCACAGGTCTCTCTGACTCTGCACAGAATGCCAGCTGCTAGCCAGCACTGATCCTGAGCCAACTGTGTAACTCAGTAACCTCAGTTATGCCCAGGCTGATAGTCCTGATGTCATTATATGACGTGTGGTTTGGAGTCAGTTCCTGTATGAGTGGTTCGGGGTACAGATGTTCCCTCAGCTTTTTGACTTAATAATAAAAAACTTTGTTGAATTTCCTCAAGTCTTTCTAAGTCGATTTTTGTCCGATATCTTATAAAACTACTGTTTAGTAAACTGTGGAGTAGCTTATTAGCATACATGTAGTTTAATAAACAGGACTACAGTGGTACATTTCAGAGCACTTTTCGTTAATCTGAAGTCTTATTAATACTATATAATTAATAATAAGTTGTTGCGTAGTGCTCATAACATCCATGTGGTCACATTACTGAGACAAGTATGTTGGTTCTGTTTGAGTTGTAACGATGTTAGATAACTAATGATCTGTTGATTTTTTTTTTCCCTTTCTCTCTTCATTATGTGTAGCTGAATCCCTGGCCTGCATTTATCAATGAGCGTTTAGAGATGTACAGTAAACTTAAAGCTGAACACGATGCACTTCTTGCAGAAAGAGCTGCAAATGAAAGTAAACCCATTAAAGTTACATTACCTGATGGCAAACAGGTTGATGCTGAATCCTGGAAGACTACTCCTTATCAAATTGCTTGTGGAATTAGGTATGATCCTGTTCTGTGATACACACAATCATGTTCAGACAACTCAATGTATACAGGTTGTAGCTGTGGATAAAGTATAATTTATTCCAATTCTTCTCAAGGCATTTTGTATATATTAAACTGGAGGTAACCAGTAGGGTTCCAGTTTTGGAGTTCATTTTTTTGCTGTATGAAGATACAATTAGGTTAAATAAGAATATAACTGAGGTCTGTTAGACACAAATTACTTGCATATTTTTCCTCACAAGTACTGTCATAGCAAATTAGCTTTTAGCACAAATAAATTTACTTTGAAATGAGTAGACTAAATGTTAGCACATGCAAACTAGCTTGCATCAACCTGAGGAAGATGACTGCTGAGTGACATTTCAGCTGGTTTCTGAGGGTTAACAGTATGACTGTCTTTCAGTTAACTGCATTTTTACTTGCATGGGAGATACCCAGCAGAAGGAGCATTGTACATGTCTCGTTATTCAGACTTGCTGTGGAGTAGATTTGAACAATGCACACTGGACACCCTACTGGTTAGGGTTACAAAATCTAGGTGATTCTGAAGGGGGGTTTTCATGCTTACATACCTTGTCATGGGAACCTTTTTTGCTTTTGTGATTAGGGATCAAGGTAAGGGTCAGAAATGGTGTTTGATAATTTTTTAAAAAGAAGAGGGCTTTGAAGTCAGGTTAGTATTTTGCAGTGGCTGCCTCCAAGTCAGATACTTTAATGTCTAAATGTTGACTATACAGCGCTATTTTCACACCTCATCTCTGAGATTTGAGTAGGATTTTCATGTATGTTCAAGACTGGCTAAACTGCTCTTTTATTTAGAATTTCTGTATAACCTTGAACCCACTGTGAGTGCTCTTGAAAAATCTTAATGTGGAGAGCAAATTTGTGGAACTTCTTGCTGATTTCAAAAGGTAATCTACTGTGTTTATTCTGTAGTCAGGGCTTAGCTGACAACACTGTTATTGCTAAAGTGAACAAGATGGTTTGGGATCTAGACCGTCCTTTGGAGGAGGATTGTACCCTGGAGCTGCTTAAGTTTGAAGATGAAGAGGCTCAAGCGGTGAGTATCTTCTACCAAAACTTGTTTGCCCTTGGATTTGCATTAAGCTTAGCCTCAAATAGTTATTTGCATCTTTATGTGTGAACAGGTTTGCTGTGTAGGTACATCTGCATTTTCTAATAGTTCCTTACAAGGGAGATTCAGTGCTACAGGTAATGTACCTTCTGCTGAGTATTTGTAGACAAGTCTGCTAGCAGTTCCTGTAGTTTAGGTTATCAGTTCTTGTTAAATTCTTTGTAAACTTCATGCTTTAAAGGTGAGGGTTTTTTTAACTGATCTCTTCAGCAATGACTTTGAAGGCAATCCTGAGTACAAAAGTGTTGTCTGTGTACAATCATAAATTTGTAAATACTGTCTTCAGGAAAAAATCGTGCCAGAAGTTGTCAGTCCAACTCATCACTGAGGTCTTGCATTCAAACTTAGGAGTTTCTTACTGGCTAAGTGAAAATGAAGCCTGAGAAATTCATGTTTCTGATCCGCACACATAAAACCAGGCTGAAGTCCTACCGATTTGCTTTTAAGTTGTCAAACCCTTAGGTGTACTACAAGGTGGAATGTAATTTTTAATGTCATGAACTGTTCTACTTCAGCACAGGATGTCCCATGCATAAAATATTTGGATTAAGACCACAACCTCATGTTGAAAGTGCACCTTTTGGTGATTGAAGATTATAGAAAAAACTTTCCTGAGTTAGCTTCTTGGCATCCTAACAATACTTGAACCATTTCAACAGTAGTTGTGAACAACTTTCTACTGTGCTGCTTAAAGATAAAAGCATTACTGGGTAGGTGGCTTTCATTCCACACACAGTTACACTAATGTGGGATCTGCATCACAAGTGTTTCAGAAAAGGTTTTAAGTAAAATACTCTCAAGTGCATTGTGCATATTCAGACATGTCCCTTTTTTTTTTCTTTGCTTTCATCAGGTGTACTGGCACTCAAGTGCTCACATAATGGGTGAAGCTATGGAGCGAATCTATGGTGGCTGTTTGTGCTATGGCCCACCAATAGAAAATGGATTTTATTATGATATGTTCCTTGAGGAAGGGTAGGTTTTTGTATTTCTCTTTTTAGAAGCAGGGGAGTGGGGTTGAGTGTGGCAGTCAGAGCAAAATTTCTGTATCTGCTTGTTGTCAGAATAAAGTTGCCTGCACTACTGCAGATTGCATTGTTCTTTGCAGTGTCCCCTATCCACAAGTTAGTGCATTGCAACTGGATCAAAAAGAGCAAGTGAAAGCAAGAAGGACTGGCTTTTTTGTGTGTGTTTATTTTAGGGGTGTATCCAGTAATGACTTCTCTGCTTTGGAAACTTTATGCAAAAAGATAATGAAGGAAAAACAGGCCTTTGAAAGACTGGAAGTGAAGAAGGAAACACTGCTTGAAATGTTTAAGGTAGGCTGTTGTAGAAGACTGTTTCTAATGTCATGCAGTTATTTGATTATTTGTAACTTTAGCTACATCTTCTCTTAGTGGTCTATCAAACTAATTTTATAAGGTGTTATATTGTTAGGCCCTCAGTTGTGATATTTAAACAAAAAAAGAGCAATGGTGTAATTCTTAGGTTCTTGAGAATGTGTGTTAGATTTTATGGAAGCATAAGAATTCTTATTCTTCACCTGGGTAAGCTCTCAGAAAGCACATTCTTTGCTGGTTGCCCATGGGCATATGTTTGCAGTACATCCTGTGCAGTTATACTGCATGTCTGTATTATGTCAGTTGTTAATAAAATGCTGTGATGGTGCTGTATCTGCATGTGTTGATGCATTTTGAAGGCTTCATAAAACATTTTTTAGAATGAGGACTTCTGAGAAAATCCAAATATACTAAAAGCTGATCCCTTCTCTAGTACCTGGTAGCAACTAATCATCCAGCATTCCTGAGACAGATGTTACTCATTTTTCACTGTTAAAACATCAGCAGAACCTAAGTGTCTTTCAGGTTGGAAGGTACCTCTGTAGATTGAGTCTAGTATCATGCAGAGAGGATTGGGTCAAAACTGAAATCAGACCGGGTTTCTGAGGGCTTGTCCAGTCGTGCCTTTAAAATCTCTAAGGATGGAGACTGTGCAACCTGTTCTCAGAGAGCTTGGGCCTCTGCTTACAGAGTGATAGAATTGTTTTTGTTGGCAAAGAGCTTAACCTACCACTGCCAAGTCCAACCACTAAACACACCTGTGTGCCAAGCACTGTATCTACGCTTCTTCTAAATGCCTTCATGGATGGGAACTCCACCACTTCCCTGAGCAGCCTTGTCCCAGTGCTTGACAATACTTTCAGTGAGAAATTTTTCCTACTACTCCATCTAAACCTCCACTGGCACAACTTGAAACTGTTTGTTCTTGTCCTGTTGCTTGTTTCTTGGGAGAAGAGCCCAGCACCCACCTGGCAATGACCTCCTTTCAGGTAGCTGTAGAGAGCAATAAGGTCTCTGGTTCACTTAGCTGCTCTTCATCAGACCTGTACTCTAGACCCTTCACCAGCCTTGTGGCTCTTTGGACATGTTTCAGCACCTCAGTCTCTTGTAGTGAGGTACCCAGAACTGAATGCAGCACTTGACTGTTGGTCTTTTGTAAACCTCTTTGTAGTATAGCGTCAGGTTTGGAAAGAATTGAAACTGCTGGCCAGTTACTTTGATGAACAGGGAACTAACAAATGTGTGCTGCTTTTCTTCTCAGTATAACAAATTCAAGTGTCGCATCCTGAATGAGAAGGTCAATACTCCAACTACAACAGTATACAGGTAATCACGTGTGCATCTTAATATTAGTGGATAAATCTTTCTAGAATGAAACATATTGAGTCAAATGTTTTCCTGTTCTTAGGTGTGGTCCGTTGATTGATTTATGCAGAGGGCCTCATGTCAGACATACCGGCAAGATAAAGACCATAAAAATTCATAAGGTAAGTGCTGAAACTGCCTGGAACAAATGTTAACTGAAAATGTTATTGTCTTTGGGCATTACCATAGTGGCATGTCCAAGAACATGGACAAAGGGTAACTTGGCCAAAAACCTCAGTGTCACAAGTGTGAAAGGGTTGTATGCAAGTCCCAGGTCTGGGACTTGCAGCACAGATAGGAACGTGAGTGTGGCTTCAGGCTTGGTTCAACTTGATCAGCTAGAGTTTATAGGTTTTGCTCAGCTGAGTGTGGATAATCAGTCAAAAGAGAATGTCTACAAAGAGGGTAAATCTGTATAAAAATTGAGAAAGTTTGAAACCTTTTTTACTTACCCTCTGTTCTTTCTGGATTTTTCTAATCAGTGCTCTGAATTTAAAACTCTACTGATGTCTTAATTGTTGTATGCTAACTATAGTGATGTATTAATAACTGCCTGCTATGAAGAGATACACAGTAGTAGTAAAATTGTGGAGGCTCCTCTTTTTCTTCAGTGTGTCATATATTTTTTGCATGCAGAATTCTTCCACCTATTGGGAAGGCAAGGCTGATATGGAATCCCTCCAGAGGATCTACGGAATTTCATTCCCGGATTCAAAAATGCTGAAAGAATGGGAGAAATTCCAGGAGGAGGCTAAAAACAGAGATCACAGAAAAATTGGTCGGGTGAGATGTTTTTCTGGTAATGCATTTCACAAACACAACACTGTGTGGATGTAACCCCTTACCTAGAAGCATCTTGAAGACATAGTATACTTGCCACAACCAAGATGTGACACAATTCTATTTTCAGGCGAGTTGCAAACTCAGGTACTCTTCTCTGAAGGAGCATTAAAAGCCCTGAAGCAAATAACTTCTCTTCAGATTATCACTGTTTTAAATATCATGATACCCTTATTCCAGAGATCTATCAAAACAGAACATGAACTCTTTGATCTGCAGACTGAATGTGAACAGTGCAGGATGCAGGCAGTGCTTGTTCCTGAACAGCTCGCTGTGGCCTGTTCATTCACTGTTCTTTTCTTCTCTACGATTTCAGAATCTCTGCTACATTTCTGTAGGTTATTTGGTTTTGTATTTTTAGATGGGAATTCCTGTCAGATAATTGGTAGTCCTGAGCACTGTTAGAAGGTCTGCTGCTAGGACATCAGTAAAATAAACAGAAGAATTCACTATATGCAGACCTCAGACATGCAGTTTGTCACCACATCAGGCAACTACAGTTCACACATTCATAGAATCATAGAATGTGTTAGGTTGGAAGGGACCTTTAGAGATTATCTAGTCCAGCCCCCTGCAATAAGCAGGGACATCTTCTCTTGATCAGGTCGCTCAGAGCCCCACCAAATCTAGACCTTGAATATCTCCAGGGATGGGGCCTGCACTACCTTTCAGGGCAACCTGTTCCAGTGATCCACCACCCTCACATTGAAGACTTTTTTCCTAATACCCAACCTGAATCTCCCCTTTTCTAGTATAAAGCCATTACCCCTTGTCCCATTGCTACATGCCCTCATGAACAGTTCTCCCTCAGCTTTCTTAAAGGCACCTTTCAGGTACTGGAAGGCCGATATAAGGTCCCCCTGGAGCCTTCTCTTCTCCAGGCTGAACAAGCCCAACTCTCAGCCTGTCCTCACAGGAGAGGTGCTCCAGCCCTTTGATCATTTTTGTGGTCCTCCTCTGGATGCACTCCAACCCATCCATATCCTTGTGCTGAGGGCTCCAAACCTGACACAGTACTCCAGGTGAGGTCTCACCAGTGTATAGGAGCAGAATCACCTGTCAATCTGTTGGCCACACTTCCTTTGATGCAGCCCAGGATGCAGTTGGCCTTCTGGGCTGCAGATATACATTGGTGAATCACATCCATGAGTCCTTTTTCCTCAGGGCTGCTTTCAAACACATCATCTCCTAACCTGTATTGATAATGGGGGTTGTCCCCACACAGGTGCAGGACCCTATGCCTGGTTTTGTTGAACCTCATGAGGTTCCCCTGCACCCACTTCTGCAGCCTGTCCAGGTTCATGTGCAGATAATTAGAGAGCTGCAGGAGAACTAAACATTACTTATTAATGTACCAAGGAAGCTGTGGGGGCACAGTAAGGCACAGACATAAACATGAAGTTTTGGAGAGTCAGTGATGAAATGGGAACCTGAACATAAGTACTCCCCTCCATAAGTACTGCTGGAGATACAAATGCAGATACATCCAATCTACTTGTATTGCTTTCTGGGTTTGTGTTTTGTTGGGGTTTTTTGTTTGTTTCTTTTCGGGGGTTTTTGGTGGGGTTTTTTTGTTTGTTTGTTTTTAAAAAAAACCCACTTTTGATTACTGCCCAGTTGGTAGTAATTCATATGTGAATGTTAAGTGAAAAAAAGGGGTGTACAGATACTAAGTTCTTAAAATACTGTTTTTCTGCAGGACCAAGAACTGTTTTTCTTTCATGAGCTCAGCCCTGGTAGCTGTTTTTTCTTGCCGAAAGGAGCTTACATTTATAACACATTAATTGAATTCATCCGAGTAAGTAATGTCTTTTGGAAATATTCTAGAAGAAATTGCTTAATTTTAGAAAAATATGTAACAGCATGCTACATACAACAGCTAATAGCCTTTCATTCCAAGTTAGTTTTAATCTCTTAGTTTCATAAGCTGTGGAACTAAAGAAACCTGATTTCTTTGAATTGGTCTTGTCACAATCTCTACTAAGTTGTGCTTTTATCAGTACTTTATACTTGTGGTCAAAGCTGTGATAATTATACTTAATAATATTAATTCTTTGATGTCTAATAGCACAGCTAAGCATATGCTACAGCCGTTCCACTGATGCATATTGATTTGTTCTAATAAACTTGCCCTTGTTAGAACTGTTTGTTATGAAATTGTGTGTAGGAAAAAATCCTGATCTTCCTGTTGTAATATTTAAAGACTGTCTTCTTAGTGTATTTTTGTGCTGCAATGTACTACCAAGTGTCATTGAATGATTAGAGACTGCTCCTTTGCTTCCAGGGAGGAAACTTGTTCTTCTTGCTTACTAGGGAGGAAATGTTTGAGTAGGGGTGGTGCTGGTGGAAGGGATGTATCCTGGCGTGGCCAACTTGAATTTTTCTCCTCTCCCCCACCAGCTTTTGTAGAACAGCATGTGTATATTTTTATGGCTATGGATTGAGTACCATTACTTTTTTTGTTGTTTTATTGATTACTGTAATATTGGGCCTGTTGTTTTAGAGTGAGTATCGAAAACGTGGATTTCAGGAGGTTGTCACTCCAAATGTGTTCAACAGCAAACTATGGATGACTTCAGGACACTGGCAGCATTACAGTGACAACATGTTTTCCTTTGAAGTGGAGAAAGAAATCTTTGCTCTGAAGCCTATGAACTGTCCAGGACACTGGTAAATACCTAGAAAATCCAGTTTACCAGAGATGATGCTGATTAAAAAAGCCAAATCCCGTTTCTTTTGCCTGCTTAGTTATGAAGATGGCTATCTTCAGGTATTCAGATGTGATGTTGTCGTAGGTGATGTAATTACAAGTCTTGCCTACATAGTCTCTTTACTGGAGACACCAAGAAACGTAATTTCTTCCATCATTGCAATGACTGTGTTTTAGGTGTGAACCTTACCTTGGTATTTGAAAACATGGATATCTAAAATAGGTACTGGGGCATTTTCAGTTTTGTGGCAATTTAGGCATCCAGGTTCTAATGCTGAGTTTTAGTAGCTGTTTTATTTTCTCTCTGAGGTGGGGGAACCCTGCCAGCTATAAAAGGATATCTGCATTTGTTTCCTTGACAAAACTAACTGCTTAGGGTGCCTGTATTCAAATTACCTCATCGGCCTTACAGACATCTGCTTAGATATGGGCTGCTTCTCATCAGCTGTTGTTTGCAGACATTTGATTTTTGGATGAGCTTCAAGTAACAGACTTTTCCTTCAGCCTTATGTTTGATCATCGCCCAAGATCCTGGCGGGAGCTGCCGTTACGCTTGGCTGACTTTGGTGTCCTGCATCGCAATGAACTCTCAGGGGCTCTTACAGGCCTCACCCGAGTACGCCGATTCCAGCAGGACGATGCTCACATATTCTGTGCTATGGAGCAGGTGTGTGCTGCTGCTAAATTAAATGGGGCATTAGAATCAGATTAACTGATTTTTCCCTACTTGAGACTTTATTTCTCTTCTCATAAAGATTGAAGAGGAGATAAAAAGTTGTCTGCAGTTCCTGCGTGCTGTGTATGATGTTTTTGGATTTTCCTTTAAACTGAACCTCTCCACTCGTCCTGAAAAGTACCTGGGAGATATTGAAGTGTGGAATCAAGCTGAAAAGGTAAAATGTATTACATTTTTATATGGAAGCAAGGCTGCAGCTGGAGTAGAATACAGAGCCTTCTGACTGGTACAGTGGCAACTGGACATGAGCAGTACCACTTTAATAACTGTCTTCAGTTCAGTCTGGCTGCTCCAAGTAGCTTACTCTTTGTAGAAACAGTTGCCATGTAATAATCGACTTACCTCTCTCTTTTTATCTCCTTGTACTTTTTTATAATTTGGGAAAAAAGGAGACTCAATTCTAGTAGCCCTTGTAATAAGGTATCTTCCAAAAGAAAGGCTGCCTTCGTGATGAAAGGGTGGGGTAAGCCCCTGTAGGTACAGTGCGGGGAAGAAGACAGGAAAGGAATCAGCATTAAGTGGATCAGGATGAATCCCCACTACAAACTTTGAATCTAGCATAAAAAGATCTTGCATCCTAGCTAATGCAGCTTCTTGAGCCCCTTCCAAAATGAATGCATTAATTTAGATTGTTTAAATTTGAGGTTGTTTTTTTTTTTAGCTGGGGCTGTTCTGAAATTTTCCCTTTTCAGAGATGAGTGGCAGCAGTAGTTGTGAAGTACTGAGAATTTGATAGTGTCACAGATATGTAGCAGCAGGCTGACTTGATGCTGTAACGTGGAAGGATGGTGAATGATTAAGAAACACTGAGTCTGTCTGTCCTTTACCTCTAGCAACTCGAAAACAGCCTCAATGAATTTGGTGAGAAGTGGGAGTTAAACCCTGGTGATGGAGCTTTCTATGGACCTAAGGTGAGTATGCTGCTAACCACCTTGCTGGGTTAAGCATTTATTTCTGTTTGGATGAGGCAAAGGAAAGTTACAGTATTTCCTCCTTTCCATTGATGCTACTGTAATTTTGACAGTAGCAGCAGCTTACAAATACTGTTTCCAGAATGACATCAGATCTTGCTTTCCTCAGAAGGACAAGTGTTGGGCATCTGTTTTGGCAGAATGTTTGCCAAATGACTTCAAATAGATACCTGACCACCACAAAGTCTCCATCTAGGTAATGTTCTGCTCTAAGTTAATTAAACAAATACAGGTGGACACGAAATGCTGTTAATAAATAACGACTGGTTTTCGTATCTTACTATGAGCAAGTGGGAGAATAGCATGGTGATGGTTTTGGATCTTCTTGGTAAAGACTTTGCATTTTCATTCATATTCCTGCACATTGCCTACTAGTGTAACATTAAATTTTTCAGTGTCAACATGTTTCTAAATCACTGGCTCTGGAGGATATAGAACAAAACTGATTCTTAAACTGGCAACCTGGTACAGGCTGAGATTGTTAATATCTGGAAGAGGCAATTATTTTTTTAAATAATTACTTAGTACCATATTAAGATGCTCTCTGGATGAAATGTTGTGGTTTTCCAGATACATAAGTTCTGATTTATTTTTTTTTGAGAGAGAAATGATACTGTGTGAGCTTGGTTTTCACACAGCTTTAGCACTTGTTAGTTTACATGTCTAAAGTGGGTTTAATTATCTGTTGCTTAGACAGAGCTAACTGGTTTAGTGAGAGACATGAACAGAAGGTGGCACCTTAAGATCTGTGCTACTGAGCAATTGCAGCATTAGAAATAATCCTTTGGGCAACAAATGAATCCCAAGTCATGAGAAATATGAAACAAACTTGCTGATTAAACAAATTTTTGAAAAATGTTGCTTTTACTGGCACAGGGTTTTTTAGCTGCATTGAGTTGCCAATGAATTGTGGTATGTTAAAAAAAGCCCCTTGAATTGGTTTTGTTGCTTAAAAAAACTCACCAGTCTCTTCAGTTTGCCCAGATTAAGTGGGGCTCTCTAGAAATTTCCTGGTCTTTGAGCATAAGGACAGAGTGCCCTACAATATTGCCTGTAAATCTTTCCCTGATAAACCTAGGCTATGTTTATGTCTCTATTCAGTCATCTAGTAAACTGATTCTGATTTCTTTTTTTTTATGCTAATTAAATCATTTTAACTTTGAGTTGTAGGTGAAATGTGTTATAGCAGCTAATCGTTCATGATGTGAAATGCAAACATTTAGTAATTTCCTTGGTTCATTTGAAAGAAGGCCAATATCTATAGGAGCCATTGTTAACCTAAATTAACTTTATACTTGCTCCTAATACACTCTAGCCAAAGTGAGGTGAGCAAACATATGTAGTGTTTTGTAGGGCTTTTAATGGAAACTAGCTAAATTTATGTGTTTAACTTAAGCTCTACATCAGGGGGTGCTCTTGAACTACTTGGAGTTTTTTCTCTACTGTCTGAAATGGGTGACTTGAAATCAAGCTTGTAAATTTATTTTGATTCAAATTGAATTATGATAAATTCTGGCTTCTGAATGCACAATTGGAAGACATTTAGAACTCTAGTTTATAAAATACTGTCCTGTTTGATGCATAAAATACGGCATACAGCCATACTGGTGAAAGGATGAGTAGGAGAGCAATGTGATAGATAAAGTCAGGACACCATAAATCTACTGTTTACTATCCATCTCTCTGTCTAACTTGTATCATGTGTTTATTGAGGATTAAAGTGTAAAGCTTGACTATAGATACTCACAGTCAGAACAAATGCCATTGATTAATATGATCCCTATGAGTAAGTGACTGTTTAATAGTAGGATTCTCATCCCATGTCTGTGCTCTGAATTTCTAACATAAGCACCAAGTATTCAAATACTGTTTGCTGGTCTGATGTGGAATAAACCTCATTTTTGGGGAGACATGTTCAATTCTGATCTTGCTGTTGCTGGCACCTGTGTGCTGCTGAATTCACTCACTGAAAAGGCCCATGAAAGTCCCACACTGGAACTCACAAATAATATTCCAGGTTACTAAAGATGGTTACCCCTGAAGTTATGTATCTCACTGTTACTAGCTGTAACATTTTTTTTGCATCAGAACCTCCAAATCATCTAAGTCCTAATGTGGGCTGGAAAAAGAGGTGTATTGCTTAAAAACATGTATAGTTCCTCTGCAGTGAGTGAAACTCCCATCTTAAAACAGTTATTTGGCTTTCAGACAGTCATGTTTTTATCTTAAACTGTAGTAAAAGTTTGTGTCTTTGGTTTTAAGATTGACATTCAGATTAAAGATGCCATTGGCCGCTACCATCAGTGTGCTACAATCCAGCTTGACTTTCAGCTGCCAGTCAGATTTAACCTCACCTTCGTCAGGTAAGCAGAGGCTAGTGATTTTAATTGTCATGTAATCTAACTTTCCTGTGATATGCAGACTTATATTTGCATCAGTAAAAAACCCTTACATTTAAAAACCCCAAACCTTTCTTCACAGCAATGATGGTAATGACAAGACCAGACCAGTTATCATTCATCGGGCTATCTTGGGTTCTGTGGAGAGAATGATCGCCATTCTAACTGAGAACTATGGAGGCAAATGGTAATGTTGAAAAGAAAACCTACTATTCTAGTTTGAGCAAACAGTTTCTATTGGAGAGGAATTAGCCCCAAGCCTGCAAAAATCAAGGGGTTTTGTTGGGCTTGCATGCTATAGAGGCACGTCATATGCAGGGCCATTCCTTCCCAACCACCTTCCTTAGATAGTAAACAATTCTAGGTAAGTGTGGTGGCTTGACTCCAGCTGGATGCCAGGCACTCACCAGAGCTGCTCTGCCCCTGTCCATCCTCAGCTGGATAGGGGAGAGAAGAGGGCAGTGAAAGGCATGTTGGTTGATGTAAGGACATGGAGAGATCACTCACCAGTTACTGTCTTGGATAAAACTGACTGAACTTGGGAAAATTAATTTAATTTATTGTCAATCAAATCAGAGTAGGATAATGAGAAATAAAGCCAAATCTTAGCACTTCCCCTCATCTCCCCCTTCTTCCCAAGCTTACCTTCATTCCCCATTTCCCTGCCTCCTCCCAGGCAGTGGCAGAGGAAGGGGGGAATAGAGGTTGTGGTCAGTTCATCACATGTTGTCTCTGCCACTTGTTCCTCCTCAGAGGGAGGACTCCTCATGCTTTTCCCCTGCTCCAGCAAGGGATCCCTTCCACAGGAGACAGACCTTCATGATCTGCTCTAGTGTGGGTCCCTTCCACAGGGTGCAGCCCTTCAGCACCAAATTGCTGCAATGTGGGTTCCCCACAGGGTCACAGATCCTACCAGCAAACCTGCTCTGGCGTGGGCTTCTGTCTCCAAGGGGCCATAGGTCCTGACAGGAGTTTGCCCTGGCTTGGGCTTCCCATGGGGTCACAGCCTGCTCCAGAACCACGTGCTCCATTGTGGGAACCTCTGAAGTGTAGGTGGATATCTTCTCCCCCATAATACTCATGTGCTGCAGGAGGACACTGCCACATTATGGTCTTCTCGACAGGCTGCAGGGGAACATATGCTCTGGCCACTGGAGCACCTCCTTCCCATTTTTCTTCACTGACTTTAGTGTTCCTCTCAAATCTTCTCTCTCTGGCTGCAGTTGGGCTTGGTGTTGTGCAAGGGGTTTTTTTCTCCCCCTTAACTCTGTTACCAGTTGCTGATAGGCTTGGCCTTGGCCAGCCATGAGTCTGTCTTAGAGCCAGTACCAGCCAGTTCTATCAGACATGGAGAAAGCTGCTCACAGGAGCACCCCTGCTACTGAAACCTTGCCACACAAACCCAATATAATATGCCACTCATGCAGGTGCAATGTACACACACCTTGGGCAGACAAGCTGTATCTCAACTTGACTTTGCAATGAGTCCTGTAGGTCATCTTTAACCTGCAGCCATATATCCAATGGGGATGACGCCTCTGATTATAGCAAGACTTAAAAGTAAATGTTTTCCCATGATCAGTTAGCAATAAGCACAACTCAGTTAGGATTTGTTGTCTGTTGTTAAACACAACTTGAATCTTCAGATCAAAAAGTTCTTTTGTCCACACTGCAATTCTTCTAGATCCTAAGTTCTTTTGGGGAGATAAGTTGCAACAAATATAGGGCTGTCATCACCACTGAAACCACTCTAAGCGGCTGCCTTTAGGAATCTTTTGTCTAGATTTTAATCCTATCTGTTAAAGAGGATTTTTCATACTTAAAAAAAACCCAACAAACCAGCACTGAAAGCTATATAAACTTGGTTTTGTTTTTTTTTTTTTATTGAAGGCCACTCTGGCTGTCCCCACAGCAGGTAATGGTGGTACCGGTGGGACCAACGTGTGATGAGTATGCTCAAAAGGTGATGTATGTGGTTTTGGGGCTTCATGATAAAGTATTTAGTTGAAATTTAGTTGGTTATTAATGATTAATAGTATACATCCCAGATAAATGTTACTGCAGTGTATCATTTTTATATTATAATGACAGCTGCTGAAATTGTAGATCTGTCTTAAAGAGGACTTGGAATATATTTATATCTAAACAAAAAGTGCTAATCTTTGTGAGACTTTTGGTTTTAGAAAATACAGTTTTTCTCTAGCTCAAAAGCTGTCTTACCCTCCAGGTTCTACACTATTGTGGCCCTGTGTATCTTGCTAAAGCAAAGAGGAAGATAGGACTTTGCATATTTAGCATCCAGCAGACCTTTTTCTGTATTTCTTTCAAGAATGTATACATAAATAAAAGTCTGGGGAAAAAAACAAAAATCTTTGACCATCCTGCAGCCTTTCACCATATCCAACTCAAATCGTTACTGAGTCCCTCACATTAGATACTCACAGCACTGCTTAGTTTTTTAATGTGTACACCGTAACGTGTAGCTGACCTGCTTCCATTTCTTGAACTGAGCTCATCTCCAGTGCCTGAGCCAATGACAGTGCCTTTCTTTTAGTGGTTAGATAAGCTTGACTGGCTCAGGATTTTAAGTCATAAATAGTTTGTTGTCATGAATATCTTATAATGATGGTGTAAATATTTCTTACTCCTAGGTCAGGCAGCACTTCCACGATGCTGGGTTAATGGCAGATGTTGATGTAGATCCTGGGTGCACACTGAACAAGAAGATCAGAAATGCTCAGCTTGCACAGTATAACTTTATTCTGGGTAATGTATAGCACATTTATTACCTTACCCTGTCTGACCTTCCAGCATAGGTTGTAACATTCAGTGTTTCTTCTGTGAGTGTGGCAGCATGTGGTGTTTTGGGTCACCTTGCTCCTAAGAGTCTCCATTCCACAGAGCCCCTCCTGCTTACGCAATAGGCATTTCTGTCTCATGTGTCTGTCACTGAAAGGAAGTCACTGTGGCCCAAGGCGTTACTGCTGTGTTAGAAAAAGGTCCTGTGGCCACCAGTGTGGAGGCATACATGCAACATCTTGCCCTTTTTCAGTCAAGTTGTTTAGCAGTTTTTTTCACCCCACCCCCCAATAACTCAGGCTCTTGTTGCAAATGTAGTGCAAGTAGTACAGTGTTTCCACTGCGTTCAGCTGTGGTGCACTTCTGAGCTAAGCATGCATGTGCAGAAGACTCTTCCTCCTGAGGGTGATGCAGGGGTAATTTGAAAGTGCCACTGAAGTATGTGACCTGAAGCACCATGTTAGTGATGTCATGTAAATTGTGACTAGCGTTGACCCTAAAACTCTGTGGGATCCATTAGAGCAGAAGGAGCCTTTGACAGAGAAACTACCCTCAGATTAATTGACAGACTCAGGAATAAAGTTGTTTTGTTCTTTAAAACTTGAAGTACATGATACAGATAAGTCACAATCACCTTTTACCTTCAAGACCACAAACAAATCATCAACCTGCCAGGGGAAAAAAACCTTAGCTAAGTTACATTCAGAGGTTGTTTCAAAGACTTGTCCCACTGAAAGTAGATTGGGAACCTGAGAACCAGAGAAATACAATTTGCTGTAGCAGCTTCCAAGTATATTATATAAAACTTCTATTAGTAATGAAACACACATGCATTATCTTGGTATCTGTATCTTAATTTTTAAGTAAAATAGCTTTGGGATTTTCCAGTAAACTGTCTTGCTGTCTCTGTAAAGAAAACAAATACCTACTTGTTAAGTTACAATCAGGTTGCCTTTCTCATCTTTGCCTGTGGAGTACTCCGTTTTATTTCTCATTTTGAATTTGTGGTTCTTTAGTAAGAAGTAAGTCAAGATGTTCACTTTTCTCTTTACTGATACTTTGCTAAGTTGCTGCTCATAACATAGTGAAACCTATTAGATGGTATGAGATTACATAAGGTGGTTGTAAGGTACAGAGTAAGTGAGGGGAGCTGGGAGGACAGCAAGGAACATTTTGATGTATTGGTAAGCTTTTTAGACTTCTTGTTTACTATGCTGAAGTTGTAAGGAAAGGGGGGAGAAAAAAGCTTGCTGAATGTGAAGTTAATTGCTTTGCATCTTGGTTGTTTCTAGTTGTTGGTGAGAAGGAGAAAGCAAGTGGAACGGTTAACATCCGCACCCGCGATAACAAGGTGCATGGTGAGCGTACAATTGCAGACACTGTGGAGAGGCTGCTGCAACTGAAATGCTCTCGCTCCAGACAAGCTGAAGAGGAATTTTAACACCGTCTGCTCTGCCTGGCATAAAAAGATTCTAGTTTTCCTACTTTAGCTAACCACAGTTTTTCTGCTGAACCAGGTGCGAAATATTTCACATTGGATCTCTTGCTCATTTTAGCAGGCATTTTTCTTTAGTCAGAGATGTCTGGTTTTGGTAAAAATCAGTTTTTCACACACCTTGAGTTACCTGGCCTCTGTCCAGTGACAGGTGAAGCAAGATAACATGGCTTTCTGTAGTTGCAAGAGAAAATGAAATGATAATTGGGGATATCAATAGCTTTTTAATCACACTGTTAAGAATAAAATACATTTTGATAACAAATGTTTTTCATGAAAGTTAAACAAATACCTCAGGCCTAAGAAACCTCGTAGTGACCATGTACTGCAGCAGCTTTTGAAGTGTCTCCTTTAGCGAGGAAATTGATACCTTACGGTCTTGTCTACTGGTCTTAACACCACTTAGTATATTTGCCTCTGAAGAGTTCCCATCCACATGAACAGGGAGAGGAGCAGACTTCTCTTACTTCCATAGTGGTTGGTACCTCTGGCAGCATCTCAGCTCTCCCTGTGCAACGCTCCTGATGTGGGGCACCTGCCACAGAGCACCAAGCTGCTACCCAAAGCCAGCTCTGCCTGTTTCCAGAGGCAGTACCTGAAACACACTGGCTCTAAGGTTATATGGTCGTTGTGGCTGTAGGAAGGGGATAAGCCTGGGAGAGGTAAGGCATACCAGGGACAAGCATCCAAGAAAACCATCATTCTTGGTAACGGCAAGTATATTCTTAACCCTGAGCTGCCCTGAGTAAGGCTGTGTATGTACTCAAGAATGTACTGAACTAAAAAGGATAATAATTTGAATTTTTAAAAACAAATGCTATTTTTCAATTAAATATATACAGTGGAACCCTTCCAGGCCTCTAGCGCTGGGTATCACATACTTACTTTGCAGCCCCTCCTATCTTAGAGTTGAAGGATCTTGTCAATCAGTTTGGGGATTGGCTTTTTTGGGTTGGTTTGGGGTTTTTTTTTCTGGCAAGAGGTAAATGTCTGTCACTGATAAAAATAAAATCATGGTCTCAGTGTTTTCGGGGTTTTTTTGTTTGGTTTTTGGGGGGCTTTTTTTTTGGTAATCATAACTGACTTGAAGAGCTTCCAAAGGTGGTTGATAACTGTTCTTTTAAAAAGAAAGGTATTGCTACAGCCTTAGCAAAGATCAGATAAATCTGAGGATAGGTCTGAACCATCCTGTCTCAAAAGACAGCTAGTGTCAGCATTTCCTTTACTAACTGGGCAGAAGACTTTCACCTAACCTTTTCTCACCTGTTTTTCTTAGGGGTGATGATAACATTATATCAGCTCTTAAACCCATTGTGAATTCAGTCTTGCCACACTACAACCCCAGCTACTTAGCAAAATCTCTTTGGTTCATACAGACTAAATGTTCCATCTAACTGCTGTGGAGGGAAGAGAAGACAATTGACTTTCCACTGCCTTGCAGCTTTCAACATTATTTTGGTGAGGGTTAAGTGGGTTTAAATTGCCTCAATCTTATTTTCTGTATTTTGCACCTGCTACTTAACTGTGAAGTGAGTGGTGTTTGTGCAGAGCAGGGGAATCAGACGTCAGCTATCTGTGAAGCAGAACAGCATCCACTTGATGGAAAGCTGGGACAAAACCAGAGTAGATACCAATGCCCCAGCAAAAGGGTGCCAGTAGCTCTGTTTCTCTTTTTCCTTTGCACGAGGCTGGTACACTTGATCCTCGGGGCTCTGTCACCTTGCAGCATGAAGTGAGGTACAGGTGCTGTAAGGCACCAGCCACTGCTCTGTGTGGGTCAGTAGATGTCAGTCTCTGACAAGTTATTCTACAGAAACCACATGCACTTGGCTCATGCTTTTAAATACCTATATACTGACATATATATATACATACAGATGTGTTACTAGAAGGACCCCCTAAGGGTCCAGCCCATTAAAATAGGTCTCTCCAGCAGGGTGTGGACAGAACCAGTTCCTGTGTTTAAATTGTGATCAATGCTGGGCTGCATCAAGTGCCATCCAAACTCATTGCTCTCTGCTGTTGCCATTTAAGTTGTGTAGCTGCCAAGCACTGTGGACTTGTGCAAAAGCAGAATTGACATGAGTAACACATCTCTCTTGCTTCACCCAGAAGTCCTATGAAGAGTGGGCTTTGGTCACTGTTTACCACCTTTGGGAGGACTAACCTACTGACAAAGGACCATGCTAATGTCCGAAGGATGCAACTTTGGTGTCATAGCTTAACGCTGGGACCACTTGTCGAGCAGGAGAGAAGCATTTGTGTCATTCTTTGTAGGGTCTGAGAAAGCTGACAGCCACCTCTGTCCTTCTGCAGAGCGTGCTCTGATGACTGGCATTAGTTAAGAGAAATACAAAATACTTTCAACCTGGACATCCTTGTGGAGGTGCCAGGGGCTTGTACATTACCTCATGTTTACCACAGCTCTTCCGTGCCGTGGATGTTTCCTGTGCAGCAGCTGATACCGTTCAAGTCCAACTGCTTTACTTCACAGCAAGTTTTGTTTGCTCATACCTTAAAGCAAGTTTGCAAGCAGAGCCCTGAAGGTGCACAGAATGGCAGGGATGTAAGAGATCTAACCTGGTAGATGATCCAGGTATATACAAATAAGGTGTGGCAGGAGCCTGGCAGGGATCACTGTGCCAGCCTTCAGTCTCTGTGGAACTCTCATTTGTGTTTCCCCTGGCCCAGAGAGATCTGGACGCTGCCATGACCAAGAGTAATTCCACTACTGACATGGATGGAGTCATGCGCTGCATTTGTAAGAGAGAGGCAACAATGTACTTCACTGATCTAAACCAGGGAGCCAGCAAAGTTGGATGGTAAATGCAACAGTGATCTAACAAGTCTGATGGCAAGGTACCTGTGTGTTCTGTCCTAGGGAGCCTGCTCTGGCAGGGGCGTTGGACTCAATGATCTCTGGAGGTCCCTTCCACCCCCTACAGTTCTGTGACTGTGATTTTATTTAGTGCACAGAGGACAGGCTCGCACAGAACTGCCAGGGAGACCTGTTGAGTCATGAGGCTCAGAAAGGACCCCCTTGCTCTCTAAACTGGTCCTCAGAGTGGTGTGGCCAGACCCAGCCCTAGTCCCAGACTTGATCAGTGGTTTATGTCTAACAGATTCTATATGTTTAATCAGTCTTTTCTATCACTTAGCTAAGAGTTCAAAGTTCAGCAGAATCTGCTGCAGCAAGGAATCACTCAGCCTCAAGGAGTTACCTGGGGAGGTGTCCAGGCTCAAGGGGGGGTCCTGGCTTGCAGCTGCTGCGGATTCAGGAGAGCTCAGTGGGCTCTGGGCTGTCCACTACGGAGTAAGGTAATTGACACTTTTGCATACCAGCAGGAGGTCTGAGCCACTGTTCTGGACAGCCCTTGGGTAGCGTATTGCCATCCCTTCCCCACAGTCCAGCCTCCGCTGCATGGAGCAATCATCACCCCCACCGGTGGGTATGGTTTAAGGGAGTGGGGTGGGGGAGTGAGCACACCATAATGTCTAGGGCTTTTCACAGAATCTTCAGGCTGGAAAAGACCTCCGCGTCCGACTGTCTGTCCAATACTACCCTGTCAGCAAGACTGTATACATGGCACTCTAGGACATGTTTTTGAACACTTACAGGGATTGTGACTCCACCACCTCTCTGGGCAGCTTGTTCTAATGATGCAATTTGAGGCCATTTCCTCTTGTCTTACTGCTAGTTACCTGGGAGAAGAGACCAACCCCCACCTCAGTACCCCTTCCTTTCAAGTAGTTGTAGAGAGCAATAAGGTCTTCTCAAGCCTCTTCAAGACTAAAGAACCCCAGTTCCTTCAGCCACTCCTCATAAGATCTGCGCTTCAATCCCTTTGCCAGCTTTGCTCCCCTTCTCTGAACGTGCTCCCAACACCCCACTGTCCTTGTAATGTCATTGAATTCCTGTCACATCTTGGGATGGAATTCCAACAGTGCCTGCTATTACTTCCTCAGTTACATCTCTGGGACAATCTGATGCAGTTTCACTATTCAGATTCAGTAATGCTACATCAACTCCTCAAAAAGCAGTGAATCATCCCCTTTGGGGAGAACCCAGCTGTGAGATCAGCTGTCAGTTGGTGCAGGCACCTTTCCACAGTCAGTCTTGCCCTGACTATATTTTTTTCCCATTGCATACAAACCCAGTCCATGCCTGTTTGCCCAGAACAGCAAACACAGCAAGCAAACACAATCTTAGCCAGGAGATTTGACAAGTCTGCCAAGTCTGACTTTCCCTTTGTTGGAGTAGGCCAAAATTAAGGGGTCTTTGAAAATTCACTTCAGGTTTTTAGCTTAATTTCATGATTGCTTTAGCCATTTCTTAATTACACAGTCAATGCAGGCAATGGTCTAAGCAATTGGTAAACTGATGCTGTGAAAGTTAATTATTGCTAGAGGTGCTTAAAGATTATCTCCAAAACCATCCAGCCTTTTTAGACACTGGAGTTTTCCTCCTGCCTTGGACAGGGATGTTCTTACAGAGTTGTCTGTCCGCAGTTGGTGCTTTGTTAGCCACTCTGACTTTGTTCTTGAGGAAGAAGCTACATTTGTACTTGTGTCAGTGTTTAGTATCAATGTAGGAGAGACTTTGGGGCAAGGCATGTATTAACAGCTGATATATTTCTGCAAAGAACATGCACTGAGATATACTGTGGTAGCCAGGAACATTTTGTAGTGTTCCTAGACATTAAAGGTAAATCATCTGGGCTATACAATTAGTTCCAATATGTAAGGTATCTGTATGCAGCTCAAAACTGTAGCCTTCAACTGGATCACAAGGCTCTTCTGCAAACAGGAAAATGCTCTGAGATGCACGGAGGGCAGCTGAGAAAACAGGAAAAAAGCACCAGATAAAAAGTGTTCAGCATATAGAAACAAGAAATATTTATGCTAATTAAATGTGACAGAGTTTCCTCAAGGTTCTATCCACATTAAAAGATAATAGGGACCACTAGAATGGAGGCACAACCAAATCCCTACTGCACCATGAGAGAGCCTTGTCTTCCCCAAAGTCTTTGGAATTCCCCACTGGGCATCCCCAGAGAGAGGAACAGGGACAAGAGGGTTGGCAGAGGGGAGCAGAGATTATGCAAAGAAGGGAGGAACAAAGACACACAGTGCTCTCCTCGGTGACACCTGGATGAAAAGCGTGATGAAGCTCCTTGGAGTCTGAAGCATCCCACCCTGTGGTGGGTTTATCTTACTAAAGAAAATGTTCACTGTTTGCCACTTTGGGGCTGTACTTGAAGGACATTTTGCTGTCCATCATAGGAAGGCACAGGCTTATAAACCAGATATTTATTTATTTATGACTTCCCTGAAACATGACTCCTCATTTTGGGAATACTCAAAACTAACCCTTGTACATCAGCACAAGTTAACCTAATGTTCTACAAGAGCTTAAATGCACAATGGCATTTATCATACGTGTTTCTCAGGTGCACGCTTCAGGGATAATCAGTAACCTGTGTATAGCACATTATCAACAAAAGAAAAACCTCTCCATATTTTTGTTCAATGGGGTAAAGGCCTGAAAGGATGTGAAATCTCTTACCTCTGCATATCTGCAATGATGTACACTGGAACAGCTTTGAATCAACTAAGTAATGGCCTTCCCTATGAATACGAGTATGAATATGGAAAGACACCTTTTATTGGTCCAGCCCTGCAATATCAAAGTGGGATTAATTACTGAGTGTGTGTTTCCGAGAAGCCAATGCCAGCTGAGAGTTAATAATCATACAGTGACATTAATGCATAAATACTCCGCTTAGCTGTGAGGAATCAAGTCACACAGGCATATTCTGAGTTCTGGCCTCCACATCAAGACAGATGGTGCCAGCAGAACGATTAGATGGAGTCCAAATACCTTCAGATCTTTTTAATCAAAGGGATTAATGAGAGACTTCCTTTAGATGTAAGATTTCTTTAGGATTTTTAAACCACTCCAGGTCATTGAAGTTCACCATTAGACCATGTCCCTTAGCACCACATCTACACATCTCTCAAATACCTCCAGGGATGGTGACGCCACCACTTCCCTGGGCAGCCTGTTCCAGTACTTGTCAACCCTTAGAAGAATTTTTTGTACTATCCCATCTAAAGCTCCCCTGGCACAACTTGAGGTCGTTTTCTCTTGTCCTATCACTTGTTACTCAGGATGAGACCAACACCCACCTGCATACAACTTCCTTTAAGCAGCTGTAGAGAGTGATAAGGTCTCCCCTCAGACTCCTTTTTCTCCAGGCTAACCAATCCCAGTTCCCTCAGCCATTCCTCATCAGACCTGTGCTCCAAACGTGTTCACCACTTCCCTTTTTTGGATACACTCCAGCACCTCAATGTCCTTGTAGTGAGGGACCCAAAACTGAATAGTACTGGATGTGCAGCCTCAGCAGTGCTGAGTACAGGGACATGATCACTGCCCTAGCCCTGCTGGCCACACTACTGCTGACAGAAGACAGGATGCTGTTGGCCTTCTGGGCCACCTGGGCACCCTGCTGGCTCATCTTTGGCCAGCTGTTGACCAATACCCCCAGCCAAGCCTGTAGCACTGCCTGGGGTTGTTGTGACCCAAGTTCAGGACCAAGCACTCAATCAAGATCTCTCAGTCCCCAGGTGTAAGAAGTCAGGCAAGGAAGGCAAAAGACCAGCATGGCTGAGTCAAGACCTGCTGGTCAAACTAAAAGGCAGGATGGCACTTCATAGACAGTGGAAGTGGGGACAGGTATCCTGGGAAAAGTACAGGGATGTTGCCCAGTTGTGTAGGGACAAGGTCAGGAAGGCCAAGGTGCAGTTGGAGCTGAACTTGGCAAGGGGTGCCAAGAAAAAGACGGGCTTCTACAGGTACATGAATCAGAAAAGGAAGGTTGAAGAAAGTGTACCCCTTCCCTGATGAGGACAATGGTGAACTGATGACAACAGATGAGGAAAAGGCTGAGGTTCTCAACAACTTTTTTGCCTCAGTGTTCACTGGCGACCCCTCTTCTCACTGCTCTCAAGTTGAGGGTCCACAAGATGAGGACTGGGGAGACAGAGTCCCACCCACTGTAAGTGAAGGTAACATTCATGACCATCTGAGGAACATGAAACACACACACGTCCATGGGACCAGATGAGATGTATCCCAGAGTCCTGAAGGAATTGGCTGATGTAGTTGCCAAGCCACTCTCCACGATATTTGAAAAGTCATGGCAGTCAGGTGTAGTCCCTGGTGACTGGAAGAGAGGATACATCACAGCCATTTTTGAAAAGGGTAGGAAAGAGGACCCTGGGAACTACCAACCTGTCAGCCTCACCTCTGTGCCCAGGAAGATCATGGAACAGATCCTTCTGGAAGCTATACTGAGGCACGTGGAGGACAGGGAGGTGATTTGAGACAGCCAGCGCGGTTTTACTAGGGGCAAGTCCTGCCTGACCAATCTAGTGGCTTTCTACAATGGAGTGACTGCATCAGTGGATGAAGGAAGAGCTACAGATGTCACCTATCTGGATTTCTGCAAGGCCTTTGACACCGTCCCCCACAACACCCTTCTAAGTTGGAGAGATACGGATTTGATGGTTGGGCTGTTCAGTGGATAAGGAATTGGCTGGATGGTCGCATCCAGAGGGTGGTGGTCAATGGCTCAAAGTCCAGATGGAAGATAGTGACAAGCAGACTTCCTCAAGGGTCTGTGCTGGGACCAGTGCTCTTTAGTATCTTTATTAATGATCTTGGCATTGGAATGAGTGCACCTGCAGCATGTTTGCTGATTACACCAAGCTGAGCAGTGAGGTTAATGTGCCAGAGGGATGGGATGCCATCCAGAGGGACCTGGGCAGGCTGGAGAAGTGGGCCCATGTGAACCTCATGAGGTTCAACAAAGCCAAGTGCAGGGTCCTGCACCTGGATCAGGACAACCCCCATTATCCATACAGGTCAGGAGATGATGTACTTGAACACAGCCCAGAGGAAAAGGACTCCTGGATGAGAAGGTGGATGTGAGTCACCAATGTGCATCTGCAGCCCAGAAGCCCCGACCACATCAAAGGAAGTGTGGCCAGCAGATTGAGAGGTGATTCTGCCCCTCTACTCTGCTCTGGTGAGACCTCACCTGGGGTACTGTGTCCAGCTTTGGAGCCCTCAACACAAGAAGGACATGGATGTGTTGGAGTGCATCCAGAGAAGGGACACAAAAATGATCAAAGGGCTGGAGCACCTCTCCTGTGAGGACAGGCTGAGAGTTGGGCTTGTTCAGCCTGGACCTTATAGCGGCCTTCCAGTACCTGATAGGTGCCTATAAGAAAGCTGAGGGAGAACTGTTCATGAGGGCATGTAGCAATGGGACAAGGGGTAATGGCTTTATACTAGAAAAGGGGAGATTCAGGTTGGGTATTAGGAAAAAGTTCCTCAATGTGAGGGTGGTGGATCACCGGAACAGGGTGCCCAGAAAGGTAGTGCAGGCCCCATCCCTGGAAACATTCAAGGTCAGGCTTGATGGGGCTCTGAGTGACCCGATCTAGAGAAGATGTGCTTACTGCACGGAGGTTGGACTAGATAACCTCTAAAGGTCTCTTCCAACCTTACTAACAAACTCATCAGAACAAGTATCATAAACCAGTGACAATATCATTTCAATCATCCCTATGTATGGAAAGTATTGCAGGGAGATTATGGCAAGCTGTCTCTGTCGCTTTCCAAGTGAATGGAAGACTGGAGCAGCTACACTTTGTGTCATCAGTCTGCACATGGAAGAAGATGCACCCAATAATGGAATTTTCCTTCCATGTCAATGAAGAAAAGCAAGTATTGCATTGCTTAGAAACATCTGTCTTGCGTTACCCTATAAAGCTGCAGACAGAGGGGTATTGGTATGTATTTCGTTCAGAGCACTGATCTCATCATAGCAAATGAAGAACCTGCTGAAGGTCAAAGTGCTGGCATCATTCATATCCCACCCCACTGTATCCAGGACAAAGTACTGCCACGGCTGGGAAACCACAACAAAGCACACTTCAGCTTTGTTTCCCTGAACAGCAATGAGGGGGCAATCGTGCTGTACCTATCTGCACCATGGCTCCTGCTGAAACCATGAGGTAAGAAAAGGAAAAGACCACAGGAATTGTGTGAGGGAAGGACAAGGGTTGGCAGTGACAGCAGGGTATGGCAGATGAGGGAGTTCTTTTATGCTCAGACCTGGAACTGGGAACGAGAGCTGCTACCTTCCCGTTTACATCGCTGTGCCATTTCCCTGCCAGTGCAGGAGAACACTCCATGCCTGAGGTGTGGACAAAACTTCAGAAACTATTTATTTGCATGGTTTTCTTTCATCTTCACTTTCACTTCCACAAATGGGCTTTGCAAACTGCTGCAGCAATCCCTCTGAAATGATGGAGGCCTGTGTGAGGATGACCCCAGGAGGCTTTTCCCATCAGCCTAGTTGCAATTTTTCCCTTCCAGGCTTCATCTGGAGTCCCTGGCTAAAGAAGAACCTCCTCCACAACTGCCTCACCTATACTACCAAATAAAATATATCTGGAATTGTTGTCTGGCTCCATGGCCAAAATTCTCCTTTCCCTCTACCCAAAGATGCTGTGTCTACAGTGCCTCCTGACAGCAGCGTCCTGTGGCCGCCTCCTCAGGTCGTGCCCAGCTGTGCTCTGAGCAGAGGGCTAATGCTGACCTGAGAACAGCATAGACAGACAGACCAGACCCTCAGCCAAGAGGCTGAGCATGGTTTAACTACCACATACCCACATCCAATTAATCGTGCATGCTTAGACAAGTATTTCTGGGCTTGCTGTACTGGGGGTGCTAGGAAGGCATGGGTGCCTGTGTCAGGGCCCGTGGGGTGCCACGTATTCAGCTGCATGTGTCAATCCAGAACAGGGACGGGGATACCTCTGTCCTCGTATGTGCCAGGAGCTGCCAAGTGGATCCTCTCTGCGGCTCCCCCCTCTTCCCCACCACAGCTGAGCAGCCTGTTCATTCTTGGCTTTAAATCCCTGGGGGAGTACCATTTGCTTCCAAGTGGTAATTTATATTGCCTTTGTTATGCAGCCTGTTTTTGAACATGGTAACATGAGGTTAAATGGATTATCTGTGTCACAGAGACGAAGCAAGTAACAGCAATCTAAACAGAATTCCTACAAATCTTAGTTCACTGATGGCTAACTCTTAAGCCAGGGATTTAGGCCAGTTGAAGGAATAAATGCTTAGCTCAAAATTGCAACAGAAATCCAGACTAGAAATTATAACTTCCCACTCTCAGCTCTGTCTCTTCACTGCAGGGCCGTCCATCATAAAAACTGTCCCGGTGGTGTGACAGTAAATCATATAATATGATTAATATAATAGCATTAATGCAGTGCCAAGGGACCTCAAACAAGATCAAAACCTCATTGTTCAAAGCTGTACGCAGGCAGCCTCTGCTCTGAGGAGCTGGCGATTTAATTACAGAGGGCACCAGGAGTGCAGAGCACTGTGTTGACTTACCCAGTGCCACTCTGCAAACCCCTGGAAGAACTAGACCTTCAGGCTTGGAAACCAGGGCTCTGCTCCCCACACCATGCTGCCTCTTCTGCTTGCTTTGCCATGCAGTGGTTTGAATTAGATCACATTTCTTAGAAGTAAGAGCACCCATGCATGTGTGTAGGTGCCTATGTGCAGAGCCCACGCCACTGCAATCATCCATGGCAGAAGGGGATTGCTGTTTCTTGCACCACTTGTTTTTAGCATCTGCAAGCACTCAACGACCCGGCCTTTCGTGTCGGGGCAGCAAGTGAGCCTTGCTGTCAGCCGCAGAGAGAGGAAAGAGATGAGGTCAAACCTCTTTGTACCTTGAAAAGGACAGGGAGCTTCTCTAATGTTTAAATTGCAGGCATGAACAACCCTGCTCTGAGCT